>JAQPZY010001317.1:1052500-1652500 GCA_029931535.1 Margaritifera margaritifera | reverse complement strand
CAAGTATTATCCTTTTCCTGTTAACTTAACCTTATTATACACGATGTTTAATAGAATAATTCCAGTAAATGTTATTCTTTGTTACTATATTAAACAAGATGTTTAAAAGAATAATTCCAGTAAATGTTATTCTTTGTTATATTATACAAGATGTTTACAAGAATAATTCCAGTAAATGTTATTCTTTGTTACTATATTAAACAAGATGTTTAAAAGAATAATTCGAGTATATGTTGTTCTTTGTTATATTAAGTGGATGATGTTTAGTTTCTAAATTATGCTATCAAAAATATTATCTCAGTACAGACCCAAGTTTTTTCTGAAAAGTCATCACTCATTTGCATATACCATATCTATTCACTGATAAATGCATTGCTCATTTTTACCAAATTCTGTCCTAAATTCACAAAAGATTTTTTTAAATGATAATTAGTCCACCCCAACATTTTGACCCATTTATTACTATTCAGGCCACACCCCAAAATTTGGACCCATTTAATACTATTCAGGCCATTCCCTAAGTGCCAATAACTGGGTAATTTACCTACCAAATTTTCCATAGCAACCAGCAACTTTCTGCTACTCCCTGTAGCCCCATAGGGAAAGCACCCCCCAGACCCATTACTTTAAATCTTTACCAGCTATTTCCAATTTTATGGAGGTTGGTCCCCTGATCCTATTATGGGAGAAAAAAGCCCCTTGATTTTATCATGGAAGAAACAGGCCCTTTGATTTTATCATGGGAGAAACAGGCTTCTTGATTTTATCAATGGAGAAACTGGCCCTTTGATTTTATCATGGAAGAAACAGGCCCTTTGATTTTATCATGGGAGAAACAGGCCCTTTGATTTTATCATGGAAGAAACAGGCCCTTTGATTTTATCATGGGAGAAACAGGCCCTTTTATTTTATCATGGGAGAAACAGGCCCTTTGATTTTATCATGGGAGAAACAGGCCCTTTGATTTTATCATGGGAGAAACAAGCCCTTTGATTTTATCATGGGAGAAACAGGCCCTTTGATTTTATCATGGAAAAAACAGGCCCTTTGATTTTATCATGGGAGAAATACTGTATGCTGCACAAGAATAATATATAGCCTTCTAAACTTCAAAAAAAAAAAAAAGAAGCAATGGTAGCTCAGTTGGTAAATCATCTGACTTGTAATCCATGGGTTGCAGGTTCGATACCTGCCCAGACAAGCCTGGGTCCGCAGTCTCAGTGTGTCCTTGAGAAAGGTACTTAGCTCCAACTTCTTCTGCCATTATATGGGCAAATAAAGTGCTGAAAGTGCCGCTAAAAATCAAACAAGCAACATTGCAAAAAAATGTACAATATGCCAAGCAATTGCAGTTGTTACAATTATGGCCCTGTCCTAATTATATTATGTATTTGTACTGATATATTCTCTATAGAATACTGAAATAATCAGGATATTGTCCTGCGTATATTATGTATTTGTACTGACATGTCCTCTACACAATACTGAATAATCAGGATACTGTCTTCCTTGTATAATGCATTTGCACTGACATGCCTTCTATACAATACTTAATAATCAGGATACTGTCCTGCTTGTATAATATATGTATACTGATATATCCTCTATACAATACTGAGTAATCAGGATACTGTCCTGCTTGTATAATATATTTATACTGATATATCCTCTATACAATACTGAGTAATCAGGATACTGTCCTGCTTGTATAACGCATTTGCACTGACATGCCTTCTATACAATACTTAATAATCAGGATACTGCCCTGCTTGTATAATATATTTATACTGATAGATCCTCTAAACAATACTGAATAATCAGGATACTGTCCTCCTTGTATAATGCATTTGCACTGACATGCCTTCTATACAATACTGAGTAATCAGGATACTCATAGAATTTATTTATTTTATCTGTTATCTATTAATATTTCTATATAAATACCTAATAGTCAACAGTATCACTATACCACTTCATATAATGATAATAAATATATGTGTGCAATGAAAAAATGTATTGTTAATTGAAAAAAGTGAATTTTTTGGCCAGAATAAAATCAGGTACATATGATACATGCTGGGATTCTACTGATTCCAAATCTTATGATTTTCACTTAAATGATCCTTCCAAAGTTTGAGGAAATGATTTTAGTGCCAAAAAGATACAATTTACTGACTGCAACCCAATCCATCTTTGTTGACTTCCTATCAAAATTCTGGACAGTTGGTGTAAACATTTAATCTAACTACCCACATACCATGTAAAGGGTCTAACATGCTCTACTGGCTTTTTGATTCCCTGATCTTAAACGAGCTACAGTGGCTCAGTGGTTAGCATGCCAAACTCATGACCAAAAGGATGCAGGTTCAAATCCTATCATCAACACATGTCAGCTACTGTGGTGTGTCCTTGCCCTTGCACTAAATACCGTACTTGTGTGGCTGAACAACAAACCAAATCCTTGACCACCAGTGCCGCATACAAGCTCAAAGTAATCGTTGAACAGAGGTGAAATTTCAAACAGTGGTAATGAAATGTAAAGAGCAATACAAGTTTTTTTATCAACATTCCTACAACTACTTCTGAGGTTATTCTCCAACTTGACTGAAATGGCCAAGTGATTTTCTGATTGTTCACACCATAGTGTTCATTTATTCAACCACAGTGGTCACTGATTTTATGGATGAGTAACCTTAACTTTACAGCAACATGTTTAGGGGGGTAATTCAAATTTTGAAAACTAAAGAAATTAAATTGCTTGTTCTAGTGGCAGTTGACAAACTCTTTATATCTATTTGTAATTACAATAATGTAATCTTGGTATTCCTATCAGTTAGAATTAATTACAATGTATAGTTAGAATTACATGTACAATGTATAGTTAGAATTAATTACAATCTCTAGTTAGAATGACAATGTATAGTTAGAATTAATTACAATTTATAGTTAGAATTACATGTACAATGTATAGTTAGAAATCATTACAATGTATAGTTAGAATGACAATGTATAGTTAGAATTAATTACAATGTATAGCTAGAATTACATGTACAATGTATAGTTAGAATTAATTACAATGTATAGTTAGAATGACAATGTATAGTTAGAATTAATTACAATGTATTGTTAAAATTCATTACAATGTATAGTTTTTGCTGTGCTCATTTCAGTTTTGTTTGATTTTGTGGGTTTAACGTCATTGTTCAGCACATGATAGGGTTATACATGGCAGCCAGTGTATTTGGTGGAGGAAGAACCTGGGAAAACCCCGGGAAGAACCACTGACCCACAGGAAGCTACTGGCAAGCTTTCTCACATACTAACACTGACCAAGCTGAGACTCAAACCCACGTGGACAGAGGCGAGATGTGTGAGTGATCTGTAAAGGCGAGCGCCTTAGACCACTTGGCCACCACCTCATTTAAAGTCATATGGGCAAAATGTTATAATGATCAAGAAAGGGATATAAACTATTGACACAATTAAGGATGTCTGTCTCGTTGATACATAATTCTGACTTTAGACTCGACAACTATCATTATGACAGCCTATTAAGTCTGGAATTCAGACTTTTGGAATAGATTTCACTACAGTGATCACCCACTATGCCACTCAATATACTGCTCACACTATTAAAATGTGGATAGAGTCATTGATCAAATCAGATTGCTACAATTTTTGTTTATTATTGCAGCTTAATTTATTTCACTTAATTTTAGTTCTTAGCTACATGTAATGAAAATCAATTACCGGTATAATGTGGTTTACCATCACTAAATACTCCATTTTTGAGTTTCACATGTGCTAATCTGACACATCCTTGTTGGAACATACCTCAGTATATACAGGTACCTTTTATAACTTTCATCATCAGTGTTATATTGAGGGAACAATTTCTATGGATTTTATATTATTTACATGTAAAGCCATACTTATCTTTCCCCCTCAATTCGTATGTAAAAGAATTGTTAAAGAACAGCTGACATGTGTACACAGCAAGCCACTAATTGATTGCCTTATTGATGGAATTTGAGGAGTTTACGACCAAATGTGGGATGTTTTTTAAGGTGTTATAAGTAATAAAGGGATAAAAGATGGTCCATGATGTCTTCTGAGCCTTTGATGAAAATCAACCAACTCTTAGCAGAGGAATATAAAATGAAGAGACGGTCTGTCCAGGGTTCGCAAGTTCCAACAGTAAGGCAATCAATTAGCGGCTTTTAACTACTAAACTGTATGTGCTGCAGATGGCCTTTAAAATTGTATTTTTGGACTACCACCAGTAGAATCACATGTATGCACGACCTTAGTTGCCTGCTAACTAATAAAAATGTATAAATGTGTTAAATCATAAGAAAAGGTTAAAACAATGCCGTAGAGTAAGATTCTGCACTAAATTTTTGTATGAACAGAAAATATATTTTTTTAAATAAAAGGTTGAAAAGGGAAATGGTGAATAATAAATGAATAATAATACAACTAAACAGCAACTCCAGAATGGAAAACTATACATCAATCCATGCAATACAGTAGGACCCCGCTATAGCACGATTCGTTATAGCACGAATTTGGATATAACACGATCGTGGCATGGCTCCCGAAATTTCATCTATTTTGTCGTACATGATAAAAATAAAAAAATTTCTTCAAAGTACGAAAAATAATGTGTACAAAATTAATTATCATTTTGGGGAAGAGATCGTGTATGAATTCCGATATAATACGATCGTGGCATGGCTACCAAAATTTTACAATAATTTCGCCAATTTCTTGAATTACTGCAAAGTTTTGTGCCAAAATAAACAAGAGTTTGATTTAATAATTTGGCAAGCTGTATTGTATTCTTGAAGAAAAAGTGTCTTATGATTGCATCTTTCTTTATATGAATAAAGATGCTGAACATTTCTATTTGTGAATGTTCATTTCAAATGAGTCAGTATTCAATCACTGCACTTTGATCTTAGTTTATTTTTGAAAGATGTCAGCTCATTTTAAAGCTGATAAGTGTTAATCTTATTATTACTGATACATGAACAATAAAGTCATTAAGTCTTCTTTGTGTTTGTCTTCAATACATTCTGTGTACAATCGTTGCTCAAACAATAGCCGACATATGTTTGCTCATTCAACTGCATACACAGCCAAGCACTAAACAATGCGGTGGTTGATAAAAGATTCGCACCTGAATTTATAAATCAATTAATTTAAGTCATTGACAATCATCAAAGTAAATCTCAAAGCTAAAGGTTGTTCAAACCATGCGGCAGTGATTTATAAAACATCAAAAAACGAAAGCCGCCAACGCGCACACGTGGCTTGGCGGTGTTGTTAGACAATCGCCATGCAATCAGTTGACCAGTGAATAATATTGTACATTCCCTATAAAAATGACCCCATTGTTGATTAACAATTATTCTTGCTGTAGTCGTTCAAACAAACAGGTGTCAGAGTTTTAATTAGTAGTTATTTACAATGGATAACAGTACACGGAAACGTAAAGCTTTTACTGTTAAAGAGAAGCTTGAAGCCATGGACAGGATTAAGTCCGGTGTTTCCACAAGTCAGATTTAATCCCCAAGTGATATTTCCCAAGTTATCTGCCAGTGCACGTGAGCCTTTGGCTTGTAAAAGCACTCACTTTGTTTTCAAGTTGTTTTCCCATGTGACAACCCTTTGATCAAGCCGCGTGTTTGATACTTGTTCAGTGCCAAGTAACAGAGGGTGGTTATTTGAAGTCCCTGTGATCTTGCTGCACAAATGACATGTGTCCAGTTGCATCCTTTAATAGATTTCTGACTTTATGATCAAAGTGTTACTTGCAGAGCCCAAGCTCAGTCTCTGCATAAGCACCCACATACGACAGTAAAGCTGAGGAATTGGAGTCGGACGTGATTTACGATGACTAGACAACGACGATTTACAATGACTAGACGACGATGTAGGATTTCAGAACTTTAACAGACAATGATATTATACTTCTGTGTGCATATTTTCGATGGAATTATTACGGACTCACTCCTACGCATGCCATGAGATCGGTTGGTGAGTACACGTGTTGATCCTTTAACTATTCATGCTATACAATAGACATGTACATATAAATGTACCAATGCATGGTTCTCTGAATAAAGTAAAATATTATATGTACAATCTCTGTTTTCACTGCATGTGTATTTCTCGTTTAATATGCATTGATTTAAGATCGTAACTGTGCCAATGAAGCATGTTGTTTTGAGCCCACAATTTACCCCCCCCCCCCTTTTTTTTTTTTGGTGCACGCATCATTTTCTTCAGCACAAATGACTTGGTTTTGTCTAGGTTGGTTATAGCACGGTTCGGGACATAGCACGATCTCGTTTTGTGGACCCCAACTATCGTGTTATAGCGGGATCCTACTGTATATCAATGTTTTCATATTACCTATGATAAAGTACATAAAGTACATCTTGTAATGTTCTTATAAATGTCATTACATGTAATATCGAGCAGTTACTACAAAAATATCTGGCAAGGGCCAACAATTTTTGGATGCCCCTGTAGCCCATATATATATCATCATCCCCCACACAGTTTCTCCTCTCATTATCACTCCTGCAGATAATCAAGTATCTACCATATTTCATACATAAATGTCTGAATAATTGACACGTCAGTGTATCTATGGTGAAAATGGGAAGACAGAACTAATGACTCTTTTGTCCCTGTAAGGTGAAAGATTTACCATATAAACAAATTTGCTTATGAATACATGCACAAGTGTCCACTTTTGATGTTTCTCACTTGTCACTGCAAGGAGATATTTTTCCTTATTTTAAGGATTTACTTTCATTATAGAAGCCAACAAACCTGCAATAATAACTCATCTGTAGTAATAATGATTAAAAAGATAATAACTCATCTGTAGCAATAATGATTAAAAGATAATAATAACTCATCTGTAGAAATAACGATTAAAAAGATAATAATAACTCATCTGTAGCAATAATGATTAAAAAGATAGTAACAACTCATCTGTAGAAATAATGATTAAAAAGATGATAATAACTCATCTGTAGAAATAACAATTAAAAAGATAATAATGACTCATCTGTAGAAATAACGATTAAAAAGATAATAATAACTCATCTGTAGAAATAACGATTAAAAAGATAATAATAACTCATCTGTAGAAATAACGATTAAAAAGATGATAATAACTCATCTGTAGAAATAACGATTAAAAAGATAATAATAACTCATCTGTAGGAATAACGATTAAAAAGATAATAATAACTCATCTGTAGAAATAACGATTAAAAAGATAATAATAACTCATCTGTAGGAATAACGATTAAAAAGATGATAATAACTCATCTGTAGAAATAACGATTAAAAAGATAATAATAACTCATCTGTAGAAATAACGATTAAAAAGATGATAATAACTCATCTGTAGAAATAACGATTAAAAAGATAATAATAACTCATCTGTAGGAATAACGATTAAAAAGATGATAATAACTCATCTGTAGAAATAACGATTAAAAAGATAATAATAACTCATCTGTAGAAATAACGATTAAAAAGATGATAATAACTCATCTGTAGAAATAACGATTAAAAAGATAATAATAACTCATCTGTAGGAATAACGATTAAAAAGATAATAACATTGGCACATTTCTCTCTTTTATAAAACTGACATTCGAGCGGAGTTGTGAAAGGGATTATTTTTACCCTATACAAGCCCTGGGAAAAATTTCTCCAGTGAGTTATATCAATCTAGATTTGATAAATATATGAAGGGGGAAGCATGGCATTGAAATAAAAATTTGCCGTTTATTTTGCCAAGCTCTTTCTGTTTACGCCAGTTGGATTATATATTTTTACCACAACTTATCTAATGTAATTACACGTACTTAAGTTTTACCAAAATAATTCACCAAATGTAAAGTTTTATTCCAGATAAATATTTTTGGCAAAACCTGTATATACAGACAAAAGCTGCTATGATTCATAATTACTAATAAAATAATGCTAGACAGTTTTTTTCTTGGAGAATAATAAAGGTTTCATTTTTATATTTTCTTCAACTCTTTTATCTCCACCATCATAATTTCAAAACAAAGAAGAAGAAAAAAAACTGCATCCCTGGTAAGTTTTTACCTGTTTAAGTAAATAGCTTTATTACCTTTTGTAGAATATAAGCGTCAGTCATTTTTCCAATATTACATCAAAGTTCCATTCCCTCAACAAACCAGCTTTAAACAGACTAATAAATGTGTTCTTTGTAGTTCCTAGCCATATTACACCAGTGAAGTGGCAGTTTTGAAAATGTTACATGTACCCACTTTTATTTATAGGTCCCAGATAGTAAACATGCAATATTTTCATATATACTGACCCAAAAAAGAAACACATCACCTTTTAAAAATGTAAACTTTTAATTCCTACCTCATGCTTTTAACAAAGTTAACAGCAAAATAAATTTATTGTCATTCAAAGGTATTTCTAAAAGATCATTTTCAATATTTTTAAAATTTCTAAATTATTTCCGATTCCTCTTCGACATAAAAAAGGTCATGCCAGTATAGAAAATTTGTACAACAAATTAATTTTGGTAGAAGAAATGTTTCCAAAATGATGCATTTCTGTTCTGGGTTATTATAGTTGTTTGGGTTTTTAATGGGGTCATTTACACTGTTTTAGGCAGAAACAAGTTTAGGATTTGGTATAATAATCATGCAAACTGTTTGATAAAAGACCTTAAATGAATAACCGAACACTCAAATCTGAAAACGTTTTTGCAAATATTCAAATAGAAAATATGTATTCAAATATTTGCTTGTTACCAAGCAAGTTTGGCAGCATTTTGTAAAAGAAGCAGGCATGGTAAAATGTAAACTATGCAATGCTGAATTAGTCTACAAGAAAGCAACTTCAAACCTGCTAAATCACCTGAAATTCAATAATAGAAACATAGTCATAAGTTTAGTGTCAGATCAAGTAAAATTACTATAATAATTAGTATAATTAGTGACGATTCTTAAAACAAGTACTAAGCACTTGTTCAAATGATCTTTCATAAACACATCTGTGTACAATTTTTAATAATGCTCCGAATTGAATAAATACAATATCATCAGGTCACACAAGATCAAAAAAAGGTCCAATGGGTTATGTTATGTTAAAAAAACAATACTTCTCTATGAAACAAATTTTGTGTGTGCACTTTATGATATTAAGAAGATAGTTTTCTTTTGTGTTTATTTGATTTTAAATTTACTAAATTAATCAGTCTTTTTTCGCAAGCAAAGTTTTTGAAAGTCAGACATTACTCAAATTGTTCCATGAATTTTTATATACCATTATTCTTCTCAAGAATTTTCCTGATTGAAGAAAACTGATGATGCTACATAAAATGTATAGAAAATATCTAGTTGTACAAACCTATTCCAAAACAGCTTCTAAAATCTAATTTCAAATATATGTACAGTCAAACTTCAAAAAGTTGAAAAGCCTGCAGGCCCAAAATTTTTGGTTTGAATTTTCAGTATTTTTGAATTGTCTGGGGTCACAGACATTAAGAATGTGTCAGATCAGGCCACTCTGTCATACTCAACATTTTGAACAATATCTCTTACTCCTGATGGCAAAATCTTATCTGACATGTACAATGCAGACTTCTGATTGGTCAGAATATGTTTGCGTAAGATTTTGAGTCAAGTAAATCTTACGATGGAGAGGCTGGGACTCTGCAAGTCATTCAAGAAATTGCAAAGTATTTGAGTAATTGATGTTTTAAGTTATCAAAGCTTTACTGTACATACTTGTATAATATTAGTTTTTTAAAAAAAACAGAATTTCTACACCAGCCTATAAAATATCTGGACAAGAGTGCACAGTAATGTATAGACAGAGAAAGAGAAAAAGACTCCAACAAAGTTTAGTGTTGCCAGATATACAGCATCTCACCTGAAAACAGCATGGTCTGAGCAGTAAAATTAAATGACAAGGCTGCAAGATTCCAAAAATGATTCTCAAACTCAAACCCACACTCAACTTAAAAACCCTGATGCCTGACTACTATCGAAATTACTGACCAATCAGACATCAGAATTTTTAGTTGAGTCCGAGTTGCTGAACTGTTTGTAATCTTGGGACCTGGTTAACAGAACCCTTATATTACCCAGCCACCACTAATGCTGATATGAGATGAAGCTACATACTGAACCATGGATGATTTACATGCCTTATGGCCATTTAACTGACAAGACTGCAGAGATGGAGATTTTATCAGTATGATGTGCATAGTTTTTTGATGTAAAATGAGCTCTGAGACCCAAAAGGATAGAAAGATACGTTGTTTTACTGCAGGTCAATTGTGAAACATTGATGAATTATAATTAAGGCCATAAAGTGACCAGCCTGGTCAGTCTCTATCTTTAGTCTAAAAGTATCTCTCAGATTTTTTGGTGCTCCAGGATTTAGGTTTGAAACCAGATGGGAACTAAGCTATCTCTGTTCCTATTTAACTAAACAGCTGGTCTAACCATCATTCACTGGTGGTGCTGTGGATATGCTTTTGACAGTTCCTAGAGGAAAACGAGGGTGAGATTCTGCTTTGAATCTCAAAATGGGTGTAGAAAGGAATGTAAAAGTCACAACTTATAAGGTCACTAACTGACCTGTCTGGCTATGGCTGCATAACACAGATAGGAATAGTTACCCTACCACAGTTTATACAGGTAGCATTTCCACATGTCTGATTGTATAAGTAGGTCCAATAAAAGGGGAAAAATGAAAGTGAATAATGAGAGCCATTCTAAAGTTTTGAGTGAACCTATATTGTAGAGCAGCAATTTTCTTCCTGAGAGACAGGAACATGCCAATGACACAAATCTACAAAACAAAATGAAATACATTCCCTAATGCCAGATATTTCTACAGACTTCAAAATAGTTAAAGTGCAGCCATTTAAAGCAAAGACTTCTGTGTGTACAGGATGCCTCTGTTGTTTGTTGTTGTTTATCCTTCGAGTTCGAAGATGACCATGACATCACTAACTGGTTTGGCTTCTGTGAGTACGTGAGTGGCTGATCAGGCCAATTTGTGCTCTGAACTGTCTGTGGCACACTTGACAAGAGATGCTGCTTGGGTTTGCTTGATCAATAGAGGATGTGCTGCAGTTCTGAGATTTATGCTGCTCGCTCCTCTGCACTGTCTCTGCAATTCTCCTCTGTTCAAAGTCTGTAACTCCAGTATGGAGGAGTCTGCACCAGATTTTCCTAAGACTCAGGGAAAATGTTGAAGTGTTTCAAAGATGACTTGAAGGATTCTTTGAAGCATTTCTTCTGACCACCCTGAGATCGCTTTCCCTCCTTCAGCTTGCCATAGAAGATTTTTGGTAGTCACTCTTCTGACATCCTGGTGATGTGGCCTGCCCATCTCAACTGTGATTTCATCAGCAGAGTGTGTATGCTTGGAATGCCTGCCTGTGTGAGAACCTCAGTGTCTGGGACCCTGTCCTGACATCTTATCATTATCAGTATCCTCAGGCAGCCCATGTGAAAATGGTTCAGCTTCTTGGCATGGTGTCTGTACACCATCCAGGTTTCACAAACATACAGCAGGGTCGGCAACACAATGGCTTTCTAGACCTTAAGTTTTGTTTGTAGACTGGTGCCTCTGTGCTCCCCCACATTTGCACATAGTCTGCAAAAGCCCCACTTACTTTAGCAATTCTGGCATTGGTTTCATCATCGATGTGGACTGCACGCAACAGCATGCTGCCGAGATAGGTGAACTTGTCCACTGCCACAAGGGTTTGACCATTTACTGTGATGGCAGGCTCTAGGTAAGGCTTTCTGGTCCAGGTTGGTGCATCACCTATGTCTTCTTGATACTGATTGTGAGACTGAAATTGTCCCAAGCTGAAGAGAAATGGTCCATATTGTGTTTGGCATTCAGGGAACAGTTGTCAGCAAATAGGAGATAATAATAATAATAATAATAATAATAATAATAATAATAATAATAATAATAATAATAATAATAATAATGATGAGGACTTGGTACAGTGCTTAATCCTTAGAAGCTCTAAGTGCTTTACAATATTAGTTAACACACAAGGACATATATATGGACACAATTACAAAAACAAACACCATGAAATTACAAACAAAATAAACATGCTGAAAATAATTAAACTAAGGAAACATTGCTAAGTCTTAAGTCTGTTCTTGCAGTCGAAATAGGTGAGTTTTAAGAGCACTCTTGAATGAGATCACAGTGTCATTGTGTCGAAGTTCAACAGGCAATTCATTCCAGGTAGCTAGGCCCTTGTACACAAAAGAACACTGTCCATAGGACTTCATTTTGATAGTGGGAATAATGAGAATACGAGTGTTGGAAGAGGAGCGCAAGTATCTAGAAGGGGTGTACACGTGGGTGAGGTCCGATAGGTATTTGGAGGAAGTCAAAGTAATTTAGCACAGAGAACAGATTTTTTGTTTAGCGAATTGGTAACCAGTGAAGGGTACATAGCAGGGGGGAGGAGTGCACAGTTCTTAGTACTCTAAGGATGATCTCAGCAACTGTGTTTTGAACTTTTTGATCTTTCTGTCATGAGCAGTCACTTCCTGTAACTTCGTCTTTGCCTGTAGCCTTCTCAGATTGAACAGCTTGCCATTAGTCCGGTATCTGATGTCAATCCCAGTGTCACTGTCACGGACGGCATCAGTAAGCATGGCAGAGAACATCATAATGAAGAGGGCTGAAGCAAACACACAGTCTTGCTCAACTCTATTGGGACTAGGAATGGTTCAGATGACTCACCATCTTCCACAACACGAGTGAGCATGCCATCATGGAATTGTTGAACCATCACAATGAATTTCTCTGGGCAACCAAATTTTGCCATGATCGTCCAAAGGCCTCCAGGGCTGACTGTGTCAAAGGCTTTTGTCAGGTCGATGAATGTTGTGTACAGGTTGGATGTCTGTTCCTGGCATTTCTCCTGGAGTTTACGAGCTGCAAACACCATGTCTGTGGTCCCCCGTCTTTTTCTGAAGCCACACTGCCTCTCTGGCTGGAGCCCGTGATCGATCTGATGCACAAGATGATTCAGCAGAATTCTGGAAAGGATTTTGCTGGCTATAGACAGCAAGGAGATACCCCAGTGGTTATCGCAGGATTGTCTGTTGCCTTTCCACTTGTACAAGTGGATGATGGATGCATCCTTGTACTCCTGGGGTATAGTTCCCTAAGTCTACATTGACTGGAAAAGTTCAGTCAGTCTCTGTGCCATGTGCAAACCTCAGGCTTTGTAGACTTTTGCTGGTATAGCATCTGCTCCAGGTGCTTTGCCACTTGACAACAGGTCAATTGCTTTCACAGTTTCAGTCAGCTCTGGAGGATCAGCAAGTGATATGTTGATTTCCACTTGGGGCAGTCAATCAATTGCCTCCTTGCTGATAGATTACTGTTGATTGAGGATGTTGTTGAAGTGTTCTGCCCATCTTTGAAGTATCTTTTCTTTGTCAGTGAGCAGCATGGAGCTGTCAGCACTCTGTATTGGAGATGTTCCTGATGACTGTGGCCTGAAGATTGTCTGCAAAGCATCATAGAAGTTCTTCATGTCATTCCTGTCTGTGTAGGACTGAATCTCATCTGCCTTATTGCTCAGCCATGAGTCTTGCAACTCTCTGAGTTTGCAATGGACAGTCCTCTTGATGTTGTTGAAGGCTGCCTTCTTAGATGATGAAGTGCTGTCTTCAAAATAGACCTTCTGTAGCTAATGTTTCTCGTTCAGAAGTCTCTGTATGGCAGCATCATTTTCATCAAACCAATCTTGATGTTTATGTGTGGTGGGACTGAGGGTTTTGGATGCAGCTGAGTGCACCGAGTCTCTGAAGGATGCCCAGTTTTCCTCTACATTCTTTGAGTTTGTATCAATTGTATCCAGTTGGCTGCAGTTTTTCAACAAATGCCTGTTTCACATTATCCAGTTTCAATTTGGCGACATTAAGATTTTTGGGCACTTTTTTGCCTTGTGGTCATGTGCTAGGCTGAATCCAGATATTGAGCTTGGAGACTATGAGCCTGTGGTCAGTCTAGCATTCTGCACTTCTCACGGCCTTCATCACTCAGACATTCTGCCTGTCTCTTCTCCAGACAATGATGTAGTCAATAAGATGCCAGTGCTCGCAGTGTGGGTGCATCCAAGACATCTTGTTGCGGTCTGGCAGGCAGAATACTGTGTTTGTGATTAGGAGATCATGTTCAGTGCATTTTCTAAGGAGGAGTCCATTATTGTTGCATTTGCCAAATCCATTTTTGCCAATGACACCTGGCCATGTCTTACTACTTGCAATATGGCCCAATGACACCTGGCCATGTCTTACTACTTGTAATATGGCCCAATGACACCTGGCCATGTCATAATGACACCTGGCCATGTCTTACTACTTGTAATATGGTCCAAGTGGACCTGATATTGTTTATCTGGCAAACATTGCTCAGCTGATTAGATTAAAAGTTGAAAATAGGTTTTCCACCTGGTTGCTATGGAAGCCATGCAACTGCCAGAGGAGCCACCCTTGACATAATTTTGATACAGAACATTTTAAGACACTTTCCTATAAAGTTTTAGAAAAACTGGCTAAGCCATTCTGAGAAGGAGTGGAGCCACTCCAGAAACAATTTTGATGAAGCATGTCCTAACAAACACTACTACCAAGTTTGAGCAAAACTGGCTTAGCTGCACTGGATAAGATACTGAAAATAAATGTTTCCACATGGTTGCTAAAGATGCACACCAATGCTAGTGGAGCCACCCAGAGGCAATTTTGATAAAGCATGTCCCAAGAAACATTTATACCAAGTTTTAGCCCAATTGCTCAACCATTCTGGAGACAAGTTGAAAATAGGTTTTCAATATGGTTGCTATGGAAGCCACATCAATGCAAGTGAAGCTACTCTGGACAACACTTTGATAGCCCATGGTCCAAAGAAACAGGCCTACCTAGTTTGATCAAAATTGGCTCAGCTGCTCTAGAGAAGTTGAAATAGGTTTTCAGACTGATAGCTAAGGATAGCACACCATTGCTAGGGAAGCCACCCTAGAGACATTGTAATAAGGCATTCTGAAATATATTCCTACAAAGTTTAATCAAAACTGGCTCAGCATTCTGAAGTTAACAATAGGTTTTCACCTGGATGCTATGGAAGCCACACCACCACCAGGGGAGCCACCTCCAATACAAATTTGATAAAACATGTTCTAAGAAATATTTCTACTCAAAATGATCAAAAATGGCCCATCCGTTCTAGAGAAGAAGTCAAAAGTAGGTTTTCCATCTGGTTGCTATGGAAGTCATGCCATCGATAGGGGAGCCATCCCAACATAATTTTGACAGAGCATGTCATAAGAAACATTCAAAGATTGAACAACATTGGCACCTGGTTGCTATATAATCCACACTGTTGCTAGTGTAGCCACCAGGGGGAATATTAGAGAAGTAAAAAATAGTCTTTCCACCTGCTTGCTAAGAAAGTCACATCTTTGTTAGTGGAGACACCCCAGATACAATTTTGATAGAGCATGTTCTAAGAAACGTTCCTAATACATCTGAATAATATTGGCTAAGTCATTCCGAAAAGTTTTGAAAAAAGGTCTTCTATATCTTTGCTGTGTAAGTCACACCATTGCTAGGTGAGCCACTGTGCAAACAATTTTGACAGAGCATGTCGTAAGAAACATTCTTACCAAGTTTTGATACAAATTACCACCCTGAACATATTTTAATACAGCAAGTCCAAAGGAAAATTTGTGGCAACTTGAACCATATTTGCGAAGCAGTTTTTGAGAAGATGAAAATAACAAATGTGGACAGATAGATGGACAATAGAAGCAGGTCCATGCCATAAGCACACTTTGGCCAAGTGAGCTAAAAGTTATGTGTAATAATGCTACAGGAGGACCACACCTATTTGCAGAAGTGAGTCAAGACAGAGGGGACAGAGTCCAATTACCCATCAACTACAAGATAATATGTATTCTTTACCACTTCCTTTAATATTATGTACCAAAGTCAGTTCTTTCAGTAGAATACATAATTGATTCTAAAAACATTATAAAATTAAATGTTATACTGCCTTCCAGCCATGATTATGTTCAATTACACTGATTTCTTTTACTTCTTTGACTTTTCCAGAATTAAGTTTCCTTTCTGATACTCAAAGTGAAGCTTATGTTGTTATTTAAGGTAGAAAATAAATTGAAAAACCAATGCAGGATTGAATTCAGTTACTTCAGTTGTATCCAGTCGGTAGTGACACCAGAATATCCAGTCCTACAAATCTCATATTCTGCATTTTAAATTGTCTCGGTCTTTGTTTAATTTATGTTTTTATACCAATGAAAAAAAAATCTTCAGGCACAATAACATCTTCTACATGTAAAAGTATATTTACATAAACTTTTGTGACAAATACTAAGCAGGTTTTTCAATGTGAATCATGGCATATTTTTTCAATGTGAATCATGGCATATCTTTTCTTACTTTCTGTTTTAAATTTCGAGACAGCAAAGACTTAAAAACTACTTTTTGGTGTCTTTCTGGGCAAAACCATTGCACACTTACATACATGCAATAAATAAAGAAACAAAGAGTTTTAAAAATAAAAAAAATTCTCATTCCATGATACTCATTATAAGTAGGAACTTTTTATTGTTTATATGTAATATTTATTTTTATAATAATTATTGTGACTTTTTAAAGCCATAAATTCAATCCAATCATCATCAGCAGCAGATGATGATAATGATGATTGTTGTTTTTGTTGCTAATTGATAATGCTAAAATGTATTAATGCAAATTTATAATATAAAATATGTCATCAAATTACAGGAGAATTATAAAAATAAAACAGTATTCAGTCAAGATGTATTAGACAAAATTTTGTTCACAGAGGTCAACAGTCACATTTAAAATGCATTCAATAATTGGTATTTATCTTGAGTCTTTCGTATTTTTTTCTCCAATATGAAAGTGTTTCCCTATGAATTTTTTTCCAATTTATATGAAAGTGTTTCCCTATGAATTTTTTTCCAATTTATATGAAAGTGTTTCCCTATTAGTTTTTTTTCTCCAATTAATATGAAAGTGTTTCCCTATTATTTTTTCTCCAATTAATGTGAAAGTGTTTACCTATGATTTTTTCTCCAATTAATATGAAAGTGTTTCCCTATGAATTTTTTTCCAATTAATATGAAAGTGTGTCACCTATGAATTTTTTTCCAATTTATAAGTGTTTCCCTATTATGTTTTTTCTCCAATTAATACGAAAGTGTTTCCCTATTTGTTTTTCTCCAATTAATATAAAAGTGTTTCCCTATGAATTTTTTTCTCCAATTAATATGAAAGTGTTTCCTTATGCTTTTTTCCCAATTAATATGAAAGTGTTTCCCTATGATTGTTTCCCAATTATTATTAAAGTGTTTCCCTATGATTTTTTCCCCCAATTATTATGAAGGTGTTTCCCTATGATTTTTTCCACAATTAATATGAAAGCGTTTCCCTATGATTTTTTCCCAATTATTATGAAAGTGTTTCCCGATGATTGTTTCCCAATTAATATGAAAGTGTTTCCCCTGATTTTTTCCCAATTATTATGAAAGTGTTTCCCTATGATTTTTTTCACAATTGTTATGAAAGTGTTTCCCTATGCATTTTTTCCACAATTAATATGAAACCGTTTCCCTATGAATTTTTTTCCAATTTATATTAAAGTGTTTCCCTATTATGTTTTTTTCTCCAATTAATATAAGTGTTTCCCTATGATTGGTTTCCCCAATTAATATGAAAGTGTTTCTCTATGAATTTATTTTTTCAATTATTATGAAAGTGTTCCCTTATGAATTATTGTCTCCAATTTATATGAAAGCTTTTCCCTATTATGTTTTTTTCTCCAATTAATATGAAAGTGTTTCCCCATGCATTTTCCCCCAATTAATATGAAAGTGTTTCCCTATGATTTTTTTTCAAATATGAAAGTGTTTCCCTATGAATTTTTGTTTCCAATTAATATGAAAGTGTTTCCTTATGAATTTTTCGGTCATCCACAGTTAATTTCAGCTGCTACAGTCTAATGAGACTAGTTGTATTTGAGGAATGATTGTAACATTTATACCATAAAATAATAATAATAATAATAATAATAACAATAATAATAATAATAGAAAATTTTGAAGCAAATACTTGAAGATTATGCCTTTTAATGGTTTGTATTATAAATAAATCTAAAAACCAAGCATTTTTAAATTAAATTTTTTATATTTAATTGGTTAATAAAAAATATCAAAATGAAGGAAATATATCATTCTGTGAAAACATAAAATCACATGACTGATATGAAAATTTCAACTTGCGTATGATTTCAGACATTTGAATTTTAAAATATTTACTATTTATTAACTTTTAAATCTGTTGCTATAAATATGGATCTACTTACATTCAAGAAAACAAATTCTTGATATGAAAATTATTCTAAAGAGATGACACTAGTGATTACTATACTCTTTCTTTATTATGATTAGAATTTTATGTAAATACTGTTATATGGTCATCTTACACCCTCTCGGTGTTTAATAGTCCTCTATGTTGGCACAAGTAGGTCATGGCTGACTCTGGAGAGTATTGACCAATGGGTCTCAATGACCTGAACCTTTGACCAAGGCATGCAGTCTTGAACTAAACTTGTTGTGCAGAAACCATTATTTTCTTGTCAGATTTAACATGACCCATTTGGTCCAGATCTGTGATGTAGATCCAATATCATTACCAACAAGCCATTTTTCTTCTTTCAGTCAGTGACCATTGGCCTTTTGACTCCAAAACAGATAGGTTTCTTCCTTACCCCAAGTGCAAGCTATCCACAAGGCTTGGTCAAGTAAAAGTTTAACTTTTCCTTTCTGCATGATAAGTTCACTTCTCCATCATCTACAGTTACCAAACTTTGTGTATGACTTGTACTTGGGGTAGGGAAGAACCCTACTGATTTCAGGGTTAAAAGGTAAATGGGCATGGTCACCATGAATGAAAGAAGAAAAATAGTTTCTGCAAAATAGCACAATTTCTACATCACTTACCTGGACCAAACTGTGTGGACAGCTTGCACTTGGAGTAAGGAAGAACCCTATAAATTTTGGGGTCAAATGGTAGAAGGTCAAGGTCACTGAAAGATGACAAATGGTTTCCACACAATAAATTAGTTCTACATCACATACCTTGATGCTAAACAAACTATTTCCAGTAACAGATTTCTTCTATTACTCTTTGAACTTCATTAATGCAGATTCCTTTTTATCGTGTAAGAAAGAAGTGAGAACAAAAATGTCCAGATTATTTTGGCTCACTGTATATAGTTTTTGTCATGGTAAAGCTTTATATATACTAGAAAAAAGGCAAAACCAGTCTACCATAAAAGTGCCAATGATGTTTGCCTTAACACTTCTGCAGACTTTCTATTGAGAAAATAGTAAAATCTCTTCATATTTTGAGGTAGAGTTTGAACAATAAACTGAGTTTAACTAATGATTCAAAATTTAGAAATTTGATTTTCAAACATATTGTCTAGAATAAAATTAGAAGCATGAAAATTGATGTATTATCTTGTTAGCTTCTCTTTTTAAGAAGAATTTCAATGCTATTGTGAGGTCCAACATGTACTTGATCTAAGCACAAGGTCCTGAATACTTGATCTAAGCACAAGGTCCTGAATACTTGATCTAAGCACAAGGTCCTGAATACTTGATCTAAGCACAAGGTCCTGAATACTTGATCTAAGCACAAGGTCCTGAATACTTGATCTAAGCACAAGATCCTGAATACTTGATCTAAGCACAAGGTCCTGAATACTTAATCTAAGCACAAGGTCCTGAATACTTGATCTAAGCACAAGATCCTGAATATTTGATCTGAGACAAGACCCTGAACACTTGATCTGATTATAAGACCCTGAAATCTTAATCAGAGTACAAGGCTCTGAATACTTGATTTGAGTACAAGGCCCTGCATACCTGATCCAAGTACAAGGCCCTGCATGCCTGATCTGAGTACAAGGCCCTGAATACTTGAAATTTTCTGAACACAAATCTTCAACTAAGCTAAAAGTTCAATAACTTTTACATTTTTTAATTTTTTGTCAGTACAGAAACCGAATCATAGAAGGATTTTCTTAACTTTGGTTCTTTTTGTTGCATGTTCAATTTCATTGACAAGGATGCACTCCAACTACTGTACAAGACTTTGGTTTTTGAGTTAGAATTTAAGTCTAAAGGCCTGGATTTATACAAGTGATTAGATTTGGTTTACTAAACATTGCTGCACACTGTGAACTAATGTTGTTAGTGATGGTTACAGCAGTATTAGAACTGACTTGGGTACAAGCTTGTTAGTACTATTTATATTATATAATAAGCATCTGAGGGACATAAAAAAGGAAGGGTCATCAAACCATGCCCCTACATGCTCCTAGTGCGGATCATTTACCTTCCCCTTTCCTGGAGATCCAATCAGATGTGCTGGTTTGGGTGGTACAGGAGGAGGGGCCTTTTTTACAACTGTAACGCGTTTCTTGGTAACGGGAGGCTCTCGTGGGGAAGGTTTTATTGTTTGCTATATTAATAAACCATCAAAAGCAACATGTCAATAACAAATAAACTCAACAAATAAAGCTGAAAAACAAAGATATATTAGTAAATATAGAATGCATTGCCAGTCAACATTAAATTGTTAAAATATTAGCAGTCAAGACAGAAGATTTTCAAGATACACTGACCCAATTTTTGGTTATAGAGTGCCTAGATAACTTATCAACCTGCTTATAACACAGGGGAAGGAGTGGATTCCATTTTTTTTATTGAAAATACCAAAATATTTGGTCCCTATTTGCAGAACATGAATGAAAATGGCGATCAAAATTGGTAACCAAAACCATGATACATCACTTGTTTTATCGTCGAAAACGGCAGTTAGTACGCAGAAATTTTGAATCAACATCATGAGATTAGCAAATTTTAATAAGTCATATCTTTCATTACATTTTCTTTTTATACAAAATTCTCAGTACACTATAAATAACAATATATGATAAAATATCTATCAAATCAAATGTTAATAATGCCTACTGGTGGCAACACTTTAAGACATAAATACCATTTAAATAAGGCTTGTCAAAATATGAAATTTGTGTTTCAGTTTTAATTTTAAATTCGGTTTCAGTGTAACCATCATAAATGTGATATGTCCTCTTGTATTCAAAAGTGAAAAGCGTTAATCAACCATCAAAGCGATGCCCACAATTTTCATGAGAACCTAATTAAGTGCCAAATGTGTTTTGATCTGCTACTTGCTGAGGTATTTGTTACATTGTTACAGTCAATTAAAAGTAGACCTGCTTTGTACTATCATGTTAATTACATCTTTTGTATCAAATCAAGTAAAGGCAATGAATAAAAACTGTTAAAAGGCATGTAAATCCTACTTGTAGAAGAGCTAGCAGTCAGATACATGTGTCAAGTCAACTAATTTCACTTGAACAATCAAACACTGTTTTACACATTATTATGTAAGTAACATCATTAGAGTATTTAACATCAATCAGCAGTTTATCTTAATTATTCACAAATGTGATCTAGGTTAGCATATGAACCAAGTGGAGAAGTGAGATCCAAAGTTTGTAGTGAGTTTAAAATTTCTGACTTGGCACTCACGAGGTTTGCTCAGGGATGACCAGTTTTTTGGTGACTACTTACAATGAAATCACAGCCCAACTATTTAACTGATGGAACAATAGAAAATTGACTTTCAACATTGTTGTTTCTTGAAACAACTGTCTTTTTTAAAAAAAGAATCCAGTTCTGTTCTAAATCAACAATAATACTAGAATGTATCCACATCAACATGCAAAAACAGTGACATACTACACAATGTTTACGCTGGTACACATGATGTGTCTCTAAACCTCTTGTAGTAATGTTTTTAATGATCTAATGATCTTTCGAAGATTTATTATCTTGAAAATAAAGGTAATTTATACAGAAAAGCAAACAAGATCATTAGAAAAAATCTATTTATTGACAATTATTCCCAACACAATTATAAAACTATTATTCAACTGCCCACATCCCACTCTTTCTCTCTCCTCACTGTCGATGTCCATCCCTTTATAAATTTATCTGAGTTACCTCGGTAACTCATGCACTCGCTTATGCTGCAATCTTTGTTTTTGGACCCCGTTATAAGCGAGTTATCAAGGGAGAGGTGTAAATGGTCCAAAATTCAATGGAATCAGTACTAATACATAAACTGTAATAATGAGACAAAAAAAAGTTAAACCAAAGATGTTTGCCAGATTAACAAGGATTAACAAGGATTAAAGACATAACACAATGCAAACAGAAATGACAAATCAGGATCAATAGACAATATCCTTCACCATGATTAATATAATAAAACTCGTACCATATTCACATATGTATACATGCAGCCAAGTGTTAATGTCATAGACTCTGACCTGCTGTTGCATAATACACAGACAGATTGGGGTCAATGATGATCACTGCATAATACACAGACAGATTAGGGTCAATGATGATCACTGCAAAGTACACAGACAGATTAGGGTCAATATTGATCACTGCGTGATATATGGACAGATCAGGGTCAATGATGAGCACTGCATAATATATGGACAGATTGGGGTCAGTGATGATCACTTGAAATCTAGGTACAATGAACATTGTAGACACTGCATTGCCAGCACATAATGTGACAGCAGATCTGGTTATATACTTTTGCAGTTGTATGTCATTTAAAAACTATCCATCTACATTTAAAAAGATAACCAATCAATAGACTTCAACTATATTTCAAAAGATAACAAGTCAAAAGAAACTTCTTAACAGTCACGCAACAATTTCTTTCTTCCCAGATGAATTCACCTCCAGATTTTGTACTATTACAGTATACTGACACTAGATGAGTCATTTTTTTACTGTTATTACATTATACTGGCACCAGATGAGTCATTTTTGTACTGTTATTACAGTATACTGGCACCAGACGAGTCACTTTTGTACTATTACAGTATACTGACACTAGACGAGTCATTTTTTTTAGCCAAGTCATTATTTTTGTGAACTGACTGTTTGCAAACAAACTCAGAAGCCTAGTGATGAATGAATCCATTTTAGGTTGCACTTAAGTCAATTATTTCCCTTGTACAAGCTTTTTATTATTAAAGTAATCAACAATGTTTTATGTTCTCTCTAAATTACAAATTATGGATATTTCATCTAATTTTTAAGAAAATGAAACATTAAAATTTATGTAGATAAATCATAGGTTCACAAACTTGTGGGCCATGGACTGCAGGTGATATATTAACCATACACAGAATACCCGGAAGTGGCCATGAGTGAGCTGCGGATGCAAAAAGTATGAGAACCATTAAGGTAGATCATTAAGATATTTATGAACTGAATATCATATTTAAGAGGATTCATAAAGTCATATGAAGCTTGAAAATCAATTACACACCGAATGAATAGCTGTAACAAAGTGAAGGTCATTCATGCTTAGTGTGAAATCAATTACACACTGAATGAATAGATGTAACAAAGTGAAGGTCATTCATGCATAGTGTGTAATCAAGTACACACTGAATGAATAGATGTAAGAAAGTGAAGGCCATTCATGCATAGTGTGTAATCAATTACACACTGAATGAATAGTTGTAACAAAGTGAAGATCATTCATGTATAGCATGTAATCAATTACACACTGAATGAATAGCTGTAACAAAGTGAAGGTCATTCATGCATAGTGTGTAATCTTTTTTCAAGCTTCTTGACTTCATGAATCCTATCAAATCTAAAGTTCAATTCTAATAATTACAAGAAGGTATAAAAATAACAAAACTCGAGAAGGAAATAATGGAACAATATTTTAACCATCGTTTACAAAATATTGTCAAAGCACACAAGAAGGTGCATGAATACATTAAGCAGTTCTTTTCTGTTATGAACTAATAGTTTCAAATCTTAATGCTTGTTGTAAAGGCTGGGTAAAAATGTGAAATTCTAAGACTATAAAGGTTTAGTAACTGTATTTAGGGATAGAAGAATCTGCATACAAAAAAGTTTATCTGAGGTCTGTAACAATACTTTGATGTATATTTGTAGTAGTGGGGTATTGAGGCGGTTATGGACAATAAAATGAAATGTCTATAATGCCTTTATAAATCACTGTCCAATGGCATAAAATGATTTGATACTGCAGGCAATGACTGTATGACTAACTGAATGTAACACGATGAATACTCCTTTCCTTTCTTAAGCCCTAAATAATTAAAGCACACAGGACTAAAATAGCTTACACAAGTGATGGACAGAATTTATAACCTCGCATGGTTAAACTATATAAAATATATTACTACATGATTTCTATAAGAGAAGCTTTTTCATTGGCTGACATGACATCAAGTGATTTGTGATAGTTCATGATACTGTCATGTTGTATTTTTATGGTGGCATGCAACTGAAGGGGCCTTTGTAAAGTTGAATTTCAAACTTTTGCATTAAATTATGTAATAAAACAATTGCAGACCTTTGTTTCTGTGATATTGAAGTTTTATGAACCAGTCAACCACACTGACCTCTGCTTTGTGTTGTTCAATATTTCACAGCTCAATAAAACAATGTATTGAACTCAATAAAATTCCAAAATTATATAATATTGCACATCTGTTTTGTCTACTGAAATATATTGTGAGTACCATAATGTCTACTGAACTATACATGAGTACCATAATCGTAAACTGTGTCGACCCAGATTATCTGCCATCATATATTGTGTCAGCAGATTGGGGTCTAGGCAGTTTGCTCTATTTGAGATATCAAGTGAACCAGGCAGACAGTGATGGATCTGGGTCTATTCTATTTATAGGTGGGTCATATATGGTAACCAATGTATAGTCTTTAAGGATCTGGCAGCAGCAATAATAAAGTAACTTAATTAAGTTTAATGATTTGGCAGCAGCAATAATAAGGTACCTTAATTAAGTTTAATGATTTGGCAGCAGCAATAATAAGGTACCTTAATTAACTTTAATGATTTGGTAGCAGCAATAATAAGGTACCTTAATTAAGTTTAATGATTTGGCAGCAGCATTAATAAAGTACCTTAACTAAATTTAATAATTTGGAAGCAGCAAAAAATAAAGTACCATGTGTATAACCCGAATAATTTAGGAAACAATATAAACCTGGAAGAAGGGAGGTCGTCTTATCTGCAGGCCAAGGTAATTTTTATAGCTGTACTAACACCATATAAGCCATTAACCAGGTCACCTCAGTACATGAGGACTTGGGGGTTCAGGTTAGAAGGATATATATATATATATATATATATATATATATATATATATATATATATATATATATATATATATATATATATATATATATATATATATATCTGTCTGTGTGTTTTTGGTATCTTATTTTACCTGTTTCCTTTGTTTCTAATTATATGTCGTCTTGGACTTATGGGTCGGCTTATGCACAGATCATGCACTTTTTAATGTTTTTACCTATTCAGTCTGGGGGGTTGGCTTATACGTGAACGAGCTTATATGCATGTATATACAGTATCTGAATTAAATTTAATGATTTGGCAGCAGCAATAATAAAGTACCTTACCGGTAATTAAATTTAATGATTTAGCAGTTAATTAAATTTAATGATTTGGCAGCAGCAATAATAAAGTACCATAATTAAATTTAAAATCCACAGACAAAAAGTGTAAATACTGTGCATTGAACATATTTTGTTTTCATTTTATTTTGTAGCTGCAATTATAGGCGTTGTATCTACCTTTCTTCATTACTAGATATTTATGATTCAGGACATATGTACAATATTCTAATATTTAATATCTAACCTTAGAGTGAAGTTAAGAAAGAAATATAAGAACTTTCACTGATAACTGTATGCTTTATTGCTTTAATATTGGCCTTGTATAAACTGGCTAATTACACAAGTTAATTTCAGTAATTTTGCTTTAAGAGGTGTGAAAGTGGCATCTAAAAAGAAGCTTTAAAAGAACTTTTTATGATGACAGAGAATACATCTAAATAACTGAATAAATGTGTAATGCTACCATAAAATAGGGACTGTTTATACTCGTGTATAAGCCGGGTCCAAATGCAAACAACATAATGCGCTGGCAGAACAGGGTCTATGTTGTTTGTTGTACTGATTAGTCCTTACAAACTGCATAGACCCAGATCTGCCGTCGCATAATGAGCCTTTGCAGTTTGCAGTTCGTATTAGCTTATACACGAGTACATACGAGAAGTGTCATACTTTTCAAGGGTCTCAACACATGCATAATTATACACTGACTGCAGATCACACTTGACCTACCAGTACTGAAAATGTCTGAAATGTCAATCATGTGAGAAGTTTTTACCTCTTCTGATGAGACATTAGAGAGTTTGGGGCTGGATAATTCCTCTTGGTAGCCGACCTCTGGGGGCAGCTGGTTGGAATCCTCCCTCACAGGTACTGGGGGAGCATCTTCAAGTTCATCAAGATCAAAAAACTCAGGTTCAGATGGCATCTCTAAGTCCCCTGATACTGCCTCTTCATAAGAGGGGAGAGGGCCAAGAGTGTTATTTTCATAGTCCACTATTTCAGACAATTCAGCTCTGTGCTGTTTAGTATCAGTGTCCGGTTCTTTGGCTGTGGTCTGACTCAAAACAGAGTTCTTGTAATCATACTCATCCTGAGATACACCAGGCTGGGCTGACACCATGGTTACCCCCTCTTTCTGAATAGTGTTTTCCTCAGCTTCACGTTGCTTTTTGGCTACTGTGAACTTATGATCTATTTTTAGGCTACGGGCTGCTGCCAAAAGTTTTTCTTGCTGTTCTTGAGCAAGGAAAGTTTGAATGATCTCCTCATTCTCATAACTGGTAACTGAAACCTGAGAGTCTTGCTTGCGTGGAGTGGCTTTTGGCTTTTTGGGTTTCACAGGCTTCTTTGAAGGTGGTGTTGACTTGGACGATGAAGACGACGCAGATGATGGAGACTTAACAGGACTTGATTTGTATGAAAGATCTTCTTCATCACTTTCATAAAAGCTATCTCTCCTTTCTAGACTTGACTTTTTACTGAAAGGCTTATCCAGATCATCGCTTGTTGTGCTGGCAGATGACATTGATTCCTTACGTGTCAAGCTTGCCATTAATGGAGTTGATTCAGCATTAATATATGAATGGCTTGCAACAGCATGCTCATGCAGAGAAAGTGGGGCAGCAATTTGGGAAGAGAACGTGTTGAAGGCAGCAATCTGTGAAGCAAAAAACAAAATGGGGTTTGCAAATAAAAGGAAACAGGCGAGGATCAAAAAAAGGAAGAAAACAAAAAGAAAGTCAGATGCATAGTCAGCGCTCAAAGAACAAATTGTTCATACAGGTCCAGAGCAATAACAGTGAAACCCCACTATAGCACAATGGTCAGGGTCCACAAAGTGCCACTGTGCTATGTACAGTATTGTGCAATGTCAAAACTGTAAACTGAAGAAATATTACATGTGTATCCTCTTAGCTATACAGGTGGGGGGGGGGGCCTCAAAACTATGGACTTCAGTGACAAAATTACCAACTTGATGCATATTAAGTGAGAAATACTTAAAACAGTTATTACATATTTAATATTTATTTTTTTGGCAGAGAACCATTCATTGGCAAATACATATACATGTATATAACAAAATTGGCAACTGCAGTGCAAATGGTTAGAGTATGTGTACTCACCATCTGCTCTTCTTGTATTCATAATCTAATTCCTTTCAAAATTTGCACAAAGAAGCATAATTTCTATAATTTTTACCCTAGATTCAGTCTGATTCCAAATACTTAATTTCTTGCTAATACACTCACACTAACTTATGGAACACTGTATTTTCTGAAACATTCACATTTACTGGACATGTCCAAAAAGGTCCGAGTTTTGACCAATAATATAATGCAAAAATCAGACAAAAACCTGTATTTAGGCATGAAAAATACTTTAACCCTTTACCTCATAGCATCTGTTACTGTGTAGGTTGTCAGTATACATGTGCTATAACCAAAGAGTGCAGTATGCTATAAATAGAACACCTGTTACCTACATGACTTGAATGCGAATAGGCCTGCCTGAAAAATTTAGAGCAGTGTAGTGTATGTTAAGTTCAACATATATTTCAACCATTGTACCTTCTGAATAGACATCTATTATCTATAGATAAGTTTAAGAGAAAAATCTGATATTTATGACTATACAATTATTTTTTCCAAAGAATTTTTTATATGCTTTAAAATCTTGAGAGAACTCCTTCACTGCCAAGTCAGTGAAGCTGTGCGACCAACCATAGCTGATCTTTCTCAACCTCTAAATCTAGCGGTTCGTTGTCCATGTCTTTATCACTAAATCATCAGAATTTGAAAAATTATCAAAAATCAGTGCTGCCTACATCAATATTGGAGCCTATATCTGACTTAATGAAGACTTCATCGTCAAAATTCTAATCATTCAAACTCAAGAAAGTGCTGAATAATATCTCCTGCCTCTATTTTGGATAATGGGGAATCTGACCCAGTTACTTTAAATAGCAGATTACGACTATATCTTAAACAGCAACCACATTTACCTCAATGCCTATAGTTTCTAATAGGGAGTTTTCACCGAAGGTGGCGCTATGAAAACCAGCTAAAAAATAGCCAATGTTTACTGCAGGCGTTGAAACGCACCTCTATGCAGATGGTGCACAGGCATCCAAATGTGCTTGAATGCCTATCAGAACGAGGCGTTGAAAGGCACTTCCATTAGACTGTGGTAGAGGAATCCAAAAGCACTTATGCAAGGTATAGGGTTAATTGAAATTCATATAGGAGGTCAAGGGTATTGACCTCTTAACGTACTTCAGATGAATAATTCAACAGGTGTCTATAACTGCCTGAATCCAGTTTGGGAGTAAACCATTTAATTTCATGGGTAAAGAGTGATCTCCATAAAAAAGTTGAGTCATTCTCTAAAGGACAAAGGAAAACCTATATTCATTGAAACTTATGTTGTAACAATGACTTTGCACTACTGTAGAGCAAAAACTGGGAATTTTATGTTTGAATATAATAGCAAATCCCTAAACACCTACAATTTAAATGGTTCTGTTTCAGTCAATGATCGACAACAGTTTAGCATTACAATGACAATGTGCTTGTGTGTATGGGAGTGATTCGGAACTGCTGTCTGCATTTCTGACTCTAAAATAAAAAGATCAAACTCTTGGGGGGGGGGGGGGGGGGGGGGGTTTTTTCCTTAAAGCTTTATAGTGGTGAAATTATTGTAAATATTTGGGGTCATGTCATGACCGTGCTATATCAAAATTCATATTATAATGAATTGTGTTAGAGTGGGGTTTCACTGTAGCTTTCAAAAATTACTTGCTCAGATTCCATTTCGACTTGCTCCAAAAATATCCGTTCCCATTGTTTTACACTGTACTCTTACTTACTACAAGTAGTTTCCTTGTCTGACCATCAATATGAATGCTTAAAAAACCTTCACTTGATGTTCAATTAAAGTTTTAAAATAAATGAAGCTGGAGAGCCATGGTTCATATATTTGTTTTTTTTTTCCATCAGCACTAATTTTGCCTTTTGAAAGCAACAGCTTTAATTTTTGTAATGTCATAGTAGGTATCTAATGTCATACTACAGTGGACCAATAAGATCTGGAAGATTTAAAGATAGATGCCAACTCATGCAGTATGTCAATGGAATCAGCGGCCAGCAATTATGTGAACCAAATGGATTAAAACAGCGATGACAGTTATTTTGAATGCAAAACATGGTTATGAGTGTCTTGAGAAGTCACTAATCCCCTTGGTTAGCTTAATTGTCACACAGGAACTGGTACACATCCACTGAACTGTGAGGGATCCTAGCAGTTCTTCATTTATGAAAGACAAATGAGTGCTAATTATAGGCAATCAGTGAAATATGGAGAGCAGAAAATGTATTGTTTCTCTCTTCATAGGTCATGTGCTTTACTCTATACACAAAGTTAAGGCTTTATATGCAAGTTTGCAGACAATATTCTTATGGGTGAAGGACCTATGAGAAGGGGACCCAGCTGGCGCTAAATATAAATCAGCTATTAAAATTACTGATGTCTTTTCATACGTTTAAAATAAACATGTTATGTTTTGTCATTCAAGGTGGTCAGGCAAATTAGACCAACAAGGAAGATCTAGCATTTTTTTTTTTACAAGCCCAGCAGGCAACTTACTTAGAATGAAGGAGGGATCCAATCTAGAAATGAAGGTGCCTCAGGCATACATTATTTATTTTTTGAGCACTGACAGTTAAAAAAAGATAAGTTAAAATAATAAAAGTGAAAGCTAAATAAAACCTATTTACCATAACACATGTTAGAAATATATACAAAATATAACTTACCAATATGCAAAATAATACATTGCAGTGAAAAGATTATAATTAGGGAAGAGAAGAGTTACCGTATATACTCGCGTATAAGCTAATACCAACTGCAAACCGCATAGATCCAGATCTGCCTTCACATAATGCACCGGCAGATCTGGGTCTATGCAGTTTGTAAGGACTAATCAGTAGAACAAACAACATAGACCCTGATCTGCCGGTGCATTATGCGACGGCAGATCAGTGTCTATGTTTTTTGCATTTTGATTGAACTAGAAGACTTTATGAAATACCATATGTACTTGCTTGTAAATTGGCTCAACTGCAAACAACACAGATCATGATCTGCTGTCGCATAATGCACCATGTATATATGTTGGCAGATCTGGGTCTATGCAGTTTACAGTTGGATACGACTTATAAGCAAGTATATATGGTACCCCTTAAAATCCTCTTAAGACCCTACTGCTCCCTTTTATGCAATGCTGGCATTACAATGTGGGTCTCAAGTAAGATGGTGTTTTACTTAACAAGAAGACACGACGTATGAAAAGGATGTATGAATGCAAAGACAAGTATGAAAAGGATGTATGAATGCATAGACATGTATGAAAAGGATGTATGAATGGATAGACAAGTATCAAAAGGATGTATGAATGGATAGACAAATATGAAAAGGATGTATGAATGGACAGACAAGTATAAAAAGGATGTATGAATGGATAGAAAAGTGTAATACTATGCCCATTCAGTTTTCTTAGCTTGGTATAAAACAAATGCAATTAAAATTTTATTATGTTTTAGATTATTTTATGGGTTATCTCTTGGAGTAATAGTGGGTAATATGATTCATAGAATAAACTATTATAACATGTTTCTAGCCTACCAATGCCTGTTGACCAACTGTGACTGGGTTAAGAAAATAATAGAAGATGAACACAAGTATATTTCACTCATCCATTTTTCTCCATATACATTGATGACCAACTAGACCTTGGGATGAAAATGTGTTTGAAGTTTCATTGCAATCCTCCCAGTAGTTTAGGACAAGTAGCAATAACAAACTTGTGCTAACAGACACTTGATGCCAGCTCAAAGGCCAATGCATAAACTCCTCTGGTCTATGACCGTTAGAGCTAAAAATTACAACATCCAATTCCCATCTCCTAAGAGACAGACTGAAATTCTGAACTCAAACAAGTTCTACAACCTTCTCTCATGTCATGTGTCAGTACTGCTCCTATTTGTAGAAGTAATAACTCAATCTTGAATAATTCAATCAAAAGGCTCACAGACCCTTGATCACTGTGTACCTGAAAGATAACAATTTAATAGCAACTGGATAAAAATACTAGATATCTATTGATTTTTTTCCTACCGTTCATAATTCTTCCAAGCTGATTCATGTTTGGCAAAAAGATGCCCAGACTGGTGGGATTATGAGCAATTGTGTACTGCAGATGGCTTTAAAAAAATCCATTTTAACTGCAATTACTACCCAATGTCCTTCAACAGCCATTTTCCAAGGTCCATCTCCTCAGATAACACTAAGTGATACATCTACCATACATATCTACATGAGTGGAATGCAATATTAGTTCAGTATATTGCCTACCTGTAATTTATGAACACTCCAAATATCAATTTCAAACAATTATTCTGATACTTTATTTTGCAGCCAATCTTATTGTTCTGATACTTTACTTTGCATCCATTCTTACCGTATGTAGGAATGGAGTGAACTGTTTGTCATTTTATCCTGCTTTCGTTTGTTCAATAACCCACTGCATGTTTTTGGGGATATAGAACAGGCCCAATGCACCCTCCTGCATCTCATAATGAGCGCCTAAAGGAGGTAGAAGCCATGATGGCTCAGTGGTTAGCAAGCTGGACTCTTGACAAAAAAGACGTGGATTGAAATCCTACCATCGGATCAGCCCAGGTCAACTTCCGTGGGGTGCCCTTAGGCAAGGCACTTTACTCAAATTACCTCGGCAAAAAATAACCTACTTGTGTTGCTGTGTCATAAAACACCAAAACCAAACCAAGTCCTCTGTTCCATATCAACTCTAATGGAAAAATAAAATCTGGAAAAAACAATGTACCATAAATATTTGCTTATAAATCAAGTCCAACTGCAAAATGCACAGACCCAGATCTGCCATTGCATAATGCACTGGCAGATCGGGGTCTATGCAGTTTGTTAGATGCAATAAGCAGAACAAATATAGACCCTGATCTTCCAGCATATTATGTGTTGACAGATCAGGGTTATGCTTTTGCAGTTGGACTTTAGTTATAAGCAAGTATATATGGCATGATCATTTTGGAATATTAGTGAAGGTTGAATGTGCCTACTTTTGAAAATATCAACAGTGATACTATTTGTAATGTTTTGATATTCATGCTGATTGACCAGATTTAACAGCATATTTAACACAGATGGTTAATAAAAGAGGGAACATAAGAAGGACAAGGCAGAATCATTAGTAAGGTCAATAGTTAAATGGTCATGCTATTAGAGGTTGAGGTAAATGGTCACACTATTAATGATCATAAGGTCAAGAGGTAAATGGTCACGCTATTACAGGTCAGCAGGTAAATGGTCACGCTATTAATGATCATAAGGTCAAGAGGTAAATGGCCACGCTATTAATGATCATAAGGTCAAGAGGTAAATGGCCACACTATTACAGGTCAAGAGGTAAATGGTCACGCTATTACAGGTCAGCAGGTAAATGGTCACGCTATTACAGGTCAAGAGGTAAATGGTCACACTATTAATGATCATAAGGAGAATAGGCAAATGGTCAAGCTATTAATCATCATAAGGTCAATAGATAAATGGTCACGATATTAATGATCATAAGGTCAACAGGTAAATGGTCATGCTATTATTGATCATAAGGTCAATAGGTAAATGGTCATGCTATTATTGATCATATGGTCAATAGGTAAATGATCATGCTATTCACTGAATAAAAAATAGAACAATCATTAGAAGAACAAATTTTATGTTTTAAACTTCATCTTTCTTTTACACACATACATGCACTTATTATAAAATACTGGATGGCCCTTGTGTGCTTATTTTCCATGTACACACACATGCATGCACTTATATTCAGTACAAAATACCATAAGGCCCATGTGTGCTTATTTTCCGTGTATACACACATGCATATGCTTATATTCAGTATGAAATACCATAAGGCCCACATGTGCTGATTTTCCAAGTATACACATATGCATATGCTTATATTTAGTATGAAATACCATAAGGCCCATGTGTGTTTATTTTCCGTGTACACACACATGCATACACTTATATTCAGTATTAAATAATATAAGGCCCATGTGTGCTTATTGTCCATGTACACACACATGCATACTTATATTCAGTATGAAACATCATAAGGCCCATGTGTGCTTATCTTCTGTGTACACACACATGCATACACTTCTATTCAGTATGAAACACCATAAGGCCCATGTGTGCTTATTTTCTGTGTACACACACATGCATACACTTATATTCAGTATTAAATACAATAAGGCGAACATGTGCTTATTATCCGTGTACACACACATGCAAGCACTTATATTCAGTATGAAACACCATAAGGCCCATGTGTGCTTATTTTCTGTGTACACACACATGCATACACTAAAATTCAGTATTAAATACCATAAGGCCCATGTGTGCTTATTGTCCATGTACACACACATGCATACACTTCTATTCAGTACAAAATAACATAAGACACATGTACACTTATCTTCACATATGCGCTTAGTATCCTGATTATATAGTAAAGTGGTCCCACTGCTTGTAAGGACACTCTTATAAGAGGCCACCCCTTGTATAAGGCCATTTTGTCATGCATCAAAGTACAGTTTTTCTATCTTTTGGGCCCCCTCATGAGAGGTCAGTGGGCACCAGTGTAATTAATTGTGACGGAGCAACAGGATTTTTCCCTCAATTTTTAGATTCAATGGTACCCTGGACCCTACATCCTTCGAGATGAGGGGCCTGACTATATAATAATGGGTCCCTCTAGCGGATAACATAGGGAAGATATTTTCCAAAAGCTGAGACCCTGGTACTTCTAAGATTACTGAATCTTTGAAGAGAAACTTATGTATGGAATGCAGGTTTTCTAATTCAAGAAAAACATGGAGAAGCTCAAAATTGCAGACAGACATTTGTGTATACAAGGCAGAATTAAACATGCAAGTATGGAAATAAAAACAAATTTATAAATGCAAATAATTTTGTAGACAATGCATTTCAACAACTTAATTAATCTTTGGATACAGTTGACAAATACGAAGTATCACTGAGTAATACAGTGTCGCCTGATATTGGTTCCATTCAAAATGCAAGCAGATGACATACCGCCTATACTCACTTATAAGTCAGGTCCAGCTGCAAACAACATAGACCTTGATCTGCTGTCACATAATGTGCCAGCAGATCAGGGTCTATGTTGTTTGTTCTACTGATCAGTCCTAACAAACTGCATAGACCCAGATCAGCTGATGCATTATGCAAAGGCAGATCTGGGTCTGTGCAGTTTACGGTTGGATCTGACTTATAAGCAAGTACAGACAGTAATTTACAAATGACATGTTCCGTTTGTCCATATTCTACTGTTTAGATTTGACTGCTTGCAGTTTTCCTTCCGGGGATCATTACAGACATTTAAATTATTTGTTTAGGATCAAATTCTAAAACTTGCTAAGCACAAAACTCAAACTTAATATCAAAGTGGGGTTTTTTAACTTTTACAAGAATACAGCCATAATATCATAACTTTAAAAAGTTTTTAAAAAATCTTTGGTTTTGCTATAAGAATCTAAAATTTCATACAAGTAGGAAAAATAATTTGGAGGCTGCGAGTTAGAGCTTTAGTTTTGTACTCAAGGGTCTGGTCTATGAACACAAGGTCTGGTCTATGAACACACGGTATGGTCTATGAATACAGGATCTGGTCTATGAACACAGGGCCTGGCCTATGAACTCAGGGCCTGATCTATGAATACAGGGCCTGGTCTATCAGTATTTCTACTAAAGTATATGATTTTAACCCTTTTTTTATCTCTACTGCAACCAAATGTCAATGATTTTTAAATAATCTAGTAAGACAATCAGCAAAGATTGAAATTCATCACCAACAACACAAGTTGCAACCTGAAGGACATTTAAAAGATCCAAGATGAAAAATTTCTCTGCAAATCTAGAAATGACTTTCATTCCTGACATCTATATGTAAACTTGTATACTATCTATATGTAAAATTGTATACTATCTCACACCAAAAATAATGGCAAGTGTAATGACCAAATGAAAAAGTATATCAAATAGGTTCACGTAGGTGTATATTTACCAGGTTTCTAATTTCATATTCATATTTTTGTCTATTAATTTGCATACAGAGGTGCTATAGCTTAAGGGAGACAAATCTGCAATAATGAACCCAACATGCAGAGTCCATCATACATGTAAACAGGTGACATGTTGACAATAAACAAGTCAATAGAATGAATTTCAGTTAATTACTGAGAACTTTATTCTTGCTGTCGAGTACTGACTTAAATGAGTAGGTGAGGTGTTTCAAGTCTTACATCTACAATCATTAGTACTTGACTGGTCACTAAGAACACAATAAAATGACCTGCCCTTCCTAAAGTTGGATACTACCATCTCATGTTTACAAAGCTATTTAAATAAACTTATTGCAGATTTATTTCAGTTGACCTAAAGTAAAATGGCAATCTATGAGTGTGCCTCGTTGAGTTTTGTACTGATTATATACATTTCATACATTAGATCAAGGATAACAAATTCAGCACACATCAGAATGCACACTGCAGACTCATGGAGCTGACATTAACCTCACCATAGTTTTTGGGTTAGATAGTACAACAGGATAAAAAATCCCTTCTATATACCTGAGATTCCAATGAATTGTTGTTGCTTTGATCCTGGAATGCCTCACTGAGGGGTAAGGGCTTAGCAACCCCTATCTGGACCAACCCTTTTGGGGCTCCTTTAAGGGTCTGTACAGCCTCATCCAGTGTTGCAGTCTCCAGATTGGCATCATTGACAAAGATGAGCCTGTCCCCAGGTACAAGGCGCCCATCTTGTTGGGCAACTCCCCCAGGCACCAGGCTACGAATTACTATCACAGTTTCACTGGGGTTTGCAGGGTCCTGGAAAGAAAACAAGAATCAGAACACTGTCCTTAGTTAATCAGATAAAAAAAAAAATGCAAAAATATCTTAATAGAATAAAAATCTAATTGGTTCATTTACATATGCATAGAGATATGCCTTTCAAATGTCATTCATGTCAAGTTGTTTTATGTAATCATGGTAACTAGCCAGCCCCGGATAGATCGAAGGACCTGTTGATGTACTACTGATGGAAGTATGACTGCATGGAATGATGGAATGGTGCAAATCAAGATTGGATATAAAAAGAGTACCATTAACAATACATTGTAATCTCACCCTGTGTCATAGTCCTCTCTGTAGATAACTCAAATTTCTGTGCAGAAACCAACTGTTTTATTTCAGTCACAGTGACCTTGACCTGTTATCGTTTGACCCCCAAATCAATAGGGATCCTCCTTACCCCAAGTGCAAACCATTCACAAAGTTCAGTCCAGGTATGTGATGTATAACTACTGGTATTGTGTGGAAACCATTTGTCTTCTTTCAGTCACTGAGACCTTGACCTTGTACCTTTTGACCTCCAAATCAATAGGTATCCTCCTTACCCCAAGTGCAAGCCATTCACAATGTTCGGTTCAGGTAAGTGATGTAGAACTACTGGTATTGTGTGGAAACCATTTTCTTCTTTCAGTCACAGTGACCTTGACCTTTTACCTTTTGACCCCCAATCAATAGGGATCCTCCTTACCCCAAGTGCAAGCCATTCACAAAGTTCAGTCCAGGTATGTTATGTAGAACTACTAGTATTGTGTGGAAACAATTTTTCTTCTTTCAGTCACAGTGACTTTGGCCTTTTACCTTTTGACCCCCAAATCAATAGGGATCCTCCTTACCCCAAGTGCAAGCCATTCACAAAGTTCAGTCCAGGTATGTGAACTAATGGTATTGTGTGGAAACCATTTTTTTTTCTTTCAGTCACTGAGACCTTAAGCTTTTACCTTTTGACTACAAAATCAATAGGATTCTTCCTTAACCCAAGTGCAATCCATCCACAAAGTGTGGTAACTGTATATGGTGGAGAACTTGAGTTATTGTGTAGAAACCATTTTTCTTTTTTTCTGTCACAGTGACCTTGACCTTTGAGCTTTTCAACCCAAATTTGATAGGGTTCTTTCTTACCACAAGTCCAAACCATCCAAAATGTTTGGTAACTGTAGATGGTGGACAACTATAATTATTCTGTGAAAACAAATTTGGTGACAGACAGACGGACAACATTATAACATAATATGCTCTACCTTATGGCGGACATATACAAATTGAGCCTGCTTTTAGGCATGAATCAGCCAGCTGCAAAAATTGCTTGAAATGATGAAGTTTTTGTACATCATTTATCCAACAATGGTGGGCAGAGGGACAAATGCAGAATTCAATCATGGATAAAAACAAAATCAATCTTAAAATATTGTCCACTTTTAAGTAGTTAATCTCTTTAAAATGTATCTATAATGTTTCAGACACAGACTCACACTTCAAGTTTCATCAATACCTGTTATCATCAAAAACCTCTAGAGTGACAGAAGACTCTAAAAATCAGAGTGGTAACAGACAACCATATAGATGCTAGATCACATGTAACATGTACACCTCTGAACTATTTTGTAAACAATTTTGTCAACAGAACCTTATATAATGTATTTTATTCAAATTTTACTTAATAATACAAGCTGTAGTTACAGGTATTTGTATATTTGTAAACAGAAGACATGTTATATAAATGATGAGGGATACTTGCCCTGTCTTTAGATTGTTGGGTGTTTTGTCCAGCAAGGTGATCAGAATTTCTTTCATACTCTATAGCAGGGGTCCCCAACCTTTTTGTGCCTATGGGTACATTTGTGAGTTTATGAGAGAGTGGCAGGCACCAACCAAATAACTTAGCCCATTTTTTTTTAATTATTCATTATAACCTCTTTCCGTATAACCTCTTCCGTGGGCACACAAACAACCTTGGCGGGCATCATGGCGCCCACGGGCACTGCGTTGGGGACCATTGCTCTATATAAATGAATAAGTTCATATGATACATGCTTCTGAACAATTTACTACTGCAAGTGAAATATTATCATGTACAGTCTTTAAGTTGCAAATTCTTCTGAGTGAATCACTGCTAAATACATAAAAGAGAAACTTGAATCATAGCTTACCATCACAAATCTGAACACTTTCTTCTCCATCTCCATGTACACCCATAACAATGACCCATGGGGCATAACATACTCACCCCCACCTCTGACTATGATCCAGGGGTCATAATATACTCAACACCACCCTTGACTATGACCCTGGGGTCATAATGTACTCACCACCACCACTGACTATGACCCAGGGGTAATAACATACCAACCACCCCTGACTATGACTCTGGGGTCATATCATACTCACCACAACCTCTGCCTTAGATCCTGGGGTCATAATGTACTCACCACCACCTCTGACTGTGACCCAGGGGTCATAACATATTCACCACCACCTCTGACTGTGACCCATGGGTCATAATGTACTCACCACCACCCCTGACTGTGACCCAGGGGTCATAACATACTCACCACCAACCTGGACAGTGACCCATGGGTCATAATGTACTCACCTCAACCCTTAAATATGACCTATGGGTAAAAACACCACCACCACTGACTATGACCCAGGGGTCATAACGTACTCACCTCCACCTCTGACTGTGACCCAGGGGTCATAACATACTCACCACCACCCTCGACTGTGACCCATGGGTCATAATGTACTCACAACCACCTCTGACTGTGACCCAGGGGTCATAACATACTCACCACCACCCTTGACATGGACCCAGGGGTCATAACATACTCACCACCATCCCTGACTGTGAAACATGGGTCATAACGTAATCACCACCACCTCTGACTGTGACCCAGGGGTCATAAAATACTCACCACCACCCTCGACTGTGACCCAGGGGTCATAACATACTCATCACCAACCCGGACAGTGACCCACGGGTCATGTACTCACCTCCACCCCTAGGTCAGTGAAAACACACCACCACCAATGGCTATGACCCAGGGGTCGTAACATACTCACCACCACCCCTGACTGTGACCCATGGGTCATAATGTACTCACCACCATCCCTGACTGTGATCCAGGGGTCATAGCATACTCACCTCAACCCCTAACTATGACCTAGGCATAACAACATACTCACCACCACCACTGACTATGACCCAGGCATCATAACATAGTCACAACCATCCCTGACTATGACCCTAGGGTCAAAATGTACTCATCACCACTCCTGACTATAACCCAGGGGTCATAACATACTCACCACCACCCCTGACTATGACCCAGGGGTCATAATAAAAAATCCATTACATATATGTTGTGTCTTCCTGTTATGACTGCATATATATAAAGTTTGGTAAAAAATATATATAAATTTCGTTGTAATTAAAAAAAAATTAAATCTGACATTTCATCTGCTCCTAGGAACCCTAGGGTGGGAACTAATGATGATGCCCCTCTTTCAAATGGTTACCCCAAGTGCAAGGGTGGGTTTCTACCCAGTTGTATCGGAGATATTGTTACAGACAGACAGAAGGAAAGTATCACAATATTCCAGGTGCTTCTTAAAAATGTGCAAGGATAAAAATTTCAATAACAAATATACTTTCTTACCTGATAATCTAGAATACTAAATCCCAGGCCCTTGTCCCCTTTGTTCAGTTCTATCACAACCGGTTCAGTGCTCCACATGGCCAGCCCTGTTAATGGCTCCAGAGAGCGAGATCTCTTATCCAGACGAACTGTAGGCTCTGATGTGGGTATGTCCATTTCTGATTTTGCTTTGGTAAGCATGAGTGGACTCTCAACCACATCCACATTAAAGTCTGAAGGGAAGTATGGGGTTTCTGGTGGTGCATAGATTTCTGATGCTGGCATTTTACGACGTGCACACACAAGCCGCACATATTGAGGAAGATCTTTTAAAATACCAACCACTTCCTTATGATTCAATCCTAGAAGTCTTTTGCCATTGACCTAAAAAAAATTATTGTTCTACTGAAAATGCTGAAAACCTTTGGTTCACTTTGCCAAACAAGTAACCATAATATTTTGAAATTCACTGTAATAGGAAAATTAATAAAAAAATTGAGAATACTGATCACTTGGAGGGTTCAGGTAATATGGTCAATTAAACTGGATCAAATGTATTAATATAAATTGGGAGATACTGACCACCATTTTCCTTTTTATGATCAAAAGCAATTTATATGAATATCCCTCTAAATGCATGTACCGTGTATACTCACGTATAAGCTGGGTCCAAATGCAAACAACATAGACCCTGATCTGCCATCACATAATGCACCAGCAGATCAGGGTCTATGTTGTTTGTCCTACTATTCCTTTTAAACTGCAGAGACCCAGATTTGCCGGTGCATTATGCGACAGCAGAAATGGGTCGATGCAGTTTGCAGTTGGTATATATATGCAAGTATATACGGTAACCTGAAATATAAATGTTTTAAGTCTTTTCTTCCCTTTATTTCTTAACAGAAAATCATTAAATATTTTGAGGGAAAATATCTCAGCAATTAGCTTTTATAAGTAATTACCTTTTATAAGCATTTTCTATTGAAATGATCCTGTATTAAGTACTATACAAAAGCGATCAAACTATATCAAGGGAGATGATAGCATGGCTTTAATGAGATCTAAGTCTGATATGAGAGAGATGTTATATAGCCATAAGTCAAAATAAATGCATGAAATTAAAACCTGTAAGATTGTAATGCAATAGTTTTTAGAGACAGTACACAAAATGCAAAGGCAATTTGAAGGAACCTAATATAAATATCAATATTTGCATTTTGGAAATCATTATAGTGTTGTGTTACGTATGATGTTTATATAATATTGTGGATATTTTGGGAAATTGTAAGTGTTTCTTCGCTTTGGTGTTTGCTTAAATCTTAATGTTTATCATGAAAAACATGTTTAACTAGTGTCCTTGAATTAGGTTGTTTTGATCAATATGTTTTCTCAATTTGAAGGTCAAGGTTGAATTTTGTTTACAGTTAGAATTCCATTAAGATGACTCATATTCTAGAACATTCTGTCATGTGACCAATCTAGAACATTCTGTCATGTGACCAATCTTTATATATATCATGTTTGGTGGACATTTTTTCAGTTTTGACATTACCATCAGTCTTGTAAAGAGCTATTACAGTTGTGAAAATTCATTCCAAATTCTAAGAGAGGAATTATTTTAAATATTCATTGGATTATAACAGTGCTCACAAACTTTTGGATTTTGGATTTTTAATTGATGATTTTGGAATTTATGTGAACTTATTCAGAGATTTTGGAATACTTCATTTTGACATCAGCACATCAAGATTACTAGTACATCAGGACTTTGGAGACCATTAGCACATCATAACATTCAAGAACACAGCCGTGAATTCGGAACATTCTATATTTAGGACTTGTGATTAGAACAATCATTCTTATTGGATTATTAGGATTTCAAAACACATTACTGTAAGTGACTTTTTGATTTTTCATTTTAATTATCTAGTAATAAATTGCTTGTTGATTTTTTACATGATTTGTTGGTTTCACTTTCTTTCTGTTACATTTTTCTTAGACCATAGAGTCGTAACAGTTGGAAATCATTATAGTGTTGGAAACCATTATAGTGTTGGAAACTATTATAGTGTTGGAAACTATTATAGTGTTGGAAACCATTATATTGTTGGAAACCATTATATTGTTGGAAACCATTATATTGTTTAAAAGAAGTTTTAGGTTCAAATTTTAGAAGGTTTGCTTATATTTGCTGGAAACATTAACCCATCTAGTAACAACCTGAATGGTATTGCCATATTTCTGTGGAAAATGAATATTAGTACATGAGACCTTCCAAATGAAAAATATATTCAAGTGTACACTGGGCATGCAGTTTTAGTGACAATTTTGAATGGGAAAGGTCATTTCTTGTTGCAATTTTTGCATTTGCCATATATACAAGTATATACATTCTAGTCTTGTTAATTTAACTTTTATTTTTTTATTGCATTAATTACCTGCCTCATGATGGAACAATTTCATTGAAAGTCATTCATATTAAACCCTTTTATTAAAAAACTCTTTTTCATCTGGTGTTTTAACTAGCTAAAATCTGATTAAAAAGATTAAAATGTATTTCAATTTATACAATTGCTGAAATAAAAAAAATAGTTAACAAAAGTGTACACCTCTAGGAGTTCATCCCCACTTCTAAGCCTCTTGTTAACTCCCACTGGGCCATTTGGCAAGATTGAGCGTATGTAGTGATGAGGCCGAACCTCAACTCCATTTTCCACATCAACGGTCCCTTCCAGACTGATGCCCAGACCTCCTCCTTCCTTGAATTTGGACAACTGAGCCACCTGAAATTTCAAAAATTTATTTTGAAAAAGCTTTTCTATAAAGTGAAGGTAAATCTCGTACGTATATTTGGCAGTGGTTTAATTTTGGATACATTAGATTTAATGGAAAATTTAGTGGCTAGAGCCAAATTAAAGACCATGAAATACTTAAATAATTCAAACTGATTTACCAATATGAACCAAATATATTCTCATCAATGCCTTCATTTAAGAGAACCACTAATTAATGTTTGGCAGCACATATACAGCACTCCCTCATTATAATGCTGTCCATGGGAGTCTAAGAGTATACCACCTTACAGTAAGACCACCTTATAATTTAAGTACATTATGTATGTGTGTGTATATATATATATATATATATATATATATATATATATATATATATATATATATATATATAATTGTAATTTAATGAAATGGGATCCATGGCCATACTTGCCTTATAACAGGAACCGTGTTATAATGAAGGGCCTTATAGTGAGGGAGTACTTATACAGATTAACCAGCATTAATCTAAATATCCTGACCCTTTAATTTTCTAGAGAGGTATGCTTTTTAGCAAAAGGCAAAAAGAAAAAAAAAACAAAGTTGGAACATCAACTAATCTTCAATGACAGTATATGTAAATGAACAAAACAAAAACACATCAAAACTGCAACCAGTATTCTTTACTTGTAAAAGAAAACACCCAAACATTATCATATCAGCGTTCTTTATTTTACAAGCAAGGATATAATGCAACCAAGTTTACCTAGCCCACTTTCAACCGGTATTGACTGTCGGGCACATCAGTATACAACAGACATATTCATTTTCTGAACAAGATATTCGGGATAAATTATAATTTTCATTTGCACACAAATTATTCATTGAAATAGAGGATATTTGTTTGAAACGAGTGAATAACGGAAACATTTCATCAAATTTTTCACCCACAAGATGAAATATATCCATTATTCACTCATTTCAAGCAAATCTTCTTTTTATTTTATGTTCAAACAAATTGTCTAGCACTTTGTATAAGAGACTGAAGTAGCAGATTTCTTACTGTATCCTGAGTGATAATGTCAGCGGTTTACCACTTATGTTCTGCTATGTTTTGTGTATATTCACACATAAAATAACAGTAGTAACATAATGCTCCTTCCCAATTCAAGGTAAAACAGCAGTTAAAAACAAAATGAAAGAAAATAATATTTGTCCATTGCTGGATTTTAACCCAGTTTATCTGGATGCAAGGCAGCCATAGTTACCTTTACACCATGCAAGTGTTTTAATGCAAAAATATCTGGTGTTAAAAAAGTAAATGTTGGTTGCTTGTTTGTATTTAAGGGCAAAGTAGCTTGAGTCTGGTAGTCTACCACTGAGCCACTGTGACTTCCAGAAAAGTAATTCCTGTGTTTCTTTCATTCATATATTTTCTGATTCTGTCACAAGGCAATGAAAAGTTCAATGACCTTTAACTCTGACCTTGAAGACTGGACCATAAATTTGGCGCACAACACACTCGCATGATAATATATCAAAGTAACAAGCTTTATTCTTTCAAAAGGTTTAATCAGAGGAAGAAAATGGGTGTAGAGGGTGTATTCCACCTGTCCTCTGTGTATCTAAATACTACTACTGAAAGTACCGCATATAAAGTACCGCATATAGTCACATATAAGTCGAGTCCAACTGCAAACTGCACAGACCCAGATCTGCCATTGCATAATGTGTCAGCAGATGTGGGTCAATGCAGTTTGTTAGGATTAATCAGTAAAAGGAACAACATAGACCCTTATCTGCTGGCACATTATGCAATGGCAGATCAGGGTCTCTGTTGTTTGCAGTTGGACTTGGCTTATAAGCGAGAACAAGAATATCTAACAGTAAGAACTGTATCTTGAAATCTTTGTGGAACTACGATATTCATTTTAATTCTCAGATGATAGATATATGGAATAAATTACTCTTTAAATGTCTTACATAATTTTGTTCTTAACAGTGACAGACACATTCCAGAGTTGTATATGTGTCTATATATTTGTACATAAGACACCTATGAACTTTTATGTTTAAAATACTTCTATATTTTAATTCAGATGTATGGACCATGCAGTCTGAAATCAAGAATTCTTATCTTATCATAATGGTACTCCGTGGTACAGCACTCTCAGTTTTTATACTACTTATACTACTAACCTTGTACTTTCAGATTACATACTACTTATGATGCACTTTATTTCCAAGGTTCCATAACAAATACTCAATGCAGACAATTTTAACTACAACACTCCCTAACTACAAGGCCCTTCATTATAACATGGTTCCTGTTATATGGCAGGTATGGTCATAGATTCCATTTCTTCAAGTCGTAGTAAAATTCGATGTATTATGCACTTCCTTATAAGGAGATCTGACTATGGCTTCCACAGACAGTGTTATAATGAGGGAGTACTGTATTAAAAGGCACCTCAATGCAATTTACTTCACATGTGTACCAAATTTGGTTGAAAGATCTTGAAATGTTTGATAGTTACGCTCCACAAATGAAAATGTGCATGGACTGACAGACAGATAGACATAGTCATAGCTATATCATCCCGTATTATGTGTATGGTCTGACAGACAGACAGATAGACATAGTCATAACTATATCATCCTGTATTATGTGTATGGATAGACAGACAGACAGATGGACATAGTCATAGCTATATCATCCTGTATTATGTTTATGGTCTGACCGACAGACAGATAGACATAGTCATAGCTATATCATCCTGTATTATGTTTATGGTCTGACCGACAGAGAGATGGACATAGTCATAGCTATATCATCCCGTATTATGTGTATGGACTGACAGACAGACAGATAGACATAGTCATAGCTATATCATCCTGTATTATGTGTATGGACAGACAGACAGACAGATAGACATAGTCATAGCTATATCATCCTGTATTATGTTTATGGTCTGACCGACAGACAGATGGACATAGTCATAGCTATATCATCCCGTATTATGTGTATGGACAGACAGACAGACAGATAGACATAGTCATAGCTATATCATCCTGTATTATGTTTATGGTCTGACCGACAGACAGATGGACATAGTCATAGCTATATCATCCCGTATTATGTGTATGGACAGACAGACAGACAGATGGACATAGTCATAGCTATATCATCCTGTATTATGTGTATGGACTGACCGACAGACAGATGGACATAGTAATAGCTATATCATCCTGTATTATGTTTATGGTCTGACAGACAGACAGATGGACATAGTCATAGCTATATCATCCTGTATTATGTTTATGGTCTGACCGACAGACAGATGGACATAGTCATAGCTATATCATCCTGTATTATGTTTATGGTCTGACCGACAGACAGATAGACATAGTAATAGCTATATCATCCTGTATTATGTTTATGGTCTGACCGACAGACAGATAGACATAGTAATAGCTATATCATCCTGTATTATGTTTATGGTCTGACAGACAGACAGATGGACATAGTCATAGCTATATCATCCCGTATTATGTGTATGGACAGACAGACAGACAGATAGACATAGTCATAGCTATATCATCCTGTAATATGTGTATGGATAGACAGACAGATGGACATAGTAATAGCTATATCATCCTGTATTATGTTTATGGTCTGACCGACAGACAGATGGACATAGTCATAGCTATATCATCCCGTATTATGTGTATGGACAGACAGACAGACAGATAGACATAGTCATAGCTATATCATCCTGTAATATGTGTATGGATAGACAGACAGATGGACATAGTAATAGCTATATCATCCTGTATTATGTTTATGGTCTGACCGACAGACAGATGGACATAGTCATAGCTATATCATCCCGTATTATGTGTATGGACAGACAGACAGACAGATAGACATAGTCATAGCTATATCATCCTGTATTATGTGTATGGACAGACAGACAGACAGATAGACATAGTCATAGCTATATCATCCTGTATTATGTTTATGGTCTGACCGACAGACAGATGGACATAGTCATAGCTATATCATCCCGTATTTTGTGTATGGACAGACAGACAGACAGATAGACATAGTCATAGCTATATCATCCTGTAATATGTGTATGGACAGACAGACAGACAGATAGACATAGTCATAGCTATATCATCCTGTATTATGTTTATGGTCTGACCGACAGACAGATGGACATAGTCATAGCTATATCACCCTGTATTATGTGTCTGGACAGACAGACAGATAGACATAGTCATAGCTATATCATCCTGTATTATGTGTATGGACAGACAGATGGTCATAGTCATAGCTATATCACCCTGTATTATGTGTCTGGACAGACAGACAGACAGATAGACATAGTCATAGCTATATCATCCTGTATTATGTTTATGGTCTGACCGACAGACAGATGGACATAGTCATAGCTATATCATCCCGTATTTTGTGTATGGACAGACAGACAGACAGATAGACATAGTCATAGCTATATCATCCTGTAATATGTGTATGGACAGACAGACAGACAGATAGACATAGTCATAGCTATATCATCCTGTATTATGTTTATGGTCTGACCGACAGACAGATGGACATAGTCATAGCTATATCACCCTGTATTATGTGTCTGGACAGACAGACAGATAGACATAGTCATAGCTATATCATCCTGTATTATGTGTATGGACAGACAGATGGTCATAGTCATAGCTATATCACCCTGTATTATGTGTCTGGACAGACAGACAGATAGACATAGTCATAGCTATATCATCCTGTATTATGTGTATGGACAGACAGATGGTCATAGTCATAGCTATATCACCCTGTATTATGTGTCTGGACAGACAGACAGACATTGACATAGTCATAACTATATCACCCAATATTATGTGTATGGCCAGACAGACAGATGGACATAGTAATAGCTATATCACCCATTATTATGAGTATGGACTGACAGACAGATCGACATAGTCATAGATATATCACTCCATATTATGTGTATGGACTGATAGACTGACAAATAGACATAGTCATAGCTATATCACCCCGTATTATGTGTATCCACTGACTCACAGAGAGACAGATAGACATAGTTCTAGCTATATCACATTGTATTATGTGTATGGACTGACGACAGACAGATAGACATAGTCATAGCTATATCACCCTGTATTATGTGTATGAACTGACAGACAGACAAATGGACAGTCATAACTATATCACCCCATATTATGTGTATGGACTGACAGACAGACAGATGGACAAGATAATAGCTATATCACCCCATATTATGTGTATGGAATGACAGATGAACATAGAAATAGCTATATCACCCAGTATTATGAGTATGGACTGATATACAGACAGACAGATGGACATAATAATAGCTTTATCACCCCATATTATATACCTGCTTTCTGCCTTTGAGAAAAGGCAGTGGACATATTAAAAAAGAAATTTACAGTGATCACCCTTCTCTCAATTGATATGGTGCTTTCTACGGAACAAAGATTTTCAAGAGCTTTTTTTTGTCAATACTGTTGGATTAAAATAACAGAAATAAAGAATTTGCCATCATATTTTCCAAAGACGTAGTGTTACAATATCTAAGAATTCCTAGTTGACAAAGTAATTTATTTCTTAAAACAGTTTAAACCTGAATGAAAGCAACTGCAACAGTTCCCAAAATGTCATTGTAAGCCACCTTTGACCCTCTCCATGGGACCCCAGGGGTGGGAGCCAGGAATGACCCATCTCTAAACAGCTGGATATACCAATGGCAACATAACCACAAAATGTAATAAATTCCCCCTTGCAGTTTAAGAGGAGATGTGGTAATAGATAGACAGATGGACGGTATCATAATATTCCCTGGTAAAGCCCCATGTGAATATAAGCTTCATTTACTCTCTTGGATGAAGTTTAATATTTTATTGTCAAACAAATTAATTGGATCAAGTATTGCATCTAACATGTAAACAAAACCCCTGCTTATTCCCCTGTCATAAGAACCATAATCTGTGATTGACGACAAAAACATGAAATACCATTTGTAATGCATCATTCATTGATGGCTTCTCAGAAGAGCATATTGCTCCTACACTAAATCAATTATTATATCTGTATGTAGATGTTGTGTATTGCTGATATGCATGTTTTCTCCTTGTTCTGAATCCTAGGATGCTCACCGTCTGACATGAATATGTGCAACAGCATGGCTAATGACTTGCAAGAGTTGACGTATGTACCCATTAATAATTAACCTGTGCAAATGACTCCCTGAGTTACTAGATCATAACTTCCCTGACAACAATGAATAAGAGAGGAATGCATATTGTATAATTCGCTTCCTGTCTGGGCATAAATGACTGATAATAAACCAATAAACTATCCCATGCAAGCTAATTGTTACATTTTCAAAATTGCATTCTCTAAATAGCCAAAAAAATAACGTATATACTCGCGTATAAGCAGATACCAACTGCAAACTCCACTGACCCAGATCTGCCATCGCATAATGCACCAGCAGATCTGGGTCTATGATAATGCAGTTTGTAAGGACTAATCAGTAGTACAAACAACATAGACCCTGATCTGCTGGCGCATTATGCGATGGCAGATCAGGGTCTATGTTGTTTGCATTTGGACTAATATTATACGCGGGTATACACGATAAGTTCAAAATTTATTGAGCAAATGTTCCACAGAAGCTGGTCTCTCACCTGCCTCCACACTTGAATGTATTCCCCCACCTCCCACCCCCATATCTGACTTGGAAAACCTGTAGCATAAAACTTTAACATTGGTGCCAGTTGCTACTGGAAAAGTGATACCTCACCATCCTAATACAGGTGAAACAATGAAAACCCTCATGAAAAATTTAATTATACAGCATGTAAATAAACCATAACATTATGTGTATTTCTTTCTTTCAGTATGGTGAAATGCTGTCATATTTTACCTTTGAATTAATTAGCTTTACAAACCTAAAACTATTCCTGGTGTGTTTGTTTAGAGATTATGCCTTAAGGGAAACAAAGGCTGGAGTCAACACACAACAATAGGCCCAAGTGGGTCTCACATCACTCACCTGCTTGCATATCTTGCATATCTTAACAGTTGACCATTTCATGAAAAACAAGCTCCTGTACTATTGTAATAAAACAACCTTTGCACACAATCTACCCAACTTTATGTCATGTTGATTTACCAATTTTAATGTATCATGATACAAAGTTTATTTCCAAAGATAAAGGCACAATTAATATGCCTAGTCTCTTGCTCATATATGAACTCATCCAAGATTTTATATGTGCATTTAGTAAGTTGGATGAGAAATATGGTCTCTACATCCAGAGAGGTAACAAGCTCTTCCAATCAGATGCAATGCATCTCATTAATATGTGCAGATCTAACTTATTATAGAACCTGTCAATTACAATGATAATATAAGCTTATTTACCAAGGTGGAGCAAAATCTGAATTCGGTCTCCAGAGTAGCAAAAAGTAAAGCATATCAGATACAAGATTATGTCATTAATATTGATCTTGTTCATAATTAGACATATCTAACATCTTGACAATATAAGACTGTTTCACAAGTTTGATCAGATTCCAATCAGAAATATAGCTGCTAGAGTGCTGACAAGCAGAGCCAATCAGATACAATGTCACATCATTAATATGCATCAATTTCACTGATAATGATACTCAACCAATATCTTGATGACATAGGCCTATGTACCAAGTTTGATCAAAACGCAGTCATAAATACAAGATTAAAATCAGGTCAGAAGTACAGTCTCTCAAATGGTAAGAAACTCCATCAATCATATGCAAGATCACCTTATTAATATGTGCAGATCTTGTTCATAATAAAACACATGATATATTTTGATGATTTAAGCCCACTTACCAAGTTTTGATAAAAAGAAGATCAGAAATTGAGTTATTAAAGTTTTGAAAGTTTGGCCAATCAGATGAAAAATCACCTCATTAATATGCATGATCTTGCTCTTATTTGTACTCATCCAAGATCTTGATGATGAATTAAACCCATTTACCAAGTTTGATCAAAACTGGATCAGAAATAGTGTTTAGAGTGGTAACAAACTCAGACAATCACATGAAAGATCACACCATTATTATGCATGGATCTCGCACATTATTGAACTCATGAGATCATGATCATATAAGATGATATTTAAAATTATCCAAGATCTTGACGATAAAAGCATATATTCCCAGTCTGATAAAAATCAAATCAGAAATACGACTTCCAGAGTAGTAAAAAGCTCAGCCAGTCAGATGCAAGATTACTTCATTAAAATGCATGGATCTTGCTAATTATTGAACTCATGCATGTCATCTTATTAAAATGCAATGGATTTTCGTCAGTACTGAACTCAACTGAGATCTTAATGATATCAGCAAATAATCAAAGTTTGATCAAAACTGAATCAGAAATATGGTCTACTAAGTGGTAACAAACTCAGCCAATCAGATGTAAGTTCACTTCACTAATATTTGTGAATCTTGTTCATTATGCAAATTGTCCAAGACTTTAATGATACAGCCCACATTCCAAGTTTGATCAAAATCAAATCAGAAATATGGCCTCCTGAATGGTAACAACATGAGCCAATCAGATGCATGATCATCTCATTAATATTTGTGGATCTCGCTTATTATTGAACTTCTCCAAGATCTTGATAATATAAGCATATATTCCAAGTTTCATCAAAATCAAATCAGAAATATGGCCTCCTGAGTGGTAGCAGGGTCAGCCGATCTGATACAAGATTAACTCATTAATATGTGTGGATCTTGCTCATTGTCTAACTCATTAATATGTGTGGATCTTGCTCATTGTCTAACTCATTAATATGTGTGGATCTTGCTCATTGTCTAACTCATTAATATGTGTGGATCTTGCTCATTGTCTAACTCATCTGAGGTTTTCATGATATAAACCCATATTCCAAGTTTGGTTGAAATCAGATCAGAAACATGGAGTCCAGAGTGGTAACAAGCAATTGTTGAGGAATGGAAGGATGACTGACGATGGACAATTTAATGACAGATGCAGGGCTATACCCCAAGCTCACTTGGCCTTTACGGCCAGGTGAGCTAAAAATGTATTTGCAGAACTTTATGTCTTAAAGTTGCTGTTGCAAATGCAATACCTATGTATGTACTTGCTGACATGACAATACTGTGAAATTCACTTTTATTTGAGGTACCAGTTTTGGGGGAATTTGTGGATGCTCCAAACCACACAAATCCAATTAAAAGTATCCACTTGTGAGATAAATAGGACTTGTTAACCCAAGAAAGACAGACTTGCACATTCAAGTACCAACAAAAATGCCATATTTAGCTAACTGCAAAAATGAATACTCATGAGAGTAAATTCATTCACAGTAATCTTTTAGCAATACAAACTATTAATTACTTGGATTCTGTCAACATTTACCATTTTTTTTGTGTTAGTGGTTAGTGCCACAGGGCTGGATAAAGTGTCTGGTGTAGTAGCTTCCAGCTACTACCACTGGTTAACTCATGGCAGAAAGAGAGCTGAGTGTATAAGCCTCTCCTGTCAGTACACAGCCTCTACACAGTCAAGACTCCCACACTGCCTTCTTGTGGCAACACATGGAAACTGGGTCCTCTTGGCCCTTGACTAAACTGCGGGAATCTCGAGAAGCTTGACCCCCATAGACATGCCCTGGTGTCAGTGGACATGCCCTGGTGTCAGTCAATCAAGCCCCAGTAATGGGTTAAATAGCACCCACTGCCTTGAAGGTCAGACTCTGGAAATCCAACAGCTCAAAGAGCTCACCCTGACAGACAAACTGGAGTGGAGTCCCATTTGAAGGCAGCTGGTGAACATCTTACACACCTTCTAGCAACTCCAGCAACTAAGCCAGCTGCAGATGCATCGGTAACTGCCTTTTTGCTGGACTCAGCCTTGCTGGGCAAGTTTGAGCCTCCATACCTTTGCCCAAGCTATGCAGTAAATCACGGAGAGGACACTTCATCCTTGCTCTCACCAGCAAGGGCAGAAAACAGGAGGCAGCAGTATATGGGTAATATGTCCAGCTCGATCAGAGTAAAGCACAGGTGCCACCTGTTGCTTCCAATGATTGGAAGGATCATTGCATCCTACTGGTCAGTTATCGCATGCCACAAAGCCAGGCAGCACCAGTACTGAACCACTTCTGTCTACTTGCTTCATCAAGTGCATGGGGCTTAGAGATCCTTCTTGACAAGCAGAGAGCAAGAGTGTACCCAACAAAAAGATAAGCAAACATCAAGACTATATGTCTAGGAATGACAGATGACCTGCAAGTGACAGAGGATGTCTGCAAGACAGCATTGATTGACCTTAAGCTGCATAAGCTGAACATCAACATCAAAGCCTTCCAGAAAACAAGACTAGCTGACAAAGACTCAATACATGAGGGCAACTACACCTTCTACTTGCACAGCAAGAGCGCTGACAAAAACTGCGCATAATATGGCATGGGTTTTGCAATCAGCAACGCACTGATGCAGAAGATAAAGACACCAGTAGCAACATCTGAGTGCATCATCTCACTCTACATGTAATCCACTGGAGGCTCTGTTACAGTCATCAATGCTTATGCTCCAACATTTTATGCATCCCCTGAAGAAAAAGACTTCTATGACTCTTTACATGACATACTCAAGTGCATACCACTCAGTGAGCAACTGTTCCTACTCAGCAACTTCAATGAAAAAGTCAGATCAGACCATGGCTCATGGCCATCATGTCTCGGACACTACAGTGTATGCAAGATCAACAAGAATGCCCTGAGGTTACATGCACTGTGCATTCGGGAGCAGCTTTGCATCACCAACACATTCTTTAAGGGCAAACATCGGCACAGGGTGTCATAGTGCCACCCAAGATGTGGCTGGAAGCTAGAACATCAAAGCTATATGTCTAGGAATGACAGATGACCTGCAAGTGACAGAGGATGTCTGCAAGACAGCACTGATTGACCTTAAGCTGCATAAGCTGAACATCAACAAGAATGCCCTGAGGTTACATGCACTGTGTGCTCAGGAGCAGCTTTGCATCACCAACACATTCTTTAAGGGCAAACATCGGCACAAGGTGTCATAGTGCCACCCAAGATCTGGTTATTGGCATCAACTCGACCTGATTAACACCAGGAGATGCGACCCGTCCAGTTTACTCGACACCCACACCACTGTGACACCAACCACTCACTTGTCAGGCAGCAGCGTCCGAGTGTTGTCCTGAAAACTACATAGATCCAAACATGAGGGCTTGCCACACATCAACATGTGAAAGACAATGCAAAATGCCTGCAGTTCTCAGACCATTGAACAGTCTATACCTGAAGAAGGCCTACAAAGTTATCTGCATGTCAGCCATCACCATATTTGCTAAAACAGGACTCATTGCAATGATTGGTTTGAGACCCACTCAGATAAAATGGTTCAAGTGATAGAGGCAAAGAATAGAGCCTACCTAGAGCACAAGCAAAATCCATCACCAAAAACACTCCTGATTGAAAGTCGGCAATAGTGCAGTGCAGAAGACAGGCAGGCACTGTGTAAATCAGTACTGGGCTGATCTATGCTAGGAAATACAGGCTGCATCAGATACAGGAAATATCCATGCCATGTCTGATGTGATCAAGAAGTCCATTGGCCCCACATCACCAAAGTTTCCCCCTTGAAGGCATTAGATGGTGAGGTGATCACCAGCAGGAGCAAGCAGATGTCTCACTGGGTGAACATTACCTTAAGCTGTACTCCCACAAAAATGACACCTCTCAGTGAGTGCTTGACACACTGCCCAAGTTACCTGTCATGGAGGAGCTCGAAATAGTGATAACAGCACTTGAGCTCAACCAGGCCATAGATTCCTTGGTAAGCGGAAAGGCACCTGGAAAGGACAGAATTCCAGCCAAGGTGCTAAAGTGTGGAAAGCCCAGCTTGCTACCACATCTCTATGACCTCCTTCTCTTCTGCAGTTCCACATGACATGCATGATACCACCATTGACATGCTGTACAAGAATAAAGGAGACTGCTGGGACTGCAACAACTAGCCCAGTATCGCACTCCTCAGCATTACAGGGAAGGCCTTTGCCTGGGTCATCTTGAGGAGACTCCAACAAATCACAGAGGTGCAGTGTGGCTTCAGAGCAGGTAGGTCAACAGTGAAAATGATCTTCTCCCCACACCCACTGCAAAAGAAATTCTGAGAGCAGCAGAAACCATTTTACACTACCTTTGTCGACCTCACCAAGGCATTTGATACAGTCAGCAGGGCAGGCCCCCAGTGCTGGAATAATATATCTGGTTTTCAAATGAAAATTTTATGATTTGCTAATGAAAATAAAAATCTGTAGGAGTAATACTGCCAAGATACAAGTTACCAGTATTGCCCAGTCAGTGAAAGAGAATTAGTACATCCATTCACACAGTACCCTAATCAATAATCTACAAACAAGTAGCCATTATGGATAAAAAATATCATTTGCTGATTGAATGTTGGGGACAAATGTAATTACCACTTAAGTGCTCTTGGGCTTGTACTAAATGAGCATGTGTTTGGAACCTTGTAGAAATAATCAAGAACTTGATGATAACAATACTGTCATGTGTTTTGATTGTGCAATTAAGGTAGACATAATTTTTATCAATGAAAAATATCACACAGGCACCAACAGTGAAGTTCACATACACATCAATATGTACCAACCGCCTTTAGAACCTTGAAGAAATAATAAAGAACTTGATGATATCAACAATACTGCTATGTGTTCTGATTGTGCAAGTACGGTAGACATTTCAATATCTTCAAACTGCCTCGGTGATCACTGCTACATTTGTTTGTATAGAACATGCATCTAACTGTATATAGCATTGATCTAGATCTGCTGTTAAATAAATGTGCTGATTACAGTGCAAATGGTTTATTGTATTCTGTTAAAGTGTGTTGCCTTGTTTTCTAACATGGAAAAGTTCCTTGAGATATAATGGGGCCATCTTGGTTGAAACTTTGTGCATAAGTTTAGCCTTTCTCAAAAATACTTGTTCACTTACTGTTAACATATTAATATCATTCATTGTATTTGGGATGTTTTCAGCATTATCTAGGATAAGGCTGCAAGGTCTTTTTTGCAAGCGGATAAATTTGCAAATATTCTTGTCAGAATTGTTTCTCCAAATAACATTACAGTAATCTAGGTATGGTTGTATATAGCTTTTGTATTATATTAACCTATGTTTAGTTGATAGATATGGCTTATCTTGCTTAATAACCACAGACATGAAATGACTTTATGACTTGACTTGAATATGTTCATTCCATTGCAAATTGTTGTAATAGCAATTCCCTTCCCCCACCTCCCACCTCCCCCAAGGTACTCACCACAACTTCAAAATCATCACCAACAATTGGCTCCCAACCCATCCTGATGGCTGCTTCCATGTCTGGGGATAGTTCTCCGTCTGAATGAATACAATTTTAAATTCAAATACTGAAAAAGGTACGAATTTCAAGAATATGAAAGCAAATACTGAATGCATTTGTTCCAAATGCATCCAAAAGTAGTTTCTATACCCAGGCTCAAAAACAAAAAAATTAAGACAAAAGCCCTGATCAAGTGGCTTTACAAAAATCACTTGCCATTACTGAAATTTCATGTCCCCCAAAGGGCCATATTTTTATTTTAACATGTTTGTAACCAACTGCTATAATTTAAGAAATACAGAAATACAAAAATGATTTTCACTGAATCATATTTTCTATGTTTATTTATCTCCCAAAATAGTTTATACATTATAGTGTACTTCAATTATGGGGGCCCCGGGTGTTGCCGAGTGGTCTAAGGCACTCGCATTTACAGATCACTCACACATCTCACCTCTGTCTGTGTGGGTTCGAGTCTCGGGCTCGGCCAAAATGGGTATGTGAGAAAGCTTGCCAGTAGTTTCCCGTGGGTCAGTGGTTCTTCCCGGGGTTTCCCCCGGGTTCTTCCTCCACCAAATATACTGGCAGCCATGTATAGCCTTTCATGTGCTGAAAAATGGCGTTAAACCCACAACAACAACAACAACTTCAATTATGTGACCTTGTTTACCATACATTTTTATTCCGTTTAATTTGAAGCAATGTTTTCTCAGGGTCTCAAGGTCCTGATGCCAACCAGGACTCAGCACCAAAATAGTTTATGCTTTACAGAGTGCTTCAGAAACAATGATGTCCGACTTTGTCCACTTAAATTTTGATCAATTTCATTTAAGGCAATTCTTTTTCATGTCCTGGCTTGGCTTTCATCAAACATTGAAGACAATGCTTTTTCATGTCCTGGTTATCATAAAACATTTAAGAAAATGCTTTTTCATGTCCTGGCTTTCATAAAACATTTAAGAAAATGCTTTTTCATGTCCTGGCATTCATAAAATATTTAATAAAATGCTTTTTCATGTCCTGGCTTTCATAAAATAAGAAAATGCTTTTTCATGTCCTGGCTTTCATAAAATAAGAAAATGCTTTTTCATGTCCTGGCTATCATAAAACATTTAAGAAAATGCTTTTTCATGTCCTGGCTTTCATAAAACATTTAAGGCAATGCTTTTTCATGACTTGGCTTTCATAAAACATTTAAGGCAATGCTTTCGTTGTCCTGGCTTTCATAAAACATTTAAGGCAATGCTTTTTCATTTTGTGGCTTTCATAAAACATTTATGGCAATGCTTTTTCATGTCCTGGCTTGGCTTTCACAAAACATTTTCAACTTGAGTACATACTGAATTCAAAATTTTGCCTCATTGTAAAATTTGTATAAAGTCAAATAAAACTCAGGATCTCGATGCTATGCTAGAAATAACCTACTTGTTCAAACTTTTATATCACTAACTAATATTTTCATCTTTTGAAAACAACAGCTTTAAGTTTCATAATTAGTTCATGTCAGTACAACGGATACATAACAATTACAGAAGATAACCAGGCCTTTTATCAATGAAATCAGCATTTAGCAACTCTGTGAACTAATGCATTAAAATAATGACCACCATTCATTAAAGGTGAAAAATATTGTTATGGGCACTTTGATATTTTGCTAATCCTCTCCCTTAGCTTAATTGTCCAACAATCACTTTGGTACTGGTCAATATATCTAACTATTGATTACAATGCAAGCATCAGCAAGGGACATGAAACATACAAGCATCAGCAAGGGACATGAAACATACAAGCATCAGCAAGGGACATGAAACATACAGGCATCAGCAAGGGACATGAAACATACAAGCATCAGCAAGGGACATGAAACATACAAGCATCTGCAAGGGACATGAAACATATTAGCATCAGCAAGTGACATGAAACATACAAGCATCAGCAAGGGACATGAAACATACAGGCATCAGCAAGGGACATGAAACATACAGGCATCAGCAAGGGACATGAAACATACAAGCATCTGCAAGGGACATGAAACATACAGGCATCAGCAAGGGACATGAAACATACAGGCATCTGCAATGGACATGAAACATACAAGCATCTGCAAGGGACATGAAACATATTAGCATCAGCAAGGGACATGAAACATACAGGCATCTGCAAGGGACATGAAACATACATGCATCTGCAAGGGACATGAAACATACAAGCATCTGCAAGGGACATGAAACATACAGGCATCTGCAAGGGACATGAAACATACAAGCATCTGCAAGGGACATGAAACATACAGGCATCTGCAAGGGACATGAAACATACAAGCATCAGCAAGGGGCATGAAACATACAAGCATCAGCAAGGGGAATGAAACATACAAGCATCAACAAGGGACATTTAACATACCGGTATCAGCAAGGGACATGTAACACACAGACATCAGAAAGGGACATGTAACACACAGGCATCAGCAAGGGACATGAAACATACAGGCATCAGCAAGGGACATGAAACATACAGGCATCAGCAAGGGACATGAAACATACAAGCATCTGCAAGGGACATGAAACATACAAGCATCTGCAAGGGACATGAAACATTAGCATCAGCAAGGGACATGAAACATACAGGCATCTGCAAGAGACATGAAACATACAGGCATCTGCAAGGGACATGAAACCTACAAGCATCAGCAAGGGGCATGAAACATACAAGCATCATCAAGGGGAATGAAACATACAAGCATCAACAAGGGACATGTAACACACAGGTATCAGCAAGGGACATGTAACACACAGGCATCAGAAAGGGACATGTAACACACAGGCATCAGCAAGGGACATGAAACATACAGGCATCAGCAAGGGACATGAAACATACAAGCATCAGCAAGGGAAATGAAACATGCAGGCATCAACAAGGGACATGAAACACACAAGTAGTGCTATTTTATTCACATTCATGAAGGATAAGTGAATGCTAATTACAGTAAGTAATGAAATATGCAGAACAGAACAATATGTCATATTGTTCCCTTTCATGTGTCACATGCTTCACTTTTGCACACAAAGTTTTTGTTTGAGTTTTACATACAAATTTAGAGACAATCTTCTCAAGGCAGAGGGATAAAGTGACTAATCAAGCCAAACTTTCTATACTATGACCCAGGGGCAATGTTGGTTTAAAACAAAGTCAACTGTCTACTTATGCAATATTCCAAAGATAAATCTAAAGTCAGCTGTCTACTTATGCAATATACCAAAGATCCCAAATCAACTGTCGACTTATGCAATATACCAAAGATCCCAAATCAACTGTCGACTTATGCAATATTCCAAAGATCCCAAATCAACTGTCTACTTATGCAATATACCAAAGATCCCAAATCAACTGTCGACTTATGTAATATTCCAAAGATAAAATTCAAAGTCAACTGTCGACTTATGCAATATACCAAAGATCCCAAATCAACTGTCGACTTATGCAATATACCAAAGATCCCAAATCAACTGTCGACTTATGCAATATTCCAAAGATCCCAAATCAACTGTCGACTTATGCAATATTCCAAAGATAAATTCAAAGTCAACTGTCTACTTATGCAATATACCAAAGATCCCAAATCAACTGTCGACTTATGTAATATTCCAAAGATCCCAAATCAACTGTCGACTTATGTAATATTCCAAAGATCCCAAATCAACTGTCGACTTATGTAATATTCCAAAAGATAAATTCAAAGTCAGCTGTCTACTTATGCAATATTCCAAAGATCCCAAATCAACTGTCTACTTATGCAATATACCAAAGATCCCAAATCAACTGTCGACTTATGTAATATTGCAAAGATCCCAAATCAACTGTCGACTTATGTAATATTCCAAAGATCCCAAATCAACTGTCGACTTATGCAATATTCCAAAGATCCCAAATCAACTGTCGACTTATGCAATATACCAAAGATCCCAAATCAACTGTCGACTTATGTAATATTCCAAAGATCCCAAATCAACTGTCGACTTATGTAATATTCCAAAGATCCCAAATCAACTGTCGACTTATGTAATATTCCAAAGATCCCAAAGTCAACTGTCGACTTATGTAATATTCCAAAGATCCCAAAGTCAACTGTCGACTTATGTAATATTCCAAAGATAAATACAAAGTCAACTGTCGACTTATGTAATATTCCAAAGATAAATACAAAGTCAACTGTCGACTTATGTAATATTCCAAAGATCCCAAATCAACTGTCGACTTATGTAATATTCCAAAGATAAATACAAAAATTCATGCATACACCGAGATGCTGCTCCCTCCTTGTCACCAAAATAAGGGGGGAGTAGAAAAGAAAAAAATTAGGGGGAGGAGGAAACGGACATAGTTGAATATTTACCTAACACATAAATATCCATCTCTTTCTTTCTTCATGCTCTGTTGAAATCAAAATCCTCAAAAGATGTCTCTAGTTGTATAAACAATAATCGGTTGATCATTTCTGAGCTTAATTTGTTCCTTATATGAATATTGTTCTGTGCTGAGAACCCCCTTTCACATATGAATAGCTAGTTAAGCCAGCTTCAACAAGTTGGAAAACTGTTCTTTACTGTTGCTATGTACAATTTTCAACAGCTCATAATAATAATTTCACTAACGAAAGCCCTGCCAAAGTTTCACTTTCCTGAATCAGTGCTTTGCTGACTACTATGTCAGATTTCTTATCTGTTCCACAATGTTGTATCAGGGTTTTAAGTCCATCAATGCCATAGTCAGCTTGTTCAGACAGAGGTATTTTATCAAAAATAAATATTCTTACTTTTTAATTACTTTTTATTTTCTTATTTATTCAATTTATCTTAACTCTTAGCATGCTATATAGTTTTGTAGCACAAGATCCCTCAAGGCAGAATTGTTTGAGAAAAGAAATGAAAATTGACTGTATTTTAATTAAGGCTTAGTATTCTGCCTTTTTGACATTTAATTTCAAAATACCGCTTAATACGGGTTGACTGGCATGCCGTCTGTTTTTGTCCATCCAGCATGTACATCGGACTCGTATTCAATATTATTTTCGGGTTCAAAATTGCTCACTGGTATTTCCAGTAACACTTTCCAGGTTCCAATAATCTCATATACTTCAAAACATTAAAAATCATTGTTATCATCGCTATCATCAGCCAATATTTGCCAAACGAAATCATCATCTGAAGATGAACCATGTTGGGAGTCAGCCATTTAGGATTTTCTATGAGCCCTTACTTTAAACATGCATTTGTAAAACCTCCTTCAAGAATGCAAGGGTTCAGCCTTGACTTTGCTTGTTCCAGGGCCCAATGTGCCAATCAAATTTAGTTTAACAACTGTTCATGTCAAGCCGAAGTACTCAGATGTGTAAACAGTTGCCTACCGGAAAAAAAGACAGATAACGACACAAGCAATATGAGACCTCTACTGGTGGCACGACATATGCCGCAACAAGTACTTTAAGGGTTAACAGTTAAATAAAAATTGCATACTGCACAGAGTACATTTTTATATGCACGACTTTAAACTAGTTTGCGGGAGTTCTCGTGCATCACTGCTTTCCAAGTGCACGAATTCATACAAATTTTGCATGATTTGTGCACTCATGTGCCCTGGCAGCATCTCTGCATACATCATACCAAATGTACAATGAATTCTATCAAAATATGTACAAAGTCTGAGGTGACCTTTCCCACCCACCCACTCCTTCCCCCACCCCCACCCCAGCAGGATGGGATTTACATTGAGCGAAGAACATACAATTCCCACTGCCTAAATATTAAATGTATAATGTTTATTCAAATTCCAACTGGTAGTTTTAAAGTTATTAGCTTGCAAAAGAATTCTAACGCTGACTTGATGCAGAGTACACCAATGCCAATGACATCATGCCAGAAAAAGGTCAGACAAAAAAGGTCAGGCAATAATGGTAACACTGAGGAGTAATCTTAAAAAAACTGCCATACATTCAGAGGGTAAAACGATTATTTACTCTACCTGAAGTAAAGTAATAATTGTTGCTCTAATGTTGTCAGTGGCAATACCATATTCAGGTATGTCATGGTTTGTGCTAAAATTCCAAAATTTTTACCATTATAATTTTGCAATTTCACATACAGACACCTTGACCTTTGATCTATCAAGAGCTATCCTTCCTCAAATATAAAACAACTATGAAGCTGATGAAAAAACTAAGACACTTGAGGAAAATGGACTTATTACATGGAATTCAAAATTACAATTTAGCTCCAGTGCCCTTGACGTTTGAATTCTGGTCCTGAGAATCAAATAGGAAGGGAAATGCATTTTTCCAAGTGTTGACTACCAATGAAGTTTGATGAAAATTTGATCCAGAAAACTTGATTTATCCAGCAAAAACAAAAACGTACAATGTTGGCTCCAGTGACTATAACCTTTCACCTCTAAGCCTCAGAATCAATAGAGAACTAACTACCCCAGCCCCGTGATATCTACCAATAGAGTTTGATGAAAATCAGGCCAAGGAAACTTGACTTATCATGCAGCAAGGAAAATCACATTTTCACCGCCTGGCAGCCCCCAAACCAACATGCTTCTACCTTGACCCATGGGTAAGACAGATATGAGAGGACACAAGCCTGATCAGAGACCATCTTGCCCAATACCAAAATAGTATATTTGTACTATTTTGTCCCCCTCAAGAGAAGCCACCATTTTTATAAGGCCAGTTTTCCAGTACAAAAGGGGTGGTTTCGTAATAGGCTGACCGCTCTAGCTGTAGAGGTTATGTCAAAATCATCTCCAGTGCCATAACATCCGCATCTTCAATGATAGCTGATCAGTATTGTTCCTGTAGCTTAATGAATTTATGCAGATTTTACATACCAAAATCCTCCTCCATTGATGTGACATTGACATCTTCAATGTTGACTTGTCGTTGTGGTTCCTGTATACTGGGCTCGTATGGTGGTGGTGGTAGAGCAGTAGGCATCTCAACTGATGTGAAGACCTGAGCAGTGGGCAAGATTGGCTGCTGCTGGCCCAGAGAAGGCTGGGCTGAAAGAACAAAAACAGAAATTTACTGTTGTCTTCTACAATGAATATTATTCCTTGTGGGTTTGTCTTTTAATCTGTTGACTTACCTATTTAAAATTAAATGATGAAAAAAATTCCATGGCAGCCCCATGCAAGTTGAAAGTTTATCTGGGCAATTAAAACTGTAAGTTACCTGCCCAAACTTTATTTACAATTTGAGGAATGGTGAACTAATTGCCCACAAAAACCTTTTTAACATCCACCTATTTACTGTAAGACTAAGTACCACTGACTTCAAGTCTAAAAGGCCGCAACTCTTACAAAAATTGTGGAAGCACAGTCATTTGTCAATATGCACATCTTCAAATGATCAGCAATCCATCATCTTGCAGATAAACACATGTTATACATTAGAAAATATGGTAATTCTTTCCTAAAGTACACATCAGTACAACCAGTATCAGATTCTATTTTAATACCACCAATGTGAAAGCTTTATCCCTGAATACAAAGCCACATTTTAGCCCTGAATACAAAGTCACTTTTTAGCCCAAAATACAGCCATTTTATCCCAAAATACAAAGACACATTTTAGCCCAAAATAAATCACTTTTTAGCCCAAAATACAAAGACACTTTTTAGCCCTGAATACAAAGACACTTTTTAATCCTGAATACAAAGACACTTTTGTACTGTTAATCAGGAAAAAGCTCCTTGTCCACTGTACTGTTGGTCAGGAAAGAGCTCCATGTCCACTGTGCTGTTGGTCAGGAAAAAGGCCCATGTCCACTGTACTTTTGGTCAGGATTACGCTCCATGTCCACTGTACTTTGGTCAGGATTAAGCTCCATGTCCACTGTACTTTTGGTCAGGATTAAGCTCCATGTCCACTGTACTTCTGGTCAGGATTAAGCTCCATGTCCACTATACTTCTGGTCAGGATAAAGCTCCATGTCCACTGTACTTTTGGTCAGGATTAAGCTCCATGTCCTCTGTACTTTTGGTCAGGATTAAGCTCCATGTCCACTGTACTTCTGGTCAGGATTAAGCTCCATATCCACTGTACTTCTGGTCGGGATAAAGCTCCATGCCCACTGTACTGTTGGTCAGGAAAAAGCCCCATGTCCACTGTACTGCTGGTCAGGAAAGAGATCCATGTCCTCTGTACTGGTGGTCAGAAAAGAGATCCATGTCCACTGTACTGTTGATCAAGAAAAAGTTCCATGTCCACTGTATTGAATTCTTGGACAGCATGTGTAATCCACAATTCTCATCAAAAATTTGTCAAATATGTTCCCCTGATCTGTCAGCCCATGTAGATTGAGCATGCCTCCCAAGATTTCCATTACAAATAGACCTTGAATCTGGAAACAAGACTGTAAAACACAATCCACAGACCCTGAGTTCACTATAACAACCCTTTCCTCATCACCAACCTCCAATGTGTCCACAATTGTTCACAATGTAACCAAGGGAGTGTACATACTGCTTTTTTGTTTTGGTTTAGTTTTAACAGTACTTTTAACACATTATTGACTATATCATGCCAATGAAAATGGAACTAAGTGTCTTTTCCAAAGACACACTGAGGCAGCCAAAGCCAGGCTGACCTGGGTGAGTATTGAACCTGCAACCCTTGGATTATCAATCCAACTCTCTACCAAATTATCTACTGTGGCTCCCCTGTACATATCTGATCTCTCAGGTTTGACATCTGATATTTGTTTTTGCTATGATTAGTGGCTACTCAAAAGTGACTATAGTAAAATGTTGATTATCTGCCTGCCAATTGTCCAGATTATTGGCTTGTACAGACTACTACTCTGTCCCCCAATTTGTTTTACTTATTACAATGCACATGTATCTATAAATGAAAATAATTTTCCAATCACAATGTTAACAGAGAACTGAGTAACAGAAATCAGAAACAAACACAATCAAATATAATCTCATACAATAATGATTATAATGGTAATCCGAATAACACTGATTATCTGGATGAAATCTATTCTCCCTGATGGGTCTAGATAATTGATGTTTTACTGTACATCAATTTCTTTGGGAGTTACTTAGTCAATCTAATTTAAGTTTTGAAATTTAGGAGACAGAACTAGTGAGTTCTGTTCTAAGTACTGCTAACTAATTTTCTTTTGATATTTGTAAAGATTGTGAAAGTTATTAAAAACATGTTCAAAGATTTACAGAGTTATTAATATCACCCAATATTTTAAAAATTTTCTTTTGATATTTGTAAAGATTGTGAAAGTTATTAAAAACATGTTCAAAGATTTACAGAGTTATTAATATCACCCAATATTTTAAAAATTTTCTTTTGATATTTGTAAAGATTGTGAAAGTTATTAAAAACATGTTCAAAGATTTACAGAGTTATTAATATCACCCAATATTTTAAAAATTTTCTTTTGATATTTGTAAAGATTGTGAAAGTTATTAAAAACATGTTCAAAGATTTACAGAGTTATTAATATCACCCAATATTTTAAAATTGTGGCTTGCAATTGGAAAGAAGCATCAACCTCAGCATTGTATCATTTACATTTTCAGCATATACCTGAAGGTACTTAACATTTTCATCTTAAGTTCTATGAATTTTCATTCTGTCAATGAATGTATTCTATCACACTTGTGTGTAACCAAATTTTATGATTTATATTTAACCAAACTGAAACAATTCCCATGGTATTCATCTTTAAACATTGCTTTGGTGAAGATGATGCTATTCATGATGCTTACATGTAAATTTGTTTGATAAATAGCAATATTTGTATAATTTGTTACTTTTGTGACCTGAACACACTTGTTATGAAGCAAGTTTTACACTCTCAATGTCAGACGACTTCCTGCATTACACAGGGCCAAATCGTAATATGTAATTCTACAATGCAACGAAACCATGCTTTTATTAATTCTGTATAGTTGGTGGAATTAAATATAAACAAGCATCAATTTATTGGATTTCCTATAAACCAGTATCAAACTTCCTACGTTATGATTCCTATATTACCAAAAAAATGTTATGGTTTTAAAAGATACATCTTATTCCATATAGCTGAATCAGTCAGAACTTACTGATAGTTTTTATGTCATTAAATATAAGCAGGAGGGAAACTTCCAAGCTATTAATTCATGCATACATAAATAAATTCAAATAGCTTCTTACCCGAATAAAATAAGTTTACTCAAATATATTTACCAAAGTCAAAAAAGAGTTCTACAAAGAGCATATTTAAGCTCTTTTCCACAAATATTTTATGCAAAAAGATACAGCTCTGCTTCCAATCAAACTGACATTGCTCACACAAAACTATCCTAAAAAAGATTCAGCCATTTTAGTAACCTGGATCTGCAGCGTGTAAAGTTCTTGTCACAAATGGGCAAATTCCATATGGATTAGTACCAGAATACAACCAGAAAACATATTGACAAATTATATATACTCAACACACATTTTAACTAGTCTACATGTCTAACTTTCACTGAGTGATCATAAAGTCAACTCCACAAATTCTGCAATGAGCATGACGATGTTCTCAACCTTAGTGCTGTATAAAATCAGTCATATTGTTTTAAAAAATCTGTAAAGCACTATTGATTTGTACTTTCTCTGATCTGACACATTTTAAAGTTTAAAAAGAGCATTCTCCACTAATATTTTTCATTTAATATTCATGTGTCACATCGATAATGTCTGTTCCACTTAACATCTTGTGCCATTTTTTAAAAGTATAGACTGGTCCACGAATAAATTAATTTCATTAATAAAATAAATATGCAAGACAAGTTTTGAAATTGAAGAAACCTGTGTTTTGTTGGAAATTTTTCATATACAGCTGCTATAAATAGAACATGCATTAGAAAAGTACATGTACGATGGACAAGCATACTCTTATGCTATTTTTACGCAGCAGCCTTCTTTTCTAGAATATTCTCAAATTCACATGATGTGTGGGTTGAAGAGATGATATTAAAAACAACACATCTTTTTATTACTTTATTATTTTTTTTCTTCAAAAGTAAAAAAAAAAGTACAATTCATATACAGGCAAGCGCAAGATGTAATTCAGTGAAAAATAGCGTAATCATGGCACCAAAAGCCGATTGGTTGGCAGGTAGGATCATGAGGTAATTCCATAAATCGTACTTTTCTAAAATGTTCAAAATGAAACTAACGGTACTATTTACTAGATTGACACTCTGCTAACAATTTATTTCAGGTATTTGATTAAAAATCCATCTTAAGTCAAAAGACCTACTTCTATTTGGTTTTCTTGAACTCAAACATAAAAAGAGCAGTACAGACCAATGATCTGCAAACATATTCTGGATCAAAACTGTTCACAGTTCAGCATGTGTTAAACATTGGCATATAATTTAGATGTGAATGTTACTTATCAAATGGCATATATGACATAAATGTTATTTATCACATGGCATATATGATGTAAATGTTACTTATCACATGGCATATATGTAAATGTTACTTATCACATGGCATATGTGACGTAAATGTTATTTATCACATGGCATATATGACGTAAATGTTATTTATCACATGGCATATGATGTAAATGTTATTTATCACATGGCATATATATAACGTAAATGTTATTTATCACATGGCTACTGTAATAAGAGGTTAGTATACCCAGAAGTTTTTAATATGTGATACATATAAAACCTCATGACATCACAAATGACATCATAACATCATGTAAAGCAATTGAAAAATGAGTCATCCGAATGGTTTTCAAAGACATTTCCCTACAATGTTCTGCGATTTCATCAAATAAAATCAATGATTTTTGTCACATGATAAATAGAATTTTACATCTGTGTTCATTCCAATGAAATTTATGAAACTCATTTGAATAATTTCAATCTTTTGCTCACCAAGGATCACAAAAGATAGAAATTATTAAACTGGTTTAATAAATTTTATTTAAAATGAGTAGTCATGTAAAATCCTCTATACAAAGATTAGTCTCATGAAAACGATGCAAACCAATCTATAAAAATCACTAACTAGTGCAACTGTCACAGAAACAGATAAAACTTAAAATGACCCACCACAAATCATTGCTAATATAACATCCTATAACAAAGTGTGATCAACTGAAGTTGCACCGATGTGACTATACTCTGGATACTAGACTATACAGAACAAGTGTGATCAACAGAAGTGGCATTGATGTGACTATACTTTGGGTACTAGACTATACAGAACAAGTGTGATCAACAGAAGTGGCATTGATGTGACTATACTTTGGGTACTAGACTATACAGAGCAAGTGTGATCAACAGAAGTGGCATTGATGTGACTATACTTTGGGTACTAGACTATACAGAACAAGTGTGATCAACAGAAGTTGCACTAATGTGACTAGACTCTGGATACTAGACTATACAGAACAAGTGTGATCAACAGAAGTTGCACTAATGTGACTAGACTCTGGATACTAGACTATACAGAACAAGTGTGATCAACAGAAATTGCATTAATGTGACTATACTCTGAGTACTAGACTATACAGAACAAGTGTGATCAACAGAAGTGGCATTGATGTGACTATACTTTGGGTACTAGACTATACAGAACAAGTGTGATCAACAGAAGTGGCATTGATGTGACTATACTTTGGGTACTAGACTATACAGAACAAGTGTGATCAACAGAAGTTGCACTAATGTGACTAGACTCTGGATACTAGACTATACAGAACAAGTGTGATCAACAGAAGTTGCATTAATGTGACTATACTGAGTACTAGACTATACAGAACAAGTGTGATCAACAGAAGTTGCATTAATGTGACTAGAATCTGGATACTAGACTATACAGAACAAGTGTGATCAACAGAAGTTGCATTAATGTGACTATACTCTGAGTACTAGACTATACAGAACAAGTGTGATCAACAGAAGTGGCATTAATGTGACTAGAATCTGGATACTAGACTATACAGAGCAAGTGTGATCAACAGAAGTGGCATTGCTGTGACTATACTCTGGGTACTAGACTTTATAGAAAAAGTGTTTTGATAAATGTGGTGTCTACCCTGTGAACAACACCATGATTCTGTTTACAAAGTCAAGACAGAAACTCCTTGCATATCAGGGTCCAAACTTAACAAATTTATTCAACCAAAGTTACAGTTGCCATTCACAAGTGAGACAAAAACTGTATTCAACAGCGTAAAACATGCATGCAACTGCAAAGAGCACTGACTCAGCTTTTCTGTTGCATCATGCACCAACAGCTGAGGATCTATGGTGTTAGCATGAAATCATCAGTAGAAGGAATAGTGCAGACTCTGATATGCTGGGGTATTTAGCATGAAATCATCAGTAGAAAGAATAGTGCAGACCCTGATATGTTGGGGCATTTAGCATGAAATCATCAGTAGAAAGAATAGTGCAGACTCTGATATGCTGGGGAATTATGTGCAGACCCTGATATGCTGGTGCATTATGTGCTGGCAGATCAGGGTCTACATTCCTAGTTATACCTGGATAAACATGCAATATACACTGTCAATGTCACAGCTATGACCATGATGAATTATGGCTTTGTTTTAAATCCCCATCAATAATGAGTGCTCTATGTATATACACTGAGTACCATATATACTCACGTATAAGCCAGGTCCAAATAGAACAACATAGACCCGATCTGCCGTCGCATAATGCACCAGCATATCAGGGTCTATGTTGTTTGTTCTAATGATTAGTCCTTACAAACTGAATAGACCCAGATCTGCTTGCGCATTATGTGACGGCAGATCTGGGTCTATGCAGTTTGCAGTTGGTATCTGCCTATACGCGAGTATATACAGTACTTGACTTCAGCTGACAATATTAAACTTGCACCGTCTGAAAAGATAAATATTGTCTGTCCATTAATCTTTGTACCTCTCCCTCTCTGGTTTCTAATCTTGTCTTGTGGCATGTCTGTCTGTCTGTCTGAGTATGTATAGGTGTTTTTCCATCCTTCTCTCTCTCTCATGGTAAGTATGGCTGCATCATGCAGTGTATTAAAACCTGCATCTTTTTTTAATATTCTATTTTTATTTTTCTCATCAAAAGATACAATACAGCATAATCTCATGTAATCTCATTTATGTGTCTGCCATCTTTATCCAACCATTATCAAAATGCAATACAATAATTTTCTTTAAGTTAATTGAAGTATAAACGGTTTTAACATTGGCTAGATGCAGTCAACACTTTTAATAGAATGGCTTGTGTCAGATTTTAGGGACTAGCCTGTTTGCCACACAGAAGATGCCTGCATACTTACACAAGTAAAGTTGGAGTCGCTCAAATTTTGCACCGTGCTGATATCTGACCAGCTTGAGCTTCACAACTTGCCCCGTCTTGCGTAATACTTCTACAGCCTGGTGGTTTGTGTAGCCATGCAGGCTTTGACCATCAACCTAAGGATGAAAGATTGATAAGGTAAAATGATAAAAAAAGAAGAAAAAAAACATTCTGTCACAAAAGTATACACAGAAACTGTTTTTCTTTTAAAAAAAACGTTCTTTATTATGTCAACAGTTTTGATGCCTTTAATACAAAGGCTTTTAAATGGTTGATACAGCCGGGAGAATTTTTTCAAGGACTTCTAAAAGTTTCCAAGGAGTATTTTGTCTTATGGAAATTAAGCCTTCTTCAAATGTTACTTTTGTTAACTACTGATCTCATTTTATTTATTCATTACTTTTGGACAATATGTACTGTCTATACTCGCATATAATCTGGATCCAAATGCAAACATCATAGACCCTGATCTGCCATCGCATAATGTGCAGGCAGATCAGGGTCTATGTTGTTTGTTCTACTGATTAGTGCTAACAAACTGCATAGACCCAGATCTGCCAGTGCATTATGCGATGGCAGATCTGGGTCTGTGCAGTTTGCCGTTGGTATTGGCTTATAAGTGAGTATAGATGGTACATAACAAAATTTCTTAATAGACGAAGTGATATGTTTTGTTCAGTTGTAATGTTCTGTATTCCCTCAGATAAATTGAAGGAGTTTTTGGAAAAGTTCAATAAGTTCAAAGACTTTTTAATGGCTAAACCCAACTTTTTAAAAAATTCATGGAGTTTTAAAGGCAACCCCTCAAATCCAAGAAATTTTCAAGGTTGAACAAACCATGTTTTATTTAAATTCCATGGACAGGCCATGAAAATTCAATTATGTTTGGTTTGGTTTTATGGGCTTAACGCCATTTTTCAGCACATGATAGGTTATACATGGCGGCCAGTATATCTGGTGGAGGAAGAACCCCGGAAAATCCCGGGAAGAACCACTGACCTACGGGAAGCTACTGGCAAGCTTTCTCACACAACCACATTGGCTGAACCCAAGACTCGAACCCATGCGGACAGAGGTGAGATGGCAATGATTGGTAAAGGCGAGCGCCTTTGATCAATCGAATACCTGGGGCCCCCAATTATGTCTCTGATGAATGGATGAACCTATGATGTGCTTTAATTTGCTGTGGTTGATAATAGTTTGAAAATGTCCATTATTGGGTGAGCCAATTAATCGATTTAATGAGTGATTGGCTGTTTTGTATCTTTTGATCAACAATCATTCATGATTTCATATCACTGACCTCAAATAACCTTAAAATTATGTTGAAAATTCCCTGTATGAGAGTTTAGTGTAGAAAATTCCCTGTATGAGAGTTTACTGTTAAAAATCCCAGTATGATAGTTTACTGTTGAAATCTCCCTGTATGATAGTTTACTGTTGAAAACTCCCCTTATGAGAGTTTACTGTTGAAAACTCACTGTATGAGTTTATTGTTGAAAACTCCCTGTATGAGAGTTTATTGTTGAAAACTCCCTGCAAGAGAGTTTATTGTTGAAAACTCCCTGTATGAGAGTTTATTATTGAAAATTCCCTGTATGAGAGTTTATTGTTGAAAATTCACTGTATGAGAATTTACTGTTAAAAATTCCCTGTAGGAGAATTTACTGTTGAAAATTCCCCGTATGAGAGTTTAGTACGATAGATTACTGTTGAAAATTCACTGTATGAGAGTTTATTGAGAATTTCTTATTGAAAATTCACTGTATGAGAGTTTATTGTTGAAAATTCACTGTATGAGAGTTTATTGTTGAAAACTCGCAGTAAGAGAGTTTATTGTTGAAAATTCACTGTATGAGAGTTTATTGTTGAAAATTCACTGTATGAGAATTTATTGTTGAAAATTCACCGTATGAGAGTTTATTGTTGAAAATTCACTGTATGAGAATTTACTGTTGAAAATTCACTGTATGAGAGTTTATTGTTGAAAATTCACTGTATGAGAGTTTATTGTTGAAAACTCCCTGTATGAGAGTTTATTGTTGAAAATTCCCTGTATGAGTTTATTGTTGAAAATTCACTGTATGAGAATTTATTGTTGAAAAGTCACTGTATGAGAATTTATTGTTGAAAACTCACTATGAGAATTTACTGTTGAAAATTCACTGTATGAGAATTTACTGTTGAAAATTCCCTGTATGATAGTTTACTGTTGAAAATTCCCTATATGAGAGTTTACTGTTGAAAACTTACTGTATGATAGTTTACTGTTGAAAACTTGCTGTATGATAGTTTATTGTTGAAAACTCACTGTATGATAGTTTATTGCTGAAAACTCATTGTATGATAGTTTACTGTTGAAAGCTCACTGTATGATAGTTTATTGTTGAAAATTCCCTGTATGATAGTTTACTGTTAAAAATTCACTGTATGATAGTTTACTGTTGAAAACTTGCTATATGATAGTTTACTGCATAGATGAGATGTATGATATGCTGACATTAACAACAGAATCTATTTAGACAGTTTTCTTTCACATGAATAGAGCTAATCTTTCATACTGAAGAGAGCTAAAATTGAATTATCAATGATCAATCATTTGTTGCTGTTGGAAAACAAATGATCACTTATAACATTTTGCACAATTCCCAATACTATTTTGTGAAGTAAAACCTGCCTTTGATTATGAACTATGATACATCTGATCTAAAGAAGAAACCAACACTACTGTCTGAAGTTAAACCTGTCTTTGAATATGACCTATGATACATCTGATATAAAGAAAAAACAGAACCTCAATGATCTGGTCGTTGACTTGAATTCTGCCATTTAAATCTGCAGCACTCCCCTCAGCAATGCTCTTCACAAAAATCCCACATAGGTCATCTGTAGGTCAAATGGCATGAATTAATATATTTATCTGTACAAACAGTAGCATTGTAAATATACACCTTTGAGATTATAGGGTGAAACAATGACATTAAATGTGTATTTCATTTTAGTTGCTTTAATATTAAGATAAAAGTAGAACTTAAGCACATGTAAAATTCAAAATGGTCCAATGTTTAATATAATCAACAAATGTTAAGTGACTTACATAAGTTTGAATTACTTTCTAATATGCTGTCGATATAAATATTTGTATCTATTTATGAAAAAGAACCCCAAGGGAAAATAGTCTTTGACTACATGGTCACCTTCTAAATATAAAAGGATGGTGCTGTTGATGACAATGATGATCATGATGATTATTATCAAAAGCACCAGTCATACATAATTACATGTGTAAGTTTTCAAAGTGACTACCTTAAGACAAAGTAATCATTGATGGAAGTGTTAATTGGCTGTTATTGCTCAATGCATGAAAACCCTATCTGGAAAGCAACAGTGATAAAATGACCTTTATTTATTTAGTGATTGTCCAGATAAAGAATGATTGTGATGGGTATACAAAACGCATTATTAGTGACTGTCCAGATAAAGAATGATTGTGATGGGTATACAAAAAGCATTATTAGTGTTAGTTTGTTGATAGGGAAAGCTGTATCATCTTGAGTGCATACGTGAAATCTAGATCTCCCAAGACACACAGCATTTGAGTGTGAACCACTGATGTCATATACCCACAAAAGATCATGTATCTTTCATGATCAACATACTATACTGATTATGAGTGGGTATGTGAAATCAGCAAATCTCCTGACACACTTAGCATCTGAGTGTGAACCACTGATGTCACATATCCACAAGAGATTATGTAACTTTTATAATCAACATACTGTACTGATTATGCTTTCATTACACAAAGTTAAAGAAGAAACATTTATTTAAACTGAGTAAGTGAACTACTTTTTACCATGTAAGAAGTTTTATAACAGGTAATGAGGCATAATACCAGGTATGGATATAATCCTATTGCTGATACACATTATAAGTGGTTTTATGTTTGAGTTACTCAGTGTCAGTGTCCAGCATTCTCCTTATCTTTCGAAGTAGCCATCTCACATTCAAAAGTACAAGGCTGGGTCAATACAATAATGTAGTAAAATAAATGCTGCAGTGTTCTAAAAGTACATAACTATAATGTTACAATTTGTAAAAGTAACATGTTTTTAGGATGGCTGCCAACTGATAACAAGAACACTGATTACAAATAATTTGAATCCTCATCAATTTTGGAGAATTGTGTGGATACACAGTAATGTTGCCAATAATTTGAATCCTCATCAATTTGGAGAATTGTGTGGATACACAGTAATGGTGCCAATAATTGGAATCCTCATCAATATTGGAGAATTGTGTGGATACACAGTAATGTTGCCAATAATCTGAATCCTCATCAATTTTGGAGAATTGTGTGGATATACAGTAATATTGCCAGTAATTTGAATCCTCATTAATTTGGGAGAATTGTGTGGATACACAGTAATGTTGCCAATAATTTGAATCCTCATCAATATTGGAGAACTGTGTGGATACACAGTAATGATGCCAATAATTTGAATCATAAATATTGGAGAATTGTGTGGATAGACAGTAATGCTGCCAATAATTTGAATCCTCATCAATTTTGGAGAATTGTAATGAGACTCAGTAATGTTGCCAATAATTTGAATAATCATCAATATTGGAGAATTATGGGATACACACTAATGTTACAATTCATCAGTTCTAGTTCTTCCCCCCACCAACTCCCCTCCCAGACCCCAACCACTCTTCAAACCTGATGCAAGCAATGTGAACTCAAAGATGGTGGTGGGTAGTTGAATATGCATCTGAGTTTCCAGAAAGTGTGTGCAAATCTTCTTATCATGTAATATTTCAAGCTATGCAAAATGATTGGAGAGAAAAGAAGAATCCCTATAAGGAACTGAAGCTATACTGGGTGAAAAGAATTTCCAGGAAATCAAGATAAGACCATATTGGATATCAGATCAGTATGATTTTCATTCAAGACCAAGTACACATCATAGGAAGTCTTTTAGTGAAAACTCCATGCTGATATGAACATCCATTCACGAGGAGTAGCAATAAAAAGATTTTCAAGATGGTTGTCCTGGTGGCCATATTGAATGTCAGATCGACATAATGTTCATTTAGAACCAACTAGACATCGTAGGAAGTCTTTTAGTTAAACCCCCATGCTGATATGACCATCCATTCAGGAGTAGTAGTTATAAGATTTTCAAGATGGCTGCCATGGTGGTCATATTGGATGTCAGATTGGCACAATGTTCATTTAGGACCAACTAGATATCATACAAAATCTTTTAGTGAAAACCCCATGTTAATATGACCATCCATTCAGGAGGAGTAGCAAAAACAAGATTTTCAAAATGGCTGCCATGGCAGCCCACACTGGATGTCAGATTGGCACCATTTTAATTCAGGACTAAGTAAACATCATGAGAGGTCTTTTTGTGAAAACCCCATGTTGATATGACCATCCAATCAGGAGTAGCAATAACAAGTTTTTCAATATGGCTGCCATAGTGGCCATATTGGATGTTAGATTGGCACCATTTTCATTTAGGACCAAGCAGACATCATAAGAAGTCTTTTAGTGAAAACCCCATGTTGATATGACCATCCATTGAGCAGGAGTAGCAAAAACAACATTTTCAAGATGGATGCCAAGGCGGCCATATTGGATGTTAGATCTGCACCATTTTCATTTAGGACCAACTAGACATGATAAAAAGTCTTTCAGTGAAAACCCCATGTTGATATGACCATCCGTTCATGAGGACTAGCAATAACAAGATTTTCAAGATGGCTGCCATGGTGGCCATATTGGATGTCTGATCAGCACCATTTTCATTTAGGACCAACTAGACATGATAAGCAGTCTTTTAGTGAAAACCCCAGGTTGATATGACCATCCATTCAGGAAGAGTAGCAATAACAAGATTTTCACAATGGCCACTGTGGCAGCCATATTGGATGTCTGAGCAGCACCATTTTCATCTAGGACCAACTAGACCAATGGGATGAATGTGTGTGTAAAGTTTCATGGCAATCCTCCAATTAGTTTAGGAGGAGTAGCGATAACAAACTTGTGCTAACGGACGGACAGACGACAGATGACAGACAACATACCATCCCATAAGCCCTTCTGGTCTATGACCAGTTGAGCTAAAAAGCACGTGTTGCAGTCCAATAACTAATGTTTACCCATCTCAAGAATAGGGGTGCACTGATATGACATAAAGTAGTTATATTTTTTGGAACTGTGACGACATGAAATTGAAAAAGACTAGCACATGATAAAAAGTTCATATCAGTTGGCTGGAAAGACTTGTACATGATACAGAAGTTCATATCCAAGTGGTGGGAAAGATTAGTACATGATACAGAAGTTCACATAAGATTGTCGGGAAAGACTAGTACATGATTCAGAAGTTCATATCAGACTGTCGGGAAATAGCTGAGGAAATATATCATGTATCGGTAATAATGATATAATGATCAATTATTTCTGCATTACTTTATTCCTTTGTACAGCCTAACAATGATTAGAGTAGAGCAATTTGGTTTCAAGGACATTTATATCAACAAAATAACTGGCAATGGTGGTACATCCTGATCGCAAAGCTTTGTTTAAATGGTGTAGTATGAGGAATCCTATGTATCAAGTTAAATCACTCTGCAGTAACAGAGTCTAAGAAACCAAATGCAAAGGTTAACATAGATCACTGGAGCATGATATAAAGGTCAGAGTGACTTACTTTTGACTAAAGAGTGTAGTACTATTCAAGAACAATCAAATACAGTCAACTCTGTTTATAACAAAATCGGATGTAAAGAAATATCAGATATTACCAAGCATATAGCAAAGTCGCTTCCAGTATTTTTATACAAAATATTCCCTTGGTTATAATAAATTCAGATATAGTGACAAGATGTATATGGTCCATTGGGCTTCGTTTTAACAGGAGTTTACTGTACCAAGTTACATGACTCTGCATGCAAAAGTGTCTGAAAAGCTGAACTAAACACAAGGATTAATGTAGGTTACTTATGTGTGAAATGTGAGTCACAGTGATCTACTTTTGACAAAAGTGTAATATTCCTCATGATGAATCTCTGGCAAGCAATAGTATCAAAGAAACTGAGCTAAATGCAAACCCTAACTGAAAGAAAACTAATCTTAACAAAAAGGTAAGACAAACTCAGAGAACCATGAAATATAAGCCATGGTGACCGAGTTTTCACTGATGACTGTAGTACTCCTCATAAAGCATCATGGATGTAGTACTCATTTGGGCCAATTGGTGCAATAAGGTTTAGCTAAAACTTGCTGGAATTATCTTACAATCCTGTACCATGTTTCATACAGATATTTCATCAGAAAATTCTAGCATTTTTTAAAGACTTTTCAAGGACAAACATTTAATTTTCAACCCCTATAATTAACTGCTTATAAACTTAGGAAGAATGTTGATTATGGTATGTATGTTCCACATAATTTCATAATTAGTTATTGCATTCTTAAACATCAACTCTGGAATATTTTTTGTTAAACTAGGTAGAGAGAAGAAAATGAAGTTTAATGGACTTTGGGGCATTGGGGTAGAGGTGCAGTTATCTCATCTACATCAATTTGGGAGGCAGCAGTCTCATTTGTCAGTCTCAGACTCCTTGAGTTTTCAAGTTTAGCCAAACAATATTCTCAATTCATACCTATTGTCAGCATTTCATTCTTTTATGTTATTTACTCTTGTCATGGGACTTCAGAGTACTTTCACTCTTGTCATGGGACTTCAGAGTACTTTCACTCTTGTCATGGGACTTCAGAGTACTTTTAGTCATTGATGTAGCTGAGGTTAGTGTAATTCTGTAAGTTTCTAGTTATAATGTTGGTGGGTACTTCATTGCTAAGGTCAAATGCATGGACATTTCCAGCAGAGTTTTCAGATCCCAGCAATCTAACATTTGGTGCTAGTTCTATTATATTTCTTCATCAATTTTGATTGAATAAACAATAATTCTGTAATCTGTAATAAATTTTCTACTCGATTTGAGTGATTTTAGGTTCAAATGGCCCATAAAGGTACCATACCAAGACTTTTTTGATCGATGATTAAGTCGTCATATTGTCCCCACCACCAGTAAAACTAGGGGACTTGCAGAGCTAAAGTAGCCTCAACTACTGCTGCTCCAACGTCTTTCAACAAACACAAGACACAGCACTTAATGTATCACTTGTCCTCACTCAAATATACAGTGTGTATAGCTCATGGGAATCTTGTTTGAAAATACACTTCCTATTGCCGTGTTCTTGACCAACTTTTGTTTATCAGCCTTAACAGCCCAATGAACACGTCATCAATTCATTTTACAACATGGGATTGTTACAATCCCAAAAAAGGCAAAGTACTAATGAGCACATAGGTGTACCAACCGAAGTCTTCCTGAATATGTAAGCGACCCAACCGAAGTCTTCCTGAATATGTAAGCGACCCAACCGAAGTCTTCCTGAATATGTAAGCGACCCAACCGAAGTCTTCCTGAATATGTAAGCAACCCAACCGAAGTCTTCCTGAATATGTAAGCGACCCAACCGAAGTCTTCCTGAATATGTAAGCAACCTAACCGAAGTCTTCCTGAATATGTATGCGACTCAACCAAAGTCTTACTGAATATGTATGCGACCCAACCGAAGTCTTACTGAATACGTAAGCAACCAAACATGGCAGTAAAATTCTAGGATGATCGGGATTATAAGCTTTTTAATGGATCTTTTATTTTTTTAAATATATTTATATCAGTCAATTATTGTTTTTCAATGTAATGTGTTTGTCTTGAAATTCAAGCACCATTCAATAACTAGCGAGTACTTTCAAGCATTTTTCCAGTACTTGTTTAGAACAGACCTCAAATTCATGCACTTTTCAAGGTAATACCAAAATTAAAGCACTTTTAAAGATTGTGCAAACCCTGTGTACTGAAGGTTCAACACTGGGTGGAACATGTAAATAGAAATCCTATGATTTAGGAGATGCAACTGTTTGTAACATTAAGAAACATTTTGATTATAAAGAATTTTTAAATTGTTGGTTCGAAAGTAAAACATTTTGTTCATACTGATGGCACAGCAAACATGGCTTATGAATTTAACAGCCCATGACACTGAGATTCTTACAGTTTGGACACTGCAATGTGTAAATATTGACTTTAAACAAAAAATAATTTCAGTGATCAATTTCATCATTTGTCACTATTTCTTCTAACTGTACCAATTGATATATAATAAATTTGCAAACAACAGTGACTATAATGAATAAAGACATTACACATAAGTCCCATGTTCAATAGTCCTTTATGTAGGGACCAGTAGTGCAAAACTGACTCTGGAGATTGTAAACCAATGGGTCTCAATGATCTGGACCTTTGGTCAAAGTATGCAGTCGTGAAATAAAGTTTCAATGCAGAAACCATTATTTTCTTATTAGACTTACCGTGACCATGACCTCCAACTTCTAGACTCAAGAATCTATAGGTTGTTTTGTTACCTAAGTTCAAGCCAACCACAAAGTTTGGTCAAAGAACTTACTCTAGAATAAACATTATTCAGCAAAACCCATTTCTCTTTTTGAGCCACAAAATGACCTTGGCCTTTGACCTTTTGACCACAAAATAAACAGACATCTTCCATACCTTAAGTGGAAGCCAACCACACATTTTTGTCACTGTTTGTGGTCTTGAACTAAAGTTCTCATTTTCCTTCTTCAAGTCAGTGACCTTGACCTTTGACCATTTGACCCCCCAAATCAATAGGCTTCTTCCTTAATGTAAGTGCAAGCCATCCACAAAGTTTAGTCCTTGTCTGAAAATGAAGAACTCCATTTATTGTGCAGAAACCATTTTTCTTCATTCAGTCAGTGACCTTGACCTTTGACCCCAAAATAAATAGGTTTTTTCCTTATCCCAAGTGCAAGCCATCCATAAAGTTTTGTAACAGTCAATGGTGGAAAAGGAGTATTGTGCTGAAACCATTTTTCTTCATTTAGTCAGTGACTTGACCTTTGACCCTAAATAAATAGGTTTCTTCCTTATCCAAAGTGCAAGCATCCATAAAGTTTTGAAACTGTAGACAAAGGAAAACAAGTTGCAGAAACCATTTTTCTTTTTTCAGTCACAGTGACCTAGACCTTCAACCTGTTGACCCTGAAAACAATAGGGTTCTTCCTCACCCAAAGTGCAAGCTATCCACTAAGTTTAGTTATTGTGTGCAACAGGAAAACAGACAGATAAGGTCATAGCATAATACGCTCCACCAAAATGGTGGATGTATAAAAACTAAGCTGTGAGTTTCACCTGGAGTATTATCTCTGCCAACATATCCTGCAATGGTTATACCGAGGCCCTGGCGCAAGTCCTTCCCCAGTTCCACATCAAAATATTCCACTTCAGGATACTCTGAGGGGCCATCATAGGGTGGCTGGAAAGGGATATAAAACAGTACTTTGATTATAGACCCCAATACATAGCTTTAAAATGGCTAGTAACATTCCATATTTAAGTTTTTTATACTGAACAGGCATGATAAGGAAATTACAATCTTTACTCGCATATAAGTTGGGTCCAAATGCAAACAACACAGACACTGATCTGCAGGCACATTATGCGATAGCAGATCTGGGTCTATGCAGTTTGCAGTTGGTATCGGATTATACGCGAGTATGTACGGTATGTGCTTCCATCACTCAAAAGGATTATTTTTCAATTATTGATGTAACTAAATGATGATCCTTTACAAAAAGACCTATCACTGTTTTTTATTGATCAAGAAAGTTTTCTCAAGTATTTGTGCAGAAAAAATTTATATTGTGACTAAAAGATGTGAAGAACCTTCCCAATGAATTTAGTTTCAATAGATTTAATAACATCTTGCAATGTAATATGAACAAAAATCCATGTATCTATTGTCTCACCTCCAACAAAATTACCGTATCTGTCCATGTATTACTTAAACACAAATATAAACAGTACAGACCTAGAATAATGAACTGTGAGATCTAGATCTGCCCCCTTTGTTCTACCTAAAGTAACCCAGATGTAAGTGCTCAAGTTTTCTTAGTGGGAAACTACTGGGGTTTATTTTAGGGCATTACACATTTTGCCCTGATGCCGGGATACTATATACTGGGCAACCATCATTACACATGTTCCTGTGGGCACTTTCCTAGTCTCCAGGATACCATACACTGGGTAACAGTCATTACAACTGTTCCAGTGAGCACCATAGCCACATGTTGTCACATGACATCATGTGATGAACTAAATCTATTATTTCCTTCTCCATTGGGAACTGTTCTCCTACAATGCCCCACTATACCCCACCAGACAACACACTGAGAGAACAGTTCCCTTTGGAGAAAGAAATAATACAACAATGATTTTAAGTAAAAATGGCACAGACCCTGATCAACCAGCACATTTCTGTGAAAGAATATCTGGGTTTAAGCTGCTCACAGATTGGTGCACATATGCATGTAAATATTGCAAAATATGATAATGTCATGGTAGAACTTCTAACTGTAGAAAATATATTTTGAAAAATCTAAAGTAATGTCTTCTACAGGACAGAAGAACAGATGGAGTTGTCTGATTGGTTTGCTGCTTTTAATGGCACTTTTAATACATTATTGGCTGTATCATAAAGAGGAAATGGGAGCTAAGTGCCTTTCCCAAAGACACACTGTGGCAACCGAAGCCAGGTTGGCCTCAGCACCCACTGAACTAGTAAACCTTGAATTACGAGTCCAACACCCTACCAACTGAGCTAGTGCTGACCTGATGGAGACAGAGAGACAGTGTGACTGCTATGTCTCACATTTCACAGCATGTTGCAGCTGAGATGCATTGTCACTATTTTTGGTGACAATTGTTAAAGCTGAGACACAAACAAATAAAAACAAGAAGGTGATTTAAATACTGGTCCAGAAAAATGCATCTACAATGGAACGACGCAGGAAAACTAATAATGACACCTGCATTCACATGGTTAGTCTGTCAAATTAAGCAATATTACAGCAATCGGGGCTAAAATAAAGAGCACATGGAAGACCCAAGTGAACAAGCTTTCAGCTTCAGATGTTGACTTTTGGATATTTATAACTGTCTTTTTGGAGAATGAACAACAGTTTCATATGCACTTGTGATGGAATATTTTTTTTACATAAAAGTCCATGATTATTTGATAAAACCCTTTTTCACATAAAAGTCCATGATTATTTGATAAAACCCTTTTTTACATAAAAGTCCACGACTATTTGATAAAACCCTTTTTTACATAAAAGTCCATGATTATTTGATAAAACTCTTTTTTACATAAAAGTCCATGATTATCTGACAAAACCCTTTTCCTATTTCAGCAAAACCATCTCAGGGCGAGTCCTGTTCAAGTGAACCAGTGGAAGTAGTTGGGGTGGAGGTGGGTGGCTCTGAGGGGAGAAACGGAGACAAAATTACAAAGCATATGGTATGATACATGATGGAGTTTAACACAAGATTTACCAATTTTGGCATCGAAATTAACCAGACAAAGGAAAAAGGATGCATTAATTGGTCAAATACTCAGATGCTATCTGGCATCCAATGTAAGGAAAGAACAGAAAAAGCCCAGCAAAGGTGTTTGTTAAGGTAACCTAAGATTTTTTAAAAATAAATGCTAAATAATTCAAACGGTAGTAATTAGTAATTTTCCACATGCATCATCCCATTTGTGTGAGAAACCATTTTATACCATAATGATGAAAACAAATATAATGTTGGAAAAAGAATACTGTATGATAACACACACTCAAATGCCAAGAGTATAAACCTCAATCTGCCATCACATGATAAACCAACAGATCAGGGTCTGAGCTGTCCATTTCATTTTGTTATTCAAGTAAACCAGTGCAATATGTGACAGCAGATCTGAGTTTGAGTCTTCTACAGATGGATGTGAGTTACACATAGGCACATGCAACTTTCTCATTTTCTTTGTTCGCTTCTATGAGATTCCAATTTATATTCCATCTGCACAAGTGATTATTATACTCAAGATATCAACTTGACCTTAATAAGACACAAGGTTGTAATGAGACACAAGGCTGCAGTGAGACACTATATGCCTTAATGAGACACAATGCTGCAATGAGACACCATGATGTAATGAGACACAAAGCTGTAATGTGACACAATGCTGCAAATGGGACACAAGGCTGTAACGGGACACATAGCTGTAATTAGGCACAAGGCTGTAATATGCCACATGGGTGTAATGGAGCACAAGGCTGCAATTGGACACAGGGCTATAATGAGGCACAAGGCTGTAATAAGACACAAGGCTGTATTGGGCCACAAGGCTGTAATGGGGTACAAGGCTGCAATGAGACACCAGGAAATAAATGGAACCCTAATAAGACATCTTGCTCAAAGCAATGACCTAAAACAGCTGATTGTGAAATATTGATCCATTGGCCAAGTGTGGCATCTGTCAATCAGTTATCGCATAACAGAGATTAGAGTGGACAGCTAACCAATTAGATCGTCAGCTAGATGTAAAGTATTACATAATCATGTGGCTGGACAATAGTTTGCCCAAATAGGCAAGGCAAATAACATATATAACTTTAATATTTTTCATCAAATTTCATGAAATTTTCAAAATAAATTTGAGTCTTGTTTCAATCGCTGGCAAATGCTTCAAAAAGAAAATTGCAGGTATTAAAGAAACATATATGCAGAGATCCAAAACCCTACTGATGTGAAATTGGAATGCCAGCTTTAGAAAATCAGAATCCGAACATAAAAACAAGGATATTTAAAATTACATGTAGTATCAAGCAATTTCTTTTAAGCATTAAATCTTACTTATTTAAAGTGTTTTTTGATTGAAACATGCTTCCTAGAGTCATCCTTCCAACTATGTTGCACAATGAAGTCTGTCGAGAAGGACTGCAAGCTTTAAGACATGGTATTTGGCCAATGTTGATGCCTTGTGTACTCTATTTAGAATGTATGTAGCACATGTTTTTTCACTGAAGTTTAATCCCCATTGACTGCAAGTTGATTTGGTGGCTAGTTTCATGAAAAATTTGACATGCTTGATAGTGATGGTAAATCAAATACATTGTCTGAAAAACTGTTTTTTTCTCCATATATCATTGACACGTCAGCTCCTAGTAATCCTCTGAAACAGGAATACTAAGTATCCAAACAGTTTTTTTTATAACCAAGCAATAGCATCCAAAGTTTTTTTTATAACCAAGCAATAGCATCCAAAGTTTTTTTTATAACCAAGCAATAGCATCCAAACAGTTTTTAATAACCAAGCAATATCATCCAGTTTTTTTTATAACCAAGCAATAGCATCCAAACAGTTTTTTATAACCAAGCAATAGCATCCAAACAGTTTTTTTTATAACCAAGCAATAGCATCCAGTTTTTCTTATAACCAAGCAATAGCATCCAAACAGTTCTGAATAACCTAGCAATAGCATCTAGTTTTTTTTCTAACCAATAGCATCGTTTTTTATAACCAAGCAATAGCATCCAGTTTTTTTTAACCAAGCAATAGCATCCAGTGTTTTTTAAACTAATAGCAGCCAAAGTTTTGTATAACCAAGCAATAGCATCCAGTTTTTTTCATAACCAAGCAATAGCATCCAGTTTTTTTATATAACCAAGCAGTAGCATCCAAAGTTTTTTTTTATAACCAAGCAATAGCATCCAGTTTCTTAAAACCAAGCAATAGCATCCAAACAGTTTTTAATAACCTAGCAATATCATCCAAATAGTTTTTTTTATAACCAAACAATAGCATCCAAACAGTTTTTGTTTATTACCAAGCAATAGCATCCAGTGTTTTCTATAACTAATAGCAGCCAAACAGTTTTTTTTATAACCAAGCAATAGCATCCAAAGTTTTTTTTATAACCAAGCAATAGCATCCAAACAGTTTTTTATAACCAAGCAATAGCATCCAAAGTTTTTTTATAACCAAGCAATAGCATCCAAAGTTTTTTTTATAACCAAGCAATAGCATCCAGTTTTTTTATAACCAAACAATAGCATCAAATTTATTTTATAACCATGCAATAGCATCTAAACAGTTTCTTTTTTATAACCAAGCGATAGCATCCAAACAGTGTTTTTTTTTTTAACTACAGTGTTTTTTTTTAAACTAATAGCATCCAAACAGTTTTTTATAACCAAGCAATAGCATCCAAAGTTTTTTTTATATCCAAGCAATAGCATCCAAACAGTTTTTTTTTATAGCCAAGCTATAGCATCCAAACAGTTTTTATAACCAAGCAATAGTACAACTCCATTAAGTTTGTAGTTTTTTCTAGTGTCTTTAAACAGTGCATCCACCGACATTTTTGTTCATTGATGAAATCGGGGACCTAAAAACAAAAGAAAAAAATGAGTTCTGCAGAACATGTCTCTCCTGTGAAAAAATGATAAAATGCATGGTACATCAATTCAAAGATTCTCACAATCTTAACATGGCTTATGCATAAATCACCATGAAGAACTGACTGCCACATTTCATTTTCTGCTAATACAAGAAATAATAAAAAAGAAAGAGGATACAAAAACAAACAAGTCAGGAAAAAGAGGAACATACAGGAACTGGAACTGGGTGGATTTGAGCATTGTGTTCCAGCATGCCAGGCACCAGAGAGGTGGTCATAGCGGAAGCCATACTGATGACTGCAGTATCTTCTGGAATGTTGGGTCCGTTGAGAGTGCTATCAGGGCCATCAACGTTGAGGTTATTCAGCCGCTGAAGGTGTTCATCTAGTCGAAGGGTAGGCACAATTGGGGCCTGAGTTGATGGCATGAGGGAAGGATCATCGATAACAGGTCGGGCCACAATAAGGCGTACATGGCTACCTGCCTGCCGCAAAACTGCTGCTACCTGCTCCGATCCCATGGCCCGCACATTGACATCCCCAATTTGTAAAATATGATCTCCACTGCGTAGTCTGCCATCCTGGAAGATACAGAAATCTATGATTCAAATCACCAAATTATTTATCTTAGTAAGGTATACTAATATGTACATTTTGTTCTCTGTATTATTACAGTGCAACCTTAGTAATCCAGACTTGATTGCTCCAAATGTCTATGCATTCATACAACCATTTCTGGAACAGATGATTACTGTTATTATTTTCTGCAACTTGTTTATTCCAGATTCCTCCATTCTCCATATGAATGACTTAAAACAAGTGTCTGGATAAATGGGGTTTCACTGTTTGCTTATTTGGATCAGAAACTGTAGTATACAGCTTGCTTTGATGTTTCTAGGAACATGATGATATAAGATTAGTTTTCTTTCATTGGAATTCATGAATTAATAAACTAATACCTTGTAAATTTTACAGTATTAGTATCCAAAATGTTAACTTGGCATTGAGGAGCCATAGTAGCTCAGCGGCTAGTGTGCTGAACTAGTGAGTGAATAGGTTGTGAAATGTGAAACACCAAATACCTTACAGAGAGAAAAATTAATCATTTTATTCATTTATGACCAATGTATCATGTCTGACAAAAGTACTTATGTCTGTATCATCTCATACCAAGAGGAAAACCAAACTTTCATTTTCAGTAATTTAAAAGGCAGTGCCAAGTTAATTTTTCTGGTTTAGTGTTTTACAGCACAGCAACACAAATAGGTTATTTGGTACAGACACAACTTGAGTAAAGTTCCTTGTCCAAGGACATACCATAGTAGCTGTGACCAAGATTAATTTAATGGTACGATTAAAACCCTCACCCTCTGGGTTGTAAGTCTGGCACATCGACCAGTGAGCCACTGGGACTCCTGTTGCCATTAGTCACCTATTAGAGTGCATCAGGCCTATTCTACATCCCTGATACCAGATCAGGTCTATTCTACATCCCTGATCCCATATTAGGCTAGCCTATTCCGCATCCCTGATCCCATATCAGCCCCATTCTACATCCCTGATCCCATATCAGCCCCATTCTACATCCCTGTTCTCATATCAGGCCCATTCTACATCCCTGATCCCATATCAGGCCCATTTTACATCCCTGAGCCTATATCAGGCCTATTTTACATTCCTGATCCCATATTGGATCTATTCTACATCCCTAATCCCATATCAGGCCTATTCTACATCCCTGATCCTATATCAGCCCCATTCTACATCCCTGATCCCATATCAACCCCATTCTACATCCCTGTTCTCATATCAGGCCCATTCTACATCCCTGATCCCACATGGATATTTTCCTTTCTGCATGAGGTGTTACTTTCACCTATATGAATACTGGCACATTTACAGAAAATTTTTGATAAAGAGAAAAACAATACATCTTTCAATTTTTATAAAAATTTATCAGTATAAAGTATCACTGATGTTACAAAATTGCTTTTATCAGACACATGTGAAAACACATATGAAAACTAAAGTTACAACTCATTGAACTGGCTTGAAAGAAGTCTCTAATGTGAACCCTTACAAAATGCCAAAATAATCATTTTGGTCTTCAAGCTTTATCAATCTCATCATTTACTTTTAACCTTGGTGTGCAGTATAATGTTTCTCCTAAATTCATTATGTAAACAAATGGAATTGATTTATTTCAATCTGTGTTAGAAAACAGTCAACCTCCTGAGACCTTATATGACTCCAACCAAATGAAAAATGTTGATGTGGCTTCCAACTTCAATCTTAGGAACAAAAGCAATTACAGTGTCAAACAACTTGTTGATCCTATTACATCAAACTTTTCCTCATCAAATGTGGGAATGGACTACCTTGGCTTAAAGGACTGATCAACATGTGATAAAGTCCTAAATTAAGGTGCTTTAATGGCATCAAGAGATGTATAGTTAAATTCCAATAACAGAAATTAGTTTAACAAACAAAGATTGAAATGAAGTGGCCTTCAATTCACTTTTAATGTTTTATTTTCAGCATTTGCAAATGAATGTTGAACTGGTTGCCATAGTACAGTTCCGGACATACTGAGAATTTGGACTTTTTTTGTCCTCATTTTTTGTTGTTTGGCTAAAGAAAACTTTTTGTTTGTACTTAAATCCATGGATAAGCCTCTAACAGGAAAGGGAGTCCTGTTTACTTTTCAGCATGGATAATTTCTTATTGGGTTTTTTAATTTATGGTTTGGAGAAGCAATAAAACAACCAAAAGTCTGGTGCCCCAGCAATAAACATAAATTTACAGTACCGCATATACTTGGTTATAAGTCGGATCCAACTGCAAACTGCACAGATCCAGATCTGCTGTCGCATAATGCGCAGGCAGATCTGGGTCTATGCAGTGTGTTAGGACTAATCAGTAGAACAAACAACATAGACCCTGATCTGCTGGTACATTATGCAATGGCAGATCAGGGTCTATATTGCTTGCAGTTGAACAAGACTTGTAACCAAGCATATACAGCAGTTAAGTATTTTGATTCAGGGGTGATAGTACTTCAATGTTTAAGAAGACCACTGAATTTGTGAATTACTGTATATACCAGCTCATAAGGTTGAGCCCAACTACAAACTGCACAGACCCAGATCTGCTGTTGCATAATGCACCGACAGATCAGGGCCTATGTTGTTTGCAGTTGGACTCGACGTAAATGGCCGAATGGCCGCACACGTCGTTAATCCAACGAACGAACGATGCAGTTGGACTTGAGTATATACGGTACTTTTACATCAAGTACTGGTACATAATATTTTATTTGTAATAAAATTTTACAACACTGGGTTCTGGAAATGGTAACAATGAAAATCCATCTTTAGAAGCCTCTTCCTTTAAATCATACTTTGTTCTAAGCTTTTAATGAGATGTTTCCATCTATTCCTCAATGTTGAATACTATTAATGAGATGTTTCCATCTATTCCTCAATGTTGAATACTCTTCCATTCCATGTTCATACAGTTAAACATACATTATACACACATGAACTATTTGAATTTCACTCATCTGGACCAAAGGAATCCCCTCTGAACTTTATACAGTTCTCCCTCATTATAATGCTCTTCATTATAACACATTATACAGCACTCACTCACTATATGGCCCTTCATAATAACACATGCAGCACTCCCTCACTATAAGACCCTCCATTATAATACATTATACAGCACTCCCTCACTATAAGACCCTACATTATAACACATTATACAGCACTCACTCACTATATGGCCCTTCATTATAGCACATTATACAGCACTTCCTCACTATAAGACCCTCCATTATAACACATTTTACAGCACTCCCTCACTATATGGCCCTTCATTATAACACATTATACAGCACTCCCTCACTATAAGGCCCTTCATTATAACACATTATACAGCACTCCCTCACTATAAGACCCTACATTATAACACATTATACAGCACTCCCTCACTATATGGCCCTTCATTATAACACATTATACAGTTCTCCCTCACTATAAGGCCCTTCATTATAACATGGTTCCTGTTATAAGGTGAGTATAGTTATGGATCTCATTTCATTCAGTGATAGCAAACTTGTATTTATTATACATTTCATAATGAAATGTTGAAATATATCAGTGGGAGCAATCTGATATCACCACAGTGGTGATAGCACTTTTATCACCAAGTGGCAATATCACTTCTGGAACTACTTTCTTTTCCCAATTAAAAAATATATCTGTGCTAATGTATGCTATTCAAACCTATATTTCCATATTTAGGTCTATTTCATTTTTGTCCTTCTTCTGCTCCTTCTCTCTGTCTGTCTCTCTCTCCACCAGGATGAATAGATCTTAACCCTTTACCTTATGTAAGCACTTTTGGATGCCTCTACCCCATTCTCATGGAAACACTAGTGGATGCTTCCACCCAATTGGCATACAGGCATATTTGGACACCTCTGCACCATCTGCATTCAAGCATGTTTGGATGCCAACAGTAAACATCAGCCATTTTGAGCTGGTTTTTGTAGTGCCACCTTTGGAGAAAACCCACTATTAGATACTACAGGCACTGGCAAATGACCATTACGTCACATCACGTGGTTGCTATTAACATCTAGTCATAATCTGCTATTTAAATTAACTCAGTCAGATTCTCCACTCTCCAAAATGGAGGCCATGGATTTTGTTCAGCAATTTCTTGAGTTTGGATGATTAGAATTACGACTATGAAGGCTTCAATAAGTCATATACAGGCTCTGATGTTGATGAAGGCAACACTGATTTGTGATAATTTATCAAATTTGGATGAGTTAGCAATGTAGACGTCAACAACAAACCAGTAGATTTTGAGGTTGAGAAATGTCAGCTACAGTTGGCCACACTGTTTCACTGACTTGACAGTGAACAAGTTCTCTCAAGATAAAGCATATAAAAAATTCTTCTGTGAAAAATAATTATACAACTATAAAGATCAGAGTCTTCTATAATAGTTTTAGACTATGTACTTGAGAATCCCCACTCATTATTTCATCGGCACTGATGACTGCATCACTGTTTTCTCTTGGTTGATCATAATGAGTAATCAAAGTGTCCACTTGATCATAAACAAGCTATGGCATGTCCCTAACATTTGCAGGAAAAGTGTTAGGCTCAAACATATTCAAAATCACATGGTCCGGGAATCTATCAAGTATGTTTGCATAAATAATCTGTATATATTTTACTGCTTTGGCTGTGAAGTCACTGTCATGTGATGAACACTTCAGTTCTATCCCTCTGAAGTGACCAATGTTGCACATGGCTGTAAGAAACTCATTGCAGAGGAACCCAAAATGGGGTGTATCTCCGAGATACACAGCTTCCAGTAATGTCAAAAATCCATCAACATGTTGCTTCATGGTAATGTACAGCAAATCTCTTGTCTGCAAACACTGGTTTAGGGTTACAGTTTTCATCCTTATTATACTTACACTTTGACATAGTGAGCAGTGCTCTATCAAGCAGTAAAACTGATACTTATTATTGCATCATCTAGATATATATAAGACTACCAATACAATTTTTTTTTTGCATTTAGAATAACAAACCCACATCTTTACTGAGAAGCCAATCTTTGAAATTGACTTCACTTTTGTTCAATAAAGGATTAAGTTTCCCTTCTCTACCCCCATTTGACAAGTTAACTGTGAGCAGTATAGCCTTCTGGCAGTTGAGCTGTAACAAGCTTAGTCAGTGACACCTCTACTTATTGCCCAAGAAAGAAACAATGTGTAAACCAGACCTAGTTACCTCTGAATTAAGTTTGGTCAGCGACACCTTTTTTGATTGTCCGACAAAAAAACAATCTGTAAATTAGACATAGTAACCTTTGAATTTTACTTTGTTATTGTGTTTGTTTGACAGTTTAATGGATAAACAAATCAAAGGCAATCTGATACAATGATATTTGGGACATCCTATGACCAATGTCTGGTTTCTCAGAGTATTTGCCGATCAAAACCTTTGAACTGGCGGTCATGTCTGCAAAATACTGAGATTTGAGGAAGCCTGGTAGGTAGTGTCAATAATACAATACTAGGATTTGAGGAAGCCTGGTAGGTAGTGTCAATAATACAATACAGGGATTTGAGGAGGCCTGGTAGGTAGTGTCAATAATACAATACAAGGATTTGAGGAAGCCTGGTAGGTAGTGTCAATAATACAATACAGGGATTTGAGGAAGCCTGGTAGGTAGTGTCAATAATACAATACAGGGATTTGAGGAAGCCTGTTAGGTAGTATCAATAATTCAATACAGGGATTTGAGGAAGCCTGGTAGGCAGAGTCAATAACAATACAAACTAGAGAGTTTTAAATAAGTGCTCATTTCAAATCAAATTTATGAAACAGGTTGAAAATTTTCTAAGTTTTTGAGCCATGATTAGCAGCAATCTGGAATTATTCCATGTTTTTTTATTAATCTCATATGAAAGGGGCAAAATTGAAAGATTATAATTAAAAAATGATAAAGTATAAACTTGTGAGTTTGTTCAGTAAAATGCCAAAATTGCCATTGGTAAGGACTCACATACAGGTCCTGCACCTTTGTCATTGGTAAGGCCTTATATACTGGGCCTGCACCATTGTCATTGGTAATGCCTCACATACTGGGCCTGCACCATTGCCATTGGTATGGCCTCACATACTGGGCCTGCACCATTGTCATTGGTAAGGCCTCATATACTGGGCCTGTACCATTGTCATTGGTATGGCCTCACATACAGGGCCTGCACCATTGTCATTGGTATGGCCTCACATACAGGGCCTGCACCATTGTCATTGGTGAGGCCTCACATACAGGGCCTACACCAGTTACCACAATTGTTACTTATTCTTGATTCTGTGTAGGATTTTGAGAACTAGCAGAAAAAAAATTCACACTTAATGTAAGGTCCATTTTGTCTCTGCAACTAAAAGAAATACTGCAAAATAATGAAAAGTAAATAACAATTGTGCAAACTGTGTTCTGTTCAGCAAATAATGCAGACCCTCTAGAATCAGAGGTCTCTGATGTTATGAATGGACCTTGTATAATGTAATAGAACACCACACATGTCCCATTACATCTTACAAGTGTTATAACACAGGTGATGTTAAAAAAAATAGGAAATATTTTGAAGTCATGTATTAACACGATATTAATCACCTGATGGTGAATAAGATCATTAGATAATACATACAAATAAAACAGCATTATTTTTGGAATCTTACAGAATCTGCCACCCCTCCTGGAAGTATCGTCTTGACGACAACTCCTGTGCTGCGGCCACCGATGATTCCAAACCCAAGGCCTGTTCCATCATTGATAAGCTCTATTTCTTCAATCTGGGTCCATTCTGTATTCAACTGAAAATAGGAAAAAGTCGATGTAATGGGTGTTGAATAACCAAGGCAGTACAACAAACTGAACCATAACAGCATAGGGAGATATATGAAATACCATATTTGCTCTTATTTTATCCTCTTGTTTTGTCCCATAGACCCACAAATTTAATGTAACAGGTAACCGTCCCATAGACTTAATGTAACAGGTAACTGTTCCATAAGCCTAACATTAGAGGTAACTGTCCCATAGACTTAACATAACAGGTAACTGTCTCATAGACCTAACAGTTTATTGTATGTGTACTGTGTGATATCTTGGATGGACTCCTTGTTTTTGGCATAGTCGACTCACAAAAAAGTTGACAACATGCCAAAACAACTCGTACATGAGAGATATCAGTATAAGACATACATCAAATTGTAAAACAGCAATGACACATATCTGCAGTTGTGCAATGCCCCCGCAGAGCCGGGGATATTTCTTATGATTTCAAGCAAATGGTATATCTGGGTCTCAGCTGTTCTCATATCTGGGTCTATGTTGTTCTCATATCTGGGTCTATGCTTTTTACATATCTGGATCTATGCTGTTCTCATATCTGGGTCTATGCTGTTCTCATATCTGCATCTATACTGTTCTAATATCAGGGTCATAGCTGGGTCTTTGTTGTTCCATATATGGTTCTATTCTGTCCTCATAGCTGGGACTATGCTGTTATCACATCTGGGTCTATGCTGTACTCATCGCTGGGTCTAAGCTGTAATCATATCAGCATCTATATTGTTCTAATATCAGGGTCATAGCTGGGTCTTTGTTGTTCCCATAGCTGGGTCTATGCTGTTCTCACATCAGGGTCTATACTGTTCTCACTTGGATATGCATTTTAAACTGGTAAATATGGTAAATTCCAGAAGTGGAAGAGAAATTCATGGAAAAACTTGGTTTCATGCCTATGATATATATATGTCAGGGTTCATTCTAGGATTCGGGGATATGAAGACAGTATTTCACATGGTTTCTGTTTCTGTTTCAAGCTGAATTAAATTTACTTAGGGTGCTAATCACTCTTGTACCAGCCAGTATGCTGCAGCCATTTACTTATAATGCTTATATGAGGGGTTTAAATAGCAACCTGAATCTATTTTCAAAGCAAACATATCATGACATGAAATAGGAATCACTACATGTGTATCCATCTATAGTGTCAACTCCCCAGATGGCCAAGTGGTCTTAGGCACTTGCCTTTACAGATCATTGACATCTCACCTCTGTCCTCATGGGTTCGACTCTCGGCTCGACCAATACGGGTATGTGAGAAAGCTTGATAGTAGCTTCCCATTGATCAGTGGTTCTTCCAAGGGTCTTCCTCCACCAAATATACTGGTTGCCATGTATAGCTTATCATGTACTAAAAAATGGCATTAAATCCCAACATTAACCAAACTTTATCTGCACGAGATACAAACTCTGATTTTTACAACATTCTTACCATGTTCATTACAAACTATGATATCTATATTGCAGACATTATTACCATGTTCATTACAAGCCATTGTACCTTTACTACTGACTCTATTACCATGTTCATTACAAGACTTGATACATGTACCTATACGAATGACTCTATTACCATGTTCATTACAAAACTTGATACCTATACGGAGGACTCTATTACCATGTTCATTACAAAACTTGATACATGTACCATTACGAATGACTCTATTACCATGTTCATTACAAAACTTGATACCTATACAGATGACTCTATTACCATGTTCATTACAAGACTTGATACATGTACCTATAGGAATGACTCTATTACCATGTTCATTACAAAACTTGATACTTATATGAATGACTCTATTACCATGTTCATTACAAAACTTGATACCTATACAGATGACTCTATTACCATTTTCATTACAAGCCATGATGCCTATACTTTTATTACCATCTTCATTACAGCCATGATGCCTATACTGCTGATTCTATTACCATGTTCATTACAAGCCATGATGCCTATACTGCTGATTCTATTACCATGTTCATTACAGCCATGATGCCTATACTGCTGATTATATTACCATGTTCATTACAAGCCATGATGCCTTTACTATTGACTCTATTACCATGTTCATTACATGCCATGATGCTTATACTGCTGATTCTATTACCATGTTCATTACAAGTCATGATGCCTATATATACTAACTTTATTACCATGTTCATTACAAGTCATGATGCCTATATATACTGCTAACTTTATTATCATGTTCATTACAAGTCTTGATGCCTATATATACTGCTAACTTTATTACCATGTTCATTACAAGTCATGATGCCTATATATAGTGCTAACTTTATTACCATGTTCATTACAAGTCATGATGCCTATATATACTGCTAACTTTATTACCATGTTCATTACAAGCCATGATGCCTATTCTGCAAACTTTATTACCACTATAATTTCTTTCCAAAAGTTCTTTCTTTTTTTTGTTCCAGTGGTATATTAGATGAGGAGAAGGAAGCATCTTTACATAAGTTTAGTTGGAAACAATCATATTGCTTTATTAATTAGGGCAATTTTCCACAAAAGAATAGCTAAACCATCAGTCTGTCAAACACTCTTCTACATAATACATATCACAGGTAAAGATCTGAATTCATAACAAGAATCATAATGGGCATGGATACATGCAAAATTTGTGCCAATTATTTTGACTCGGCACTGGAGATGCAGATTTCATATTTGTGTGGGTCATCAAAAATTGTATTTGGCATCATGGGTGTAAAAATGCAACTTAGATTAAACCCTATAGGTAATTAACAATTACATACTGTAAATTTTATAAAAAATGTCATAAAGTTTTCCCAAATTTAGCAAGTAAATTGAATTTTAAAAAAATAGTATTCATGTTAAAGACCCTAGTGCAAAAAGTAATATGTAAATCATTATTAAAATAAAGAAAAAGTATGTTTTGAATGCACTGAAAGTACTAATTAGCAAAAATTAATGATTGTAGAATAGCAGGTATCATGATTACAGTGAGTTGGAGAGCTGAAGTGACTCAGTGGTTAAGGCATAGGACTCATAACATGAAGGACACTGGTTGGTCCCACCACTGGATCAGTCTTGATCAGCTACCATGGTATGTCCTTGGGCAAAGTACTTTACTTTAATTGCCTTTTCATGTAATATCCTTCAAAATGTAAAACACTCCAACAAACCCCAACAGTGAGTTGTTTTGGTCAAGTTCATGAATGGCCAATTATTGAGAAGTATGCATTCATTATGTGCTCATATTGCCAAATATAAATTTTTCCTTGTGTTTGTATAGGTAAGAAATTCTTGCAAATAGTGTATTGTATTCATTAACAATACTGGAACTTTCCATTCAACAAATGAATACATATTTGTAAGAATTAAGGGATAACAGTTTTGGATTTGAAGATCTGAGGTTGTTAAAATTGTGTTTTTACTGCTACATATTAAGTTTTACTGATGAAGTGCCAGTGGAATCAGTAAAATCGATCTGTCAAATCTTCTGAATAAGTGCATACATAAAAATAACCACACACAGACCTTCAGGTATTTTCATAGCAAAAGTAAGCTCACGTATGTGTGTAACAAAAAATAAAATCTAAAACGTCAAATTCACTAACTGGCCAATTAATCTTATCCCCAGTTCAATGGTAAGCATCGTTATTTATTTACCTTGCTTTAATTGCCTTTTCATTCTGGCTGTCTTTCCTTTCTTTAATCAGTCATAAGGAGTATGGTGTTTAATTAGTCATTAGGAGTATTGTGTTTAATTAGTCATTAGGAGTAGTGTTTAATTAGTCTTTAGGAGTATGGTGTTTAATTAGTCATTAAGAGTATGGTGTTTAATTAGTCATTAGGAGTATGGTGTTTAATTAGTCATTAGGAGTATGGTGTTTAATTAGTCATTAAAAGTTTGTTTAATTAGTCATTAGGAGTATGGTGTTTATTCAGTCATTAGGAGTATGGTATTTAATTAGTCATTATGACCGACTTTTAATTAGTCATTAGGAGTATGGTGTTCAATCAATCATTAGGAGTATGGTGTTCAATCAGTCATTAGGAGTATGGTGTTTAATCTGGTTGATAAGCATACAAATTGAAACCTGACAAATAGTTGCATTGTTATACATTTCCCTATTGACAAATAGTTGCATTGTGATGCATTTCCCTATTGACAAATAATTTGCATTGTGATGCATATCCCTATTGACATATAGTTGCATTGTGATGCATTTCCCTACTGACAAATAAGTTGCATTGTGATTCATTTGCCTACTGACAAATAAGTTGCATTGTGATGCATTTCCCTATTGACAAATAAGTTGCACTGTGATGCATTTCCCTACTGACAAACAATTATCAAAAATAAGCAAACAAGACCTCTACTAATTTGAAAATAAGCATAGATGCACTTATTATCCAAATTTTACAGTAGGGAGCCACAATAGCTCACTTAGTTCCCATTTCCTTGGCATCATACAGTCAACAATGTGTTGAAAGTGCTGTTAAAAATCAACCAAAACCATTTTACAGTACAAGCTGTACAGCATTAATCATTCAATCGTTCTACTGTACCGTCAATCTTTATTCCTAAATGTTGCTATTCTAATATAAGCTTCATCTCAACAATACATTCTTTCTTGTCCAATATGAAAGACATATAGGTCATCTAGCTGTCTTGGGAAGAAAAATATTCAGATTGAATTGGCTGCCAAGCATTCCTGTCATAAACTCAGAAATATAATGTTGACAATCTTTACAATGATGTACCATATATGCCTGCTTATAAATCCAGTCCAAGTACAAAGAAACAGACCCTGATATGCCATTGCATAATGCACAGGCAGATCAGGGTCTATGTTTATTCTACTTATTACTCCAAACAAACTGCATACAACCAGATCTGCCAGCACATGATGTGACGGCAGATCTGGGTCTGTGCAGTTTGCAGTTGAACTCAACTTATGCAAAAGTTGATAATATTGATAATATCAGTGACAAGCATGCTTCAAAATGACCTATCCACCATCTCTGGATAATTTTCCATGACAAAACTTCTTGGTAAATGGCATAATACAGAGATCCCTCATTATAACACTGTTCAAGAGAACAATAAAAGTGTATTGTTAAAAGTGACATTGCCCTAAAATACAAGTATTACATAATGTAACAAGATCCATGACCATACCAGCCTTATAAAAGGGACTGTGCTATATTGAGGTGCCTTAAGGTGAGGGACCATTGTACTGTATTTACACTGTAGACAATATGTGCCATCAAAACTCCCTATGGGCTCGGAGATGCAGACTAGGCCTGACTGCCCCCCTCCATGCCTGTAATAAGAGGCAACTAATGGAGGCAATTTTCTTTGCCCTGCGATGAATTCCATGATGATATTCAAGATGAAAAGGCCTTCGACTTTTTGAAAGAGTGCAACTTATATAAAAAACTGGACTTTGTATTTTAAGGATTTTACAGACAAACACTATATATAACCAGTATTGTTCTTATGTGCCATTAAACTATATATACATATCTGTCATCACATAATGAATTTGCTGACCATTAACTGACCATGTTCTTTAACCAGTATTGTTCTTATGTGCCATTAAACTATATAGACACAACTGTCATCACATAATGAATTAACTGACCATGTTCTATAACCAGTATTATTCTTATGTGCCATTAAAATATAAAGACACAACTGTCATCACGTAATTAATTAGCTGACCATGTTCTATAGTCAGTATTGTTCTTATGTGCCATTAAACACTATATATACATGTCATTACATAATGAATTAGCTGACCACATTCTATACCCATTATTGTTCTTATGTACCATTAAACTATATAGACACAACTGTCATCACATAATGAATTAGCTGACCATGTTCTATAACCAGTATTATTCTTATGTGCCCTTAAACTATATAGACACAACTGTCATCTTAATTAATTAGCTGACCATGTCCAATAGCCAGTATTGTTCTTATGTGCCACTAAACACTATATATACATGTCATTACATAATGAACTAGCTGACCACATTCTATACCCATTATTGTCTTATGTGCCATTAAGCCAAATATATATATATATATACATACACACACACACATCTATTATCACATAATGAATTAACTGATTCTCAGCTGACCATATCCTATGCTGTTTGTCCCGCCTATGGTTTAAAAAAAACAAAAAAAAAAGATTATACATGTACCTTGATCTACTGACACATTATGCAAAATTTTATAACAAAAAAAAAAATTCTAACCACTGTTGCATCATTTTATTCTCTATCACAACAAGTCCCTGAGAATTTGGAGGCTGTCATCATCATGATGCTGTTTGGAGATGAATGTTCATTATTCAGAGGTAAAACACAGAATTAATTAGTAGCTGACGGAGCCAGATATGGCAACATACTGAATGCCATTTCAGACTGGTTCCCCCTCATGGCATGATCTAGCTGTCAAATCAAATTTAAAAAAGCAAGAAAAATGATGCAAATGCTATCTCAAGAGAAATCATGTAAATCAACCCTTCACATGGAACTTTTCAAAAATATTGGATTATACAAGCTGTTTACAAGATAAGGGCTTGCCTGTCAGAAGATGCTGTTTTTACCACTATGTTTTGCCACAACAATGGCACTAGCTCATTTACCGTATATACTCGCATATAAGCCTAGACCAACTGCAAACTGCATAGACCCAGATCTGCCATTGTGTGCCGGCAGATCTGGGTCTATGCAGTTTGTAAGGAATAATCAGTAGAACAAACAACGTGGACCCTGATCTGCCTGCGCATTATGTGACAGCAGATCAGGGTCTACATGTATAGACAGTAAAACCTTGTAATTAAAACCATTAATGGCACTGAGAAAAAGGTGTTTGAATTGGGAAAGTGGTTATATTTCCGAGGATAAATGCTCTTTTACAAATAAAAGAGTGTGACTGAAAGTGGTTGTTATTAGGGAGTGCATAGTCTCATTTCAGAGATGATGGCATATGCTAGGTCAAAGTAACTCATATGTATGTACAAACCGTCTTCCATATATTAAGTATACTAATACTTTTATGCACACATACACTATTATGCACACATACACTATTATGCACACATACACTTTTATGCACACATACTTTTATACACACAGACTTTTATGCACACACACAGACACTTTTATGCACAGACTTTTATGCACACATACTTTTATGCACACATACACTTTTATGCACACATATACATTTGTAAAAAATTCTTTGCATTTACTCATTATTCCTGCTTTCATCAATCTATCCATCTATCTGTAACTAAATATGAATTTCACCAAACTTTGCACACATTTGCTCATGTGATAACCATCTGCAAATAGGGGTATGTAATTTTGGGGCTTCATTCGGTCCATGGGAGTGATTCAAAGGTCAAATATATAAAATAAGCATTTACATTTACATTTTTTTATATATTTTTTTATACCAACCTTACAACATTCAGTCACTGCATGCTGACACATAATTTATGTAACAGATTTTAGGTTACAACCCTGGGTCAAGGTTGGGAGAGGGCATATCTAATAAAAAGTGTGAGTATTTGTGATTGTGAACTATGGAAGTAGTTCTAGTTTATTCTCAACCTGCAGTCATCAGCACAATCCATTTCACATACCAAATATACCTGCTTATAAGTCAAATCCATTTCACATTCTATATATACTTGCTTAGAAGTCAAATCCATTTCACATACCATATATACTTGCTTATAAGTCAGATCCAACTGCAAACCTCATAGACCCAGATCTACTGTCATATAATTTGCCAGCAGATATTGGTCTATGCAGTTTGTTAGGAGTAATCAGTAGAACAAACAACATATACCTGATCTGCTGATGCATTATGCAATGACAGATCAGGGTCTATGTTATTTGCAGCATGACACTGTGCAGCAGCTGTTGCATATACTACACAAACAATATTAGGCAAATAAATAAACAGCTTCAAAATTCATTGGTTCAGAGTTTGTGTGTTACATGTAATTACCGGCTCAGCTTTTGTGATAACTTTAGACTTTGGAACCAGAGGTGATCTGAGTTTGAGATAACACATGGCTGCCACTAAGGTACCACAGAATGCATCCTGGTACGAGTGTCCAACACCTTCCATCTAGCTTGAGTTTCATACTGCACTTTACTAAAAACATGCAGAAATCATCTGCGGTGTTATCTTCTGCCTATTTCATGGAAATCTTCTTCTGTTTGTAGACTTCAGTATACTATTAAATATGCATCAGATTTCAGATTCAAAATGACACAAAATTTAGGAAATCTTGCCACTATCCAGAATAAAGTCTCTGTCATCATATACACCTTGTTAGAATCAATAACTTCAGTCTCAGGTGTGACATATTTGCCCAAGCTGATTGTGAACAGGTGGGGGATAATTGTTCTCACAAAACAAGTGGGGGATACTTGTTCTCACAAAACAGTTTGGAAGTTAAATAATTTTCTTTCAAGTCATCCATTCCTCCTTCACAACTTCTGTGCAGATCATTTAGATGATTTACATCTAGTTCTTCAGTTTCCATCAAACCAGTGAACTATAAGTTCTCATGAATTGAATGTAAGTACGCTTCACTTCGAAGAGAAGAGCTCCATATTAGGTTACATGTGTGATGACATCTATACAATTAGTCCAAAGTCTTTATAGAATGTGGTATTATCACTATCATTCAATCCATGAATTAAAATCTATCAACTTAAATGATAATAGTCAACTCAACACAGCTGTCACTGATAATAGCCAACTCAACACAGCTGTCACTGATAATAGCCAACTCAACACAGCTGTCACTTGCAATTAGAGAGAAAATCATTTTTCGGCAGAAAGAGATTATTGATGTGATTTCAAAGTGTTGACTGCATTGTATCACACCATAAGCGTACCAGTAAAGTTTGATGCCATATGTGGTCATCAGAGGTAAAGGTCCTTGGACAATAGACAATTATCTGTCTGAGTAACTTGTTCTCTTCAGTACATCCTGCAAACCCACTAATAATGGTTTTAAGCTACCTACACAAAAAACAAGAGAAAAACATTCCTCACAGCTTGAAATCTAAAGAAATATCTCATCACTGTGACCACATTACGATATTTGAACATCTCTTAAGAATCAATGTGCATATTATAACTTCTGTGCCACACAACAATTAAGTCATTTCCAGTCTTAATTTCTTGTTCTGATTGATGCCTACTTTCCCTCAATTCTGCCAATTAAAGATGGAAGATTTTTGGTGAGCAGAAAGAAACTGGGCCATTCAATATGAGCATAGATCAAATATAATCGAATATTCATATGCTCATTGTACCTTCATCAGATCTTGTTGGAGAAGCCAGTCAGTGGAAATTGGTCTCCATCTCAAGAAAATCTTGTCACTCTTCAAACAACCCATCAAACCAATATCTAAAATCATGTGCTATAAATACATATCAGCTGAACAGACTTGTAATGGTTACAATGCAGGCAGTAAAAATCAGACCTGAATAATTTATAAGTACGCAAAGAAGGCTTTCAGCAAGCAGGCCATACTGAGATGCCAAGAAATCAAAGAGTGCACTCCTCTTAATGGATAATTAGGAGACACCTTCTTTCCTGATCTATGGCATTTTGGAGGAAATAATGGTAGAGATGTAGTGCCACTATTTTTGTCCTTGAATCACACCGTATGAAGATGACATCATTTATCACTGATTTTATTGTACCTGCCATTGTGGCAATGATAATTAGGAAAGATGAAAATGCAACAAGAGCATTTTACATTCTGTCGACTATCAAGATGCTAACTGAAGCTATTGGCAGAATTAAGTAGGCCACTGTGACTGACCAGTTGAGTTATTTCCATCTATTATTTGTACTAAACTCCAAGTCCAGTAAGGACACTAGATAATTATATTATTTCAGCTCCAACAAAAAACAAAAAAATCTACAGTATTTAAATCAAATTCAAAAGAAAATTATTTCCAGAAACTGATCTTACATATATATTTTCCAACAAATCTTTTATATACCAGTATATATTTTCCAACTAAGTGTATACATATATTTTCCAACTAATTGTATACATATATTTTCCGACTAATTTTATACATATATTTTCCAACTAATTGTATATATATATTTTCCAACTAATTTTATACATATATTTTCCGACTAATTTTATACATATATTTTCCAACTCATTGTATATATATATTTTCCAACTAATTTTATACAAAAATTTTCCAACTAATTGTATACTGGTACATATATTTTCCAACTAATTGTATACATATATTTTCCAACTAATTGTATACTGATAAATATATTTTCCAACTAATTGTATACATATATTTTCCAACTAATTGTATACATTTATTTTCCAACTAATTTTACACATATATTTTCCAATTGTATACATATATTTTCCAACTAATTGTATACATATATTTTCCAACTAACTTTATACATTTATTTTCCAGCTAATTTGATACATATATTTTCCAATTGTATACATATATTTTCCAACTAATTGTATACATATATTTTCCAACTAATTTTATACATATATTTTCTGACTAATTTTATACATATATTTTCCAACTAATTTTATACATATATTTTCCAGCAAATTTTATACATATATTTTCCAACTAATTTTATACATATATTTTCCAACTAATTTTACACATATATTTTCCAACTAATTTTATATTTATATTTTCCAACTAATTTTACACATATATTTTCCAACTAATTTTATATATATATTTTCCAACTAATTTTATACATATATTTTCCAACTAATTTTACACATATATTTTCCAACTAATTTTATACATATACATGTATTTTCCAACCCTATTTTACACATATATTTTCCAACTAATTTTATATATATATATATATATTTTCCAACTAAGTGTATAGATATATTTTCCAACTAATTGTATCCATATATTTTCCAGTTAATTGTATATATATATTTTCCAACTTTATTAGTATATTGTTCACTGCTCTGTAAGAAAAGATCCTACTCAAGGACATCCTATGTAACAAGTCTTAGGACCCTTTAAAAGATCTGACACACGGACATACTACGTAACAAGTCTTAGGACCCTTTCAAAGACCTTTGTAACAAGTCTTAGGACCCTTTCAAAGACCTTATACAAGGCCATCCTATGTAACAAGTCTTAGGACCCTTTAAAAGATCTGACACACGGACATCCTACGTAACAAGTCTTAGGACCCTTTCAAAGACCTTATACAAGGACATCCTTTGTAACAAGTCTTAGGACCCTTTCAAAACAGTCAAATGTAAAATTCACAAAGTTTTGATTTTTAAAAATCTGTGCCAATCATGGAATTCTATAATTTTCCAGTAATGGGTCATGATTGTCCACCTTGTGTTTTTAACATTTATCTATAACAAATTGATTTCATTTGCTATTAATAATGACTGATATTGACTGCTCCAAATTATTCTCAGCAAAGTTGAAAAAGTTAACTTGTAAAGTCTTGATACAATACTTGCTTATGTTAGATGTAAACAGCATAGACCCAGATTTGCCATCACTTCATGCACATGAAGATCAGTATCTACATGTATGATATTAATTCCACCTATGGTTTCAAGTTACCAGCATAGACCCTAATCTGCCGGCACATTATACAATTATTGACTTTGATTTCGGTTACTAGAAGGATTTATAAGCCAAAAAAAACAATATTCATCAAGGCCAAAGGCAGAGAATTTTGTCTGATTGATAAATCCATGTGGTAACCAAAATCAAACGTTAATAATTGTTGTACTACATGACTTTTAATTTTCTGACAGTCTTTTGCCTCAATGGCAATGAGACTACACATGGTAAATATTTGAATAATTCCCCCCCCCCCTTCCCAAAAAAACATATAGAAAAGTGCAACAAAAGATGGGCTTTTCTTTTAATTAGGTAAAATACTGATATAATCTCAATCAGAAATGCATGTATGATTAGGTACACTGATAACCAGGCATCATGTGAGCTGTTGGAATTTTAAGGGACCCTTGCATGCGCATGTGTGGGTACTATAACATTTTAGCAACGACAGCAGGTGGCAATTTAACCAGTCAGAACATAGCAAACTTTTAAGTCATAAAATATAATGCAATGGCAGATCTTGGTCTACACTGTTCCTTCTTCGGCATGCGTTGTACACAGGCCAATATACAATAAATGACTTCGGCATGCGTTATACACAGGACAATATACAATTAATGACTTTGGCAAGTGTTATACACAGGCCAATGTAAAATTAATTACTTCGGCATGTATTACACACAGGCCAATATACAATTAATGACTTCGGCATGCGTTATACACAGGACAATATACAATTGATGACTTCTGATGAGGCTGATACAAAGATTTATCAACCCCAGACAAATTATATTCACCGAGGCCGAAGAGATTGATAAATCCTTGTATAACTGAAATCAAAACTCACTAATTGTTTTATAGTATGACTTTTAATTTTCTATCTTTTTCCCACTTTAATAGCATGTAGAAAACACTTGATAAAGTTTGAAATGTTTATCAAATAAAATTCTTTCGCAGAAGTTCAACAGTCAGTAAGCTTTGACTTTATTATAGACGATGCTAATCTAAATTTACGTGACTGGAATCATAATGAGAAACAAACAAAAAATAAAATAAAAAATAAAAGTAAAAACATTGATAAACAGTCAATGTTAAGATTTGTTTCTTTTCCCCTGATCCTTTTTGATTGTTTGGTTTTGTTGGTTTTAATAGCACTTTTAACATATTATCATGCAGAGGAAATGGGATCTAAGTGCCTTTCCCAAAGACACACTGAGGCAGCTAACCCAAACTGGCCTGGGTGGGTATCCATTCCGCAACCCTTGAATTACATGAGTCTGACACTCTACGAACTGAGCTACCACAGCTGATACCTTTAAGTTCTAAACACTTATTTAACATGAATGTTCGAACAGGCAAAAAAAAAGGGCAGTCAAACGAATGGCTGTACAGACAGATGGAAGGACAGACAGAAAAACCATTTCATCACTTATAGGTGATGTGTGATGCATACTCAAGCACAACTGGTTACCCTAAACATAATACTTCCATATTAGTCATCAGAAGTCAGAGTCTCTGATGTCGCCCTGCTTAAGATGTCATTGGTGGAGTGACATAAAAGACTCAGAATAAACCATCAGAATAAACTTTGGAATCTTATAGCACCCTTGTGTGCTCATGTGAAGGTGATACAGTAGAACCTGTCTTGAAAGACCACCCCTTCTGCCAAAAAATAATGGTCTCTCAAGACAGGTGGTCTCTCATAACAGGTGATAACACTATATAATCAATAAATCTGTGCATGGAGATCCTGGTCTCTCAAGACAGGTGGTCTCTCATAGCAGTGGTCTCTCAAGACAGGTTTTACTGTATAATGTTTTAGCAAAGAAATCTTCTAACAATTTGACCCATCATAACAAAGCTACTAGAGAAGTCACATGTTACTAATGTAGTATATCAACTACTGTTCAAAGAGTTGGTATAAACTTTCTCAGCTTATGATCTGATCAGTGGTCCTCAGCCTATTTACCATAGTGAGCCACACTTGCAGCTCTCAATGTGTTATGTGGGTCGCACACACACAACTTACTTCCTGTGTATCGATTTAAAAAAATGTTTTGTTTCTGTTATCTGATAGTAATCATAGTAATGCAATACAAATCAATATACTGTTATACCTCTCATTTCTACACTGTTAAATGTCTACCAAGCACATTTAAAATATTTACTTTTTATTTTTGAAGTGGATGTGACGTGGGCCACAGCAGTGTGCTGATTTGGCAGCATGTGACCCGTGGGCCACAGATTGAGAACCAATGATCTAGATGGAACATGTACAATATATGTTACAGATCTCATAATTTTTATGCTGTTATTTGATCCAGTCTGCCAAAAGAAAACGTGAATACTATGCAAGTTAATATTTTTGACTACTAGAAAGCATTACATTTTTCTTTGTCTTGTACTTTATAATAGTACAAGATGGATATAAAGTTCCCAGCTATTGATTTTTTTACCATTAACTAGTAATTTAGTTAAAGAATACTGTGTACTAATGGTTTTTAATCATGGTTATCTGGGAGCTTTTAAACAGATTGAATGTCTTCTTTCACACCAAGATAATGATATATTCTTCCTGACACACCTATAAAATATACTGGTCTTCCAAAATGAAATTGGATAAAAGACATTAAAGATCTAAAAATAAAGTGCATGAATCCAGTCTAATTTGTTGCCATACCACTCCAAGATGCTGTCTTCAGACATACCATACAGATTAATAAATCAATAGAAAATAAACATGCAACATATACTGTAATGCTGTTTTATATTATTGATTTGTTTTTGAAGCTTTAGCAATAAATTAGAAAAGGACAACTGGTGTTAACAGCTTCAGTCCATAACTTAGAAATCTGCTGTCTTTTGTTTTGTGGGTTTAACACCATTTTTCAGTATATGATAGGCTATACATGGCGGCTGGTATGTCTGGTGGAGGAAGAACCCAGGAAAACCAAGGGAAGAACCACTGACCCATGGGAAGCTACTGGCAAGCTTTCTCACATACCCATGTTGGCCGAACCCGAGACTCAAACTCGCACAGAAAGAGGTGAAATGTCAGTGATCTGTAAAGGCGAGTGCCTTATACCAATCAGAGACCTGGGGATCCTAAATCTGCTGTCTACATCCAGACTTTATGGGGAATCTGAACTGGCTGCATGAATACATGCCATTAATAAGACTTCAATAGGAGTACTGAACTTATTGTGTTAAGTTGGTAACATGCCCTCCCCTACATGGGTTTCATCATACTCAGGTGGGAACTTATTGCATTACCGTAAGTTAGTAACATGCCCTCAACTACATATGTTTCAACAAACTCAGATGAGAACTGTCGTGTTACGTTGGTAACATGCCCTCCTCTACATGGGTTTCATATACCCAGGTGGGAACTGTTAAGTTGCTAACATGCCCAGTCCCCTACATGGGTTTCATCATACCCAGTTGGGAACTGTTGTGTTAAGTTGGTAACATGCCCTCCCATGCATGGGTTTCATCATACCCAGGTGGGTCTACATTGTTCCTTCTTTGGCATGCGTTGTACACAGGCAAATATACAATAAATGACTTCTGCAAGTGTTATACACAGGATAATATAAAATTAATTAGTATTAGTATTTTATTGGTAAAGATCTTAAAGCTATTTCAAGTAGAATGAAAAATATAAAACCACCATGCAGCATTGAAAGACTGCCACGTGACCTTGAAAATCATTACAATCATTTTAAAGCAATGGAATTACAAGCATGGCTTTTATATTCTGCCATTCCTTGCCTCAATGGATTTCTGGAAGAGGAATACATGAGTAATCTGGCATGTTTATCTGAATCAATATATATTTTGCTTGGAGATAAGATAACTCCATCTTCTCTAGAAAGAGCAGAAACTCTTTTGGATATATTCTACTCATCTTTCCAGAATCTGTATGGAGATGGTTCGTTTGGCCTATATGTCCATAATGTCGGTGTTCATTTGGTGTCCTATGTTAAGCTTTGGGGACCCTTGTGGGCTTGGAGCTGTTTTCCATTTGAGGACAAACTCCATGCTTCTGCAGTCAGTGCATGGAACTGGCATTGTATATGTCACAATGAAGTACGTCTGAGCTGCCAAACATATTCTGGTTCTTTTTCAATCATTTTTTTTTATTGGATTTCAATATGCAATAAGAAATGTTAGGAGAATCAAAGTAATGTTTATTGTTTCATGCTGATTGAGCTCTTTAGTAACCCAACCAAAATCAATTAATGTCTTTAATCCTTTCAGAATTACTTCTGCTCACACATAGTATAATCCACATCGACCAACTTTAAACAATAAAGCCAGCCGACAATACCGACAGGATCAAAGGGTGAAATTAGCAACCACATTGTCTTGCTTAAGCAAGTCAGTTCACAGTCACATGATCACAGGCAGTTTTACTGTAAATATACTATGCTGGCAACAAAATGTGAATAAAATGGAATGTTTTTATTTTTTAATAATAATTTTGTGTATGCAGGAGATTGCAGTGAATGATGGGAGGGACGGGAGACACCTTTAATCTCGGGAGAAAAACCCTCCAATGTGCGAGATTCACATGTATGTGAGAATTACAAGGTTGTTTTGCAATACACTTTCACTTCAAAGTTTTACAATTAAATGTTCACAGCATATACTATTTATCTTGTACAGTAGCTAGGTCTCTCATGCGATCTAACCTGGAATTAACTGAAGACTTGACTGTTTACTTCAAACTTAATCATTAGAAATCCTGGATCCATCTTAGCTAAAACTTAAAATTTCCAGGATTATTTTATGTGTACAAAGTAGCTGGAGCTGTCATTTTTACTAAATTATCTACAAAGGCATTGGAGATACAAGAATTTGAAGCTGAGTACATTCTAAAACTCAGTGTTAACACTTTTACGAATTCCTGCTAAGCCAGGTCATGACTGACCAATCAAATCTTGAGATAAAACACAAGGTCATGATAGACAAATCAAATCTTGAGATAAAACACAAGGTCTTGATACACCAATCAAATCTGACGATAAAGCACAAGTCATAAGAACTTTTGACTGATAATTAGTTATTCAATTCAATGCATGAATTTGCATATTAAACCAATACTGGCAATATTTCTTAGTTATTATTTTAATCTTGTGTAAAAAGTATATTTTAGCAAGAAATAGCATATCCTTCAAAGATAACAGCTCCATTAGCAATGACAAGGTAGTCATGCATGTTTGGAGCTCTTCTATCCTGTGATAGTTCTTTCTTGTTTTTGTGTACTTCAACATATTGTCTGTAATTAGTTTTCAATAGCAAGTAGATGTACAAGTGCAGATGTACATGTCTAGATGTACAAGTGTAAAAGTACGTACAAGTGTAGACGTACATGTAAAAAATAGAAAAGTAATCAATAATGGCAACATATACAGAGTGACAAAATAGAAACCATAAAATATATGTCATTCCTCACACCTGTTGCCATTAGGAGATGACAGTATAGATAGACATCATATTTTGTTGTATATTACTCAAAATTAACTACATTAATTGGTTCTGATTTGATGGATCTTATCAGCATCTGAAAATGGATCAATTTTCATTCTTTGGGCTTCATTTAATTATGTTCAGCTCCAACAAGTGTAATTAAAAACAAGATGTCCTGCCTACCAAAGGAAAAACCTTAATGGCGGCACTGGAAAAATTTCAATGTCATTAAAGATTAATGCAAAACTTAACCAAGGCCATCCTTGAAAATATTTGTTTGCTGTCCTCCAACTTATCCATCAAAATTGCAGAAACTGACTTCTATTTCATCAACTCGGGAAGTATTGTAAATTCATTTACTTCTGTGGAAATCAATTTTCATGGTTTTGTCAAAAACTACATTTTCGTCTATACTTAAATTCATGGACTGGGTAAGGGGTTCCTATTATTTCCGATAAAGGATAATTGTTTGATGGATTTTGTAATTCGTGGTTTGTAGCAAATAAGAAATCCATGAAAAGAGGTACCCCACCAAAAAATAGTGAATTCACAGATGGTTTTTTTTCTTATATAATAGCCAATGCTGAATATTTAAAATTGTTTAAAAGTATGCAGCATGCACATTTTATTTTTAAAAAATCCACCTACCTTCCAACCTACCTCTAAAACACCACTTCTGGATCAGGGTTTAGCAAACCAAATATTTGTTTAACAATGGTCCAGTGTGATGTCAAATACACTCGGGTTATCTACAAGTTTTGCTTGTGCTTGCATGTGTGACAATAAATGAGCCTAAGTTCATTATGCACTCACATTTACCTGTGCAAAAGGTGCACCAAAGTACTAACAGAATTGACCTGGATCTGCAATCCCATAATGCAATAGCAAATCAGGGTATACATTATTCACAAGAAATCATAATAGACTGAGCAGCAATGACTCTGATATGCAATTACCGTATATACTCGCGTATAAGCCGATACCAATTGCTAACTGCATAGACCCAGATCTGCCGTTGCATAATGCGCCGACAGATCTGGGTCTATGCAGTTTGTAAGGACTAATCAGTAGAACAAACAACACCAACCCTGATCTGCCAGCGCATTATGCGACGGCAGATCAGGGTCGATGTTGTTTGCATTTGGATCTGAGGTACACACGAGTATATACGGTATGTAAGAAGAGAATGCACCAGTGTATCTGGGTCTTGTGTTCAGTTGGGTGTGCCTTGTGCACATGTAAATACTGGGTCAGCAAGATGTAGATCCGACATCAAAATAATCTAATTCTGAAAGATTACCTACTACATCATTTTGTGTGAATTACCAATATACATTGCATGAGATCTGGGTTGCATGCTACTTCCTATCTTAGAAAAAGAGTGAGATGGTCAAAAACTTTTTAAAAAAGAAGAACTAATTAATAATTGAATTAAGGCAATATTGAGGCAATATCACTATATCTCCAAACTGTGATTTCAATATTGACTTGTATTATAGTACTGTGCTAGATGCAGTAGATATAGACCAAGATTTTATGTACATAGTGAAGTGATATGTCCTTTAATTGCTATAATGAAACCCACAACCATAAACTTCCAAATCTGGCATTAACACTATTTTTTGATGCCCAAATCATACATTCTTAACTATGGTGATGCGACAAAAATCAAATATACTATTTTCAGAATATATCCACTGAGAATTAGTGCCAAGTGTTTGTTCACATTGATTTAATATAAAACAAATGATAAAAACTGCATAAACACTTAAGTCTGCTGGGAATTATCTCAAAAAATCTGTATAGTCTATAATATCAAGTCTACAAGTTCCATCATACATAAGGATCAAGGTTAATGAATAAGTGTCTTTTTCAAACCACATAAAAGTACTGAAAGTTCTAAAAATAAACACAACAACACACTACTGGTCAAAGAAGTTCTAAAAATAAGCACACAACACACTACTGGTCAAAGAAGTTCTAAAAATAAGCACACAACACACTACTGGTCAAAGAAGTCCTAAAAATAAGCACACAACACACTACTGGTCAAAGAAGTTCTAAAAAATAAGCACACAACACACTACTGGTCAAAGAAGTTCTAAAAATAAGTACACAACACACTACTGGTCAAAGAAGTTCTAAAAATAAGTACACAACACACTACTGGTCAAAGAAGTTCTAAAAATAAGCACACAACACACTACTGGTCAAAGAAGTTCTAAAAATAAGCACACAACACACTATTGGTCAAAGAAGTTCTAAAAATAAGTACACAACACACTAATGGTCAAAGTTCTACAAATAAGTACACAACACACTAATGGTCAAAGAAGTTCTAAAAATAAGTACACAACACTCTAATGGTCAAAGTTCTAAAAATATGGACACAACACACTAATGGTCAAAGAAGTTCTACCAGGATTCTAGAACCCAGAAGGTATACCATTTACAGATGAGTTGTGAGAAATACTAAGGCAAAGATACACTTGTTCACCCCATGATTCTCTAATAGCCATGATCTGAGTATGTAACATAAAGGCATGGCAATGTCAAAGATTCTTACACACTGATATTGTCTTTGAAATTAATATAAATTGCTCTTTGACATCAACAGTGGTTCAATGAAAGTTTACTCAAAATGAAACTTCATCTCACCTGCAAAAGATTTCATTTTCTATGTCCTTAAAGTTTACTCAAAATGAATTCATCTCACCTGCAAAAGATTTCATTTTCTATGTCCTTAAAGTTTACTCAAATGAAACTTCATCTCACCTGCAAAAAGATTTCATTTTCTATGTCCTTAAAGTTTACTCAAAATGAAACTTCATCTCACCTGCAAAAGATTTCATTTTCTATGTCCTTAAAGTTTACTTTTTATACCCCAATCACAAGTGTTACATGCAAAGTTTAATCAGTAATACTAATTAGTGCAAACAGGAGACATGGCGTGAAGGTTATAAAACCATTCTCACGTTCAGACTTAGCCCAGAATTCTTACATCTTATTGTCTGATGTGTAAGTACTGACTGACTGATCAGATATCACAGTATTTAGGCTGAGTCTGAGTTGGAGCAACATAATGGTTTTATAACCTAAAGGCATGGTCTCTTTCAAAAACTGTTGCTGGACAGACAACAATGCTTCAAAATTGCTGGACAATAATGTTAAAGTTATGTCTTTCCTGTAGCAACACAAGTAGCAACAAGAATAATTTGATGATAAATCGTATGAAACCTTGATGCCATCAAGATGCATGCATACATCATTGTAAAAAGCCTGTAAAGAAACACATATTTCAGCCACAGCTTGCAGGTAACTTCAAATCAATGATGACTTACGACCATATCGGAGCTTTCCTGCTGTGGGGGTGTGGTCTCTGGCTCCTGAACTTCCTGTCTGGGCTGATCAGGAGTCGATGGTGGAATAAGTCCCCTAGCCACAATGAGTTCCACCAAACCCCTGGCACTCTGAAGGATTCGGATGGCCTCCTGGTGAGAGATGTCTAAGGGTTGTCCATCAATGACAAGAATCTGGTCCTTTTCTCGTAGTCTTCCATCCCTGGAAAAACAAAGAACACCTTTTCAGTTTTTCTCTTCTTCTAATAGGTATATTAATGATTATTGGAAAAGGGAGCCTGAATGATAGATTAGTGCATGGGTACCACACTTGCTTTTATCCTCTGTAGCCCTGGTTAGATATCCAGTTCCACAAGGTGCTAGGCTAAGCTGATCGCATGTCCAATATGTCCTTTTGTCCTGGTTCTCCAGCCACAGTTTCACTAAAATTCTCAAAATTTCTCGTCAAATTGAGATTTTACATTATTCTGCTTATGGTACATGTACTTCTGACTATATCAATATTCTTCTCAGAGGAACATATAGTCAAAGAAATGCAAAATCACTTTTAATTTTAAATTCGTGGATACCTTTTGAACTCTTGAAAAGAGAACGAGGAATTGCTCATATTTGAGGAAATCCTCAAAATAAGATAATTAGGTAAGACTCTTTAAAGGAAAATTGAAAAATTTATCACTGTATTTTAATCCCTGATGCATGCTGAATGTTCTGTGAAAAAAAATCATTTTTACCAACCAAGCAATAGGAAAAATTAAAAAATTTAATCTGATTATTTTAGTGAAATTAGGGCCAGGTCTCTACTTCAAACACCACACTATGTCAACATCTGAGAAGGTAGATTATTTTAGTGAAACTGAGGCCAGGTCTCTACTTCAAACACCACACTATTTCAACATCTGAGAAGGTAGATTATTTTAGTGAAACTGGGGACAGGTCTTTACTTCAAACACCACACTATTTCAACATGTGAGAAGGTAGATTATTTAGTGAAACTGGGGCCTGGTCTCTGCTTCAAACACCACACTATGTCAACATCTCAACACCAAGAGTATGCAATACAAGTTGACAAAACTGTGTAATTTATTCAGCATGAATTAAATGAGTGACACAGAAATTTTTTTTATGTTCCAATCAGGATAAACAGGTTTGACTAGTATCTGAACAGCCTACATTGTAATTAGGACCAACATTTAACGTCCAACTCTCTAAAGCACTTGTTTCCGGAAACATAACTGCACCAATGCCATGTAAAAATTCAAAGTCAGTGAAAGTTACCCACATGAAAAAGATTTATACAAGGGCTTGGTTTTCATGATAATGCATTTTCCACATAAATTAAATCAAATACAACTAAGAGTATTTACTTCCATAAAATGGGTTATCTGAGAAAATACAACGGAGTCTAATTTAAACTAAACACACTAGGCTATGCAGAGTTCATGTATATTACTGCAGTGAGGCAGGGTCAAAAAAATTTATCAACAGTTTATGCCCCTATTATTGTTTCCATACAGTCTAGTTAAACAACTGGTTTGGCTTAGTGTTTTACAGCACAGCAACACTTTGAAGCGTCTTGCCTTGGCGTGATCTAACTTTTAAAGTGTTGCTGTAGCATAAAACACTTTCCAAGATGGTCACTGTGGTGGTCACTATTGAAAGTCTAAGCAGCACAATTTTCATTTAGACCAACCAGACCATGGGATGAACTTGTGTGGAAAGTTTCATGTCTGAGTCATCTATATAGTTTAGAAGGATAGCGATAACAAACAGACGGACGACAGACAACAGGCCATCCCATAAGCTCTCCGTCAGTAGAGCTAAAAGACACAGTTTTAAATGATTACTATTAAACAAAGGAAAGCAAACCTAGCAAATGATACTCTTAAATGAAATGATACATGTCTCCAAATTGCAGCACAGGACAAAATTATGGGAGTAATTGTTGACAACAATTTGCAATGGGACTATCAACATATCCAGTCTTTATGTAGAAAGATAAATTCTTTGTTCTGGTTATTATACAGAATTAAACCATATTTGGCAGACTGGCACCATTTTGATTTATGATCAACTAAACATCATAAGAAGTATTTCAGTGAAAATCCCATACTAATATGATCATTCAATCAGGGAAAGGAGTAGTTACAAGTTTTTGCAGATGACCACTGTGGTGGCCATATTGGATATCTAAGCAGCACCATTTTCATTTAGGACAAACTAGACATCATAAGAAGTCTTTTAGCACCAACTAGGCATCATAAGAAGTCTTTTAGCAAAACCCCTTGCTGATATGACCTTTCATTCAGAAGAAGCAAGAATAACAAGATTTTCAAGACAGCCATAGTGGCAGCCATATTGGATGTGCAAGCGGCACCATTTTCATTTAGGATCAACTAGATATCATATGAAATCTTCTGGTGGAAACCCCATGTCAATATGGCTTTTGTTCTGGAGGAGTAGCAATAACAAGATTTTCAAGATGGCTGCTATGGCAGCCATAATGGAGATCAGATCGGCACCATTTTAATTTTATAAGACCAACCAGACATCATAAGAAGTCTTGTAATGAAAACCCCATGTTGATATGACTATCCATTCAGGAGTAGTAGCTATACCAAGATTTCAAGATGGCCACTGTGGCGGCCATATTAGACCCCAGATCGGCACCATTTTCAACGACCAACTAGACATCATAAGAAGTCTTTTAGTGAAAACTGCATGTTGATAAAACCATCCATTGAGGAGAAGTAATGATACAAGATTTGAAGTCCAAGCAGAACTATTTTCATTTTGGACCAACTAGACCATGGGATGAATGTGTGTGTAAAGTTTCATGGCAATCCTCCAAGTAGTTAAGGAGTAGTAGCGATAAAAAAACTTGTGCTAACGGATGACAGATGATGGATGGACAATGGACGATGGACAACTGGCCATCTCATAAGTTCTCCTAGTCTATGACCAGTAGAGTTAAAACCCGAATACACTGTATTTTACTAGGAAATGATGAAAATGCACACATGAGAGAGAGAGGTGTTAAATGAATGTATGAGGATTCATGGAAATATGTAACTAATAGAGGACCACAAGGTAGATTAGTTCCACAAAACTAATTGTGTCACCCTCTATAAATAAATACATTATTATTATTATTATTATTATTTCTAATATCAGCAGCAGTTGCAACTTCTTAAGTCTATGCTAAGTTCTATTTTAGACAACAGAAAGAGCAAATTTCCTAAAAAGTGACTTTAAATGAATGTCACTTGTAAACAACTACAAATAACAGAAACAGTTAAATTACAAAAATTTTCTCTAAAATAGCCATGATCAGTTTAATGACATTAAATTGCAGTTTTCTCTCTTTATAGCACTTCATGTAAGCTATAAAAGTGAAATGTGTTATAAGTGACAGAGCTTTTTACTGAGGGATATTTAAACACTGATGTGTATTTAAAGTACATTAAGACACAAAAATAGGGTATCTCAAGATCCAAGAACTAAAATAAATTGAAATAAATTAGGCAACTGTGATAGAACAAAATGTGACCAATTTAATGAGATTAATAAATTATCCACATTATTAGAGGGGTAGTGGTATAGTGAGGAGTTTTATAGTGAGGGACCAATATCATGGGATCAATGACCATATCCATATTATAAGAGGGACAGTGGTACAGTGATAAGTTTTATAGTGAGGGATCAGTATCATGGGATCAATGACCATATCCATATTATAAGAGAGACATTGGTACAGTGAAAAGTTTTATAGTGAGGGACCAATATCATGGGATCAATGACCATATCCATATTATAAGAGGGACAGTGGTACAGTGAGAAGTTTTATAGTGAGGGACCAATATCATGGGATCAATGACCATATCCATATTATAAGAGAAGTTAGCCATGGCCTGCATGTCAAGTCATCCAATGATTTAAAGGCAGACAACAAGCTGGCCATGGCCTCACCTAGTACTTTTGATAAATTTTTCCTCAAAATAACATGACTCAGTGGCCAACTGTACAACAAACTAAATAACTGAAGAAACATGTGTCCCTTGAGGGGCTGATGCTCAACTGAAGAAACATGTGTCCCTTTAGGGGATGATGCTCAACTGGGTGATAAGAATTTCCAGGAATTCAAAATAAGACCAATTCTTCATTTTAACTGTATAGTGTTGAAACCATCTTTGATGTTCTTCAGCGATAAAAGGATTTTCAAATTAGTTGCTGTGGTGGACATACTGGATGTCAAATTTGCACCATTTTCATTTAGGCCAAACAAGGCATCATAAGAAGTCTTCTGGAGGAATCCCCTGTTGATATGACTTTCCTATTTGGAGGAGCAATGAAAACAAGATTTTCAAGATGGATGCCATGGTGGCCATATTTGGTATCAGACTGGCACCATTTCTATTTAGTAACAAATTGGACATCATAGGAAGTCTTTTGGTCAAAACACAATGTTAATATGACCAGCCATCTAGGAGAAGTAGTGACAAGATTTTCAAGATGGTTATATTGGCAGTCATATTAGAAATTGGATTGACACCATTTTCATTTACAGCCAACTATACACCATGTTGATATAACCATTCATTCAGGAGAAATAGTGATAACAAGATTTTTCAGATAGCCACTGTGGCTGGCATATTAAATGTCTGAATGGCAACATTAGGACCAACTAGACATCATAATAAGTTGTTCAGTAAAAACCCCATGTTGATACCACCATCCATTCAGGAGGAGTAGTGATAACAATATTTTCAAGATAGCCACTGTTGTGGCCATACTGGACATCAGTTAGACATAATTTTCATTTTTGACCAACTATACATCATAAGTCTTCTGGTGAAAACCCCATGGAAATATTACTTTTCATTCAGGGGGATCAGCAATAACACGATTTTCAAGATTGGAAATCAGATTAGCACCATTTTCAGTTTTGATCAACTCAACATCATAAGAAGTCTTCTGGATGAAAACCCCATGACAATATTACACATCATTCATGAGAAGTAGATATAACATTATTTTCAATATAGCCAATGTGGCTGCCATATTGGACATCAGATCAGCACCATTTTCATTTAGGACTAACTAGACATCATAAGAAGTATTCTGGCAAAAACTCCATGTCAATATGACTTTCCATTCAGGAGGAGTATCGATAAAAAGATTTTCAAGCTGGCCACTGTGGTGGCCATATTGAAAATCAGATCAGCCCCATTTTCATTTCGGACCAACTAGACATCATTAGAAGTCTTTCAGTGAATACCTCATGTTGATTTGACAGTCCATTCAGGAGTAGTAGCGATAACAATATTTTTATGACGGCTACTGTGGCAGTCATATTGGCAATCATATCTGCCCCATTATCATTTAGGATCAACTGGACATCATAAGAAATCTTTTAGTGAAAACACCATGTTGATATGACCATCCATTCAGAAGGAGTAGCAATAACAAGACTTTCAAGATGGCCACTGTGGCCACCATACTGGAAGACCAACTAGACACCATAAGAAGTCTTTTAGTAAAAACTACATGTTGATATGACCATCCATTCAGGAGGAGTAGCAATAACAAGATTTTCAAGCTGGCCGCTCTCACAGCCACACTGGCCATCAGATAAGTACCATTGTTATTTAGGACCAACTAGACATCATAGGAAGTCTACGTCTGGTGAAAACCTAATGTCAATATGACTTTCCATTCAGAGGAGTATCGATAACAAGATTTTCAAGATGGCCACTGTAGTGGCCATATTGGACATCAGATCGGCCCCATTTTCATTTAGAACCAACTAGACATCATAAGAAGTCTTTCAGTGAAAAAACATGTTGATATGACCATCCATTTAGGAGGATTAGCATTAACAACATTTTCAATATGGCCACAATGGTGGCCATATTGGATGTCAGATTCACCCCATTTTCATTTAGGATCAACTAGACATCATAAGAAAAATTTGGTGAAAACTCCATTTTGATACGACCATCCATTCAGGAGGAGTAGCCATAACAAGATTTTCAAGATGGCCACTGTGGCAGCCATCTTGGATGTCTGAGTGGCACCATTTTCATTTAGAACCAACTAAACCATGGGATGAATCTATGTGTAAAGTTTCATGGCAATCCTCCAAGTAGTTGAGGAGGAGCAGCAATAACAAACTTGTGATAACGGACCATTGGACAACACACAACAGACCATACCATTAGCTCTTCTGGTCTACATGTATAACCAGTAGAGTTAAAAACCCTTTAACACTCGGGTTAATTTACAGTGTAGACAGATGTACATAAGGCCATACAGACATGGATGCCAAACTGATAGCTCTGCCATGCTTCCATGGGCTTGAAAACAAAACTATGTTCATTTCTATCACCAGAAAAAAGTCTTAAGTAATTTTGACTGAGAAGTCTTACCAATAAGCACAATACAAATGCTCCCACAATGCACCACAAACCTGAAACACTTCAGTTTAATATAGACTCTCCTACCACTCAAGCTGCCATCGTGACAGCATGAAAAGGCTTAAGGTGAACTAAAATTCTAAATATTTCTCATCAAAATGCGATTCCAAATTATCTTGCTATGATACTGTTGAAAATAATGTATTTTTTCTTTGATATAAAGTTTCAGCAGTGCAAGTAACCTTAAACATTTTTCATTTTTTGGGGGGAGGAGGGTGGGAGAATGGTTAAAATGTATGACAACATGTCTTTTCATCTCCAAAACAGGAATTCTCTTTTTTATATTTGGAAGTTCTCCAATATTCCTCAAAGAATTCATAAATGAAACTTTCTGGAAAAATGATGTCAACTGATTTAGTTTTATATGTACCAATTGTTGTTTTACATGGACCTTTCATCAGCACTTTAAAATTCATGGAATTGGAAGAGGGGTTCAACAGTCTCTACAGATGGATCAATATTTCTTACCTCATAAACAAAACTGTAGGAATATGGTTGGTCATTTATCAAGATATAATATCCTGTATTTGTCTAAACTTATTCTAGCCGAGTGTAAGAACTTCAACAAGGTAATAATAACCAGATCATGTGACTTACAAGTGGGCTATAAGAAACATGATGATTAGCAAACACAACTGAGTAAAACAAAATGGTGGTGGACAACATTCGCTTCAAAAGTTGAAATGCAAATATCTAATTTATGATTCAAAATATCTGAAATGATTTTAGATCTATAAAAATTAGTTACTGTGTGGTTTATTGTATGTGGAAATTACCCCCCCCCCCCCCAAAAAAAAAAAAAGATTAGATCTTAATTAAACAATGCTTATTCATCAGTAGTTCAGTAAGAATTTTTTTGGAACCAGAGGTAACTGCTACAACTAGCACACTGTAAAAAAAATCATCTGCATAGCCAACAATGACAGCTTTGACATTCACAATGAACATTAATGATGAAATTTTGATGAAAAGTGTACGTTATTCATGAGTTAATAAACTCGTAACATGTTAGTTTACCAGGATCTACAAAATGTTTTGACCATCCTGATGGTCATAATGTTTCATACATCCTGGTAAACTAACACCTAATATTATCGGGTCTTTAAATGTGCTTTTTAGTAACTACAGCACTCCCTCATTATAAGATCCTTCATTATAACACATTATACAGCACATCCTCACTATAAGGTCATTAATTATAACAAGTATACATCACTCCTTCATGATAAGACCCTTCATTACAACACATACAGCAGTCCCTCATAATAAGACCATTCATTATAACACAGTATACAGCACTCCCTCACTATAAGATCCTTTGTTATAACACATTATACAGCACATCCTCACTAAAAGACCCTTCATTATAACACATTCTACAGCACATACTCACTAAAAGACACTTCATTAAAACACATTATACAGCACATTCTCACTATAAGGCCCTTCATTATAACACATTACACAGCACATCATCATGATAAGGCCCTTCATTATAACCCATTATTCTGCACATACTAACTAAAAGACCCTTCATAATAACACATTCTACAGCACATCCTCACTAAAAGACCCTTCATTATAACCCATTATACTGCACATACTAACTAAAAGACCCTTCATTATAACCCATTATACTGCACATACTAACTAAAAGACCCTTCATTATAACACATTCTACAGCACATCATCATGATAAGGCTATTAATTATAACCCATTATACTGCACATCCTCACTAAAAGACCCTTTATTATAACACATTCTACAGCACATCCTCACTATAAGACCCTTTATTATAACACATTCTACAGCACATCCTCACTAAAAGACCCTTCATTATAACACATTCTACAGCACATCATCATGATAAGGCCCTTCATTATAACCCATTATACTGCACATACTCACTAAAAGACCCTTCACTATAACACATTCTACAGCACATCATCATGATAAGGCCCTTCATTATAACCCATTATACTGCACATACTCACTAAAAGACCCTTCATTATAACATATTCTACAGCACATACTCACTAAAAGACCCTTCATTATAACATATTATACAGCACATACTCACTAAAAGACCCTTCATTATAACCCATTCTACAGCACATATTCACTAATATACCCTTCATTATAACCCATTCTACAGCACATACTCACTAAAAGACACTTCATTATAACACATTCTACAGCACATACTCACTAAAAGACCCTTCATTATAACCCATTCTACAGCACATACTCACTAAAAGACCCTTCATTATAACACATTCTACAGCACATACTCACTAAAAGACCCTTCATTATAACACATTCTACAGCACATACTCACTAAAAGACCCTTCATTATAACACATTATACAGCACATCCTCACTATAAGACCCTTCATTATAACACATTCTACAGCACATCCTCACTAAAAGACCCTTCATTATAACACATTCTACAGCACATCCTCACTAAAAGACCCTTCATTATAACACATTCTACAGCACATCCTCACTAAAAGACCCTTCATTATAACACATTCTACAGCACATCCTCACTAAAAGACCCTTCATTATAACACATTCTACAGCACATCCTCACTATAAGACCCTTTATTATAACACTGTCCACTGTTATAAGGCAGGTATGGAAATGGATCCATTTCATTATTCAGTAGTAGAAATATATGTACTATGTACTTTGTTATAAGGCAGTATCAATACAAGGTGGTATACTCCATTGGTTCTATAAACAAAGTTATTATGTGTGAGTACTGTATTTGCAAATAAAAGTGAATTCTGAGTACTGTACCATATGTATGAAGATATTATTCTCCTCAAAGATGTCTACAAAATGTTCATAACAAATTTTCATTACTGAAAACAGCGATATTAAAAGATCTTGTTGATACTCAATTTGAGGAAGAATATCTGATGATCATCAGTAAAACTGGAACCAGATCTCGTATAGAAGCTTCCAATGTTGGACCTCTTCTCATATGAGGACACAAATGGTATCCATTCCTCCTGATTGCTTCTGTGACTGATGTCCTCATTTAGACCTTATGTCAGATGTCTGGCAAAATCATTGGCCAATTGCATGAGAGAAATTACCAACAAAAGAGAGCTGTCACAAGAGAGTCAGAAAGGATGTAAAATATTGAGTTGTCAGGGAGAAGAAATGAAACTGTGAACTCTGGAGTTCTAAATTGATAGATGTAACATTATAATACATACTGGCGTTACTCCTTTTGATGTACAGAATGAAGTGTCTTCCTGGACTTGGGATTGTGCAGGCAATTGAAAATTGCAAAATAAAAAGTTATTGAGACAAAAAAAAAACAAAAAAAAACAAAACACATTGCTGTCAATTAGTATTCATTATTTCTGGTTATAACATAAGTCTTCAAGGGAGATTACTGTACTGGTACAGTATTATAACACCTGTACTTGTCATATTTCATCCACTTTTTACGTATTTCAAGGTATAAAAACATTAAAGATAAAACATTGAAATATGATTTCCTTAAGTACCAAAAAAATTTAAATTTTACATTTAAAAAAAGCTTTAGATCTGCACACAAAATTGGAGGAAAAATGAACTGCATGAATTTATGATGTAAAAATAATTAGAGGGTACAAAAACCTAAAGATGGTACAGGTAGTTGTTGAACTGAGTTACACTCTTAAAATAAGGAATTATTAACTTAAAAAGACTTGAACAAAAGACTGATGTTTGCAAAAAATATAAACTCATAAAGAAAACAAAAAAAGGCCCATTTTTCATAAAACTTTGCTCAGCATCTGAATTAACAAATTTAACTCCAAGTTTACAATTTTTACTCAGAATGAACAAATTTAACTCCAAGTTTACAATTTTTACTCAAAATGAACAAATGACCTTTTGATTGGTCAGAATATTTTGGAGTATGATTTGGAATCAAGTGAAGTTTAATGATGGAGGGGCCAGATTACCTGAGAACACAATGTGTTCAAATTATCCAAAGCACTATGACAAAAACATCGAACAGGTTAATATCCACAAAACTTCTATTTATTACCTTTTGCATTCCTCCTTTAGTTAAAATAATGTATTTATTACCTTTTGCATTCCTCCTTTAGTTAATTTTTTTTATTTATTACATTTTGCATTCCTCCTTTAGTTAAATTTTTTTATTTATTACATTTTGCATTCCTCCTTTAGTTAAATTTTTTTATTTATTACATTTTGCATTCCTCCTTTACTTAAATTTTTTTATTTATTACCTTTTGCATTCCTCCTTTAGTTAAATTTTTTTATTTATTACCTTTTGCATTCCTCCTTTAGTTAAATTTTTTTATTTATTATCTTTTGCATTCCTCCTTTAGTTATTTTTATTTATTTATTACATTTAACATTCCTCCTTCAGTTAAATTTTTTTTATTTATTACCTTTTGCATCCCTCCTTTAGTTAATTTTTTTTATTTATTACATTTTGCATTCCTCCTTCAGTTAATTTTGTTTATTTATTACATTTTGCATTCCTCCTTCAGTTAATTTTTTTTTTATTTATTACCTTTTGCATTCCTCCTTTAGTTAATTTTTTTTATTTATTACCTTTTGCATTCCTCCTTTAGTTAATTTTTTTTATTTATTACATTTTGCATTCCTCCTTTAGTTATTTTTTTTTATTTAATACATTTTGCATTCCTCCTTTAGTTATTTTTTTTTATTTAATACATTTTGCATTCCTCCTTTAGTTATTTTTTTTTTATTTAATACCTTTTGCATTCCTCCTTTAGTTATTTTTTTTTATTTAATACATTTTGCATTCCTCCTTTAGTTATTTTTTTTTATTTATTACCTTTTGCATTCCTGGGGCTATGCATATAGTCCTGCCTTGTAAAAATACAACCAATGGTTCCATTCATAACAAGACAATGGTCCCATTCAAAAGAGAAGACAACCAATATTCCCATTCAAAAGAGAAGACAACCAATGGTCCCATTCAAAAGAGGATAAAACCAATGGTCCCATTCAAAAGAGGAGACAATCAATGGTCCCAATCAAAAGAGAAGACAACCAAAGGTCCCATTCAAAAGAAAAGACAACCAATGACCCCACTCAAATGAGAAGACAACCAATGGTTTCATTCAAAAGAGAAGACAACATACAGTTCAAAATAGAAGCTGCACTTAGTCGGCAGTTTTTAAAGATAAGACCATTTATAGCTTTATCTTTATTGTGAAGCATTCAACAAGATGTATCAACACTAAATTCAAGTTTCAACACTTTCTGAGAGTAAAATTGCAAAACAGCTGTTTTTAATTCAAAATTTAGCTGACTCACTGGCTATGGCATACAAAGTAAGGCTCAGTGATCTACTTTTAAAATGCTATATAACATTCCTTTAGATGCATGCAATCTCAGATCATGTTACATAACTGAAGAAGCAACAGTTCAGATGAAGACAAAACCTGCAGATACAGACTCTTCAAGTCGCAAGCACATACCAAAGTACTTTAAATGTTTAGGTGACACCAACTGCTCAAAAAAAGCATTATTTTCATATCTTTGATCAGACAGCTGATGAGGATCAATAATTTGCATACTGCACTTCACTGATGCAACTATTACAGGCATATTAATTTATACTTGTAATTCTTGCACACTGAATGATGGGCAATTTTGATTGATTTACCACGTTGTCAAAGGTGTCCTGTTTCTTTTATGTATGACTGTTAACTTGGTACTTATATTGCTACACTTCACACTGCTGAATATGGCTAGCGATCATTAACACATGATCACTAATGTCACACAATTAGTCTAACAAACCCTAAGCATCAATCATAACTGATGGAACAGAACACTGTAGAGTGGAAACATGTTAAAAAAACAAGTAAAGCCTGGAGCTCATACAAACATTCCTTCCCATCAAAACAACAGGTACTAACAGCCTTCAAATGACCATGACCTGAGATGTTTCCTTGAGCAAAAAATTGCCAAATCCTCTTCAAGATGATGTGCTATCCATAAAGGACTACGGCCAACAGCCCAAGTTAAGCATCCCATTTCTGTGAACCTCTCGGCATTGTTGTAAATATGGGGTGGTGTTCAAGAGACCAAGCCTATCTACCTGTATTATCAAAACTTTACATAAAGAATATACAAAACCTGAGGCCAATCTTTGATCAACACTTTAAATTTCTTATAAATTTCAAAAAATTACTTGTATAGATCTCAATATTGACTCTCAACATATATATCATTTTTTACTCCATGGATTTAATTCTATAATATGATTTAGTTTCAATTGGATTGCAGCTGTAATAAGGAGTCTACTCAAAATTTGTGCGGCCAATTTGTCTCCCCAATCTTGCTGCTGGAACTGAGCAGCAAACATAGGCATACATGTTCATGTAAGAAATAGTGGGTAACGATTCTTTAAAATAATATAAGACTGGTTTGAAAAGCCAAACAACCAAGCCTTAATTCAATTCTGTTTTTCAATAATCAAGTATAAACAATTCAACCTTTCTTCTTTGGAATATTATGGTTTTTATACATTTATTTTTAACATTTTTCACTGCATCACAACCTAATATGTTCATTAGGTCTATGATAGATTATTGCAGATATGTACCGTATATACTCACGTATAAGACGATACCAACCGCAAACTGCATAAACCCAGATCTGCCGTCGCATAATGCGCCGGCAGATCTGGGTCTATGCAGTTTGTAAGGACTAATCAGTAGAACAAACAACATAGACCCTGATCTGCCAGCGCATTATGCGATGGCAGATCAGGGTCTATGTTGTTTGCATTTGGACCCGGCTTATCTGCGAGTGGTTTTTGATCGCCAGTACCAGACAGAATTACTGTAAGATAACTTGGTGACTGATAATTTTGGCAATTCAAAGACACAGCGAAACATTTACAAGTATGCAAAAACAGCATTTTCCATGAAAAATACTGAAAATATTTCAAACTGATTAAAATCTGTGGTTGATCAGATCATTGATTTTTAATTTTAAACCAATTCCCAACACTAGAAACGAACACTTCCAAATGGTGTGAATGATCACCTGTGCATAGCTTACATATGTAATCTAAGCATATCCACCTGTGTTTCCCCTGACATTGAAATTGGCAAAGGGGACACTGTGTCCCTCACCTTCCAAATTTGGGGGACACACAACATTTTAAAGGGACAAAAGAAAATTGTAGTACATAATGCAATCGAAGTGCTAAAACAAATGAGATAATCTTATTTGCTTTGACAGTTTTGCCACCTTAACTTTCTCATATTTTCCTTGGAAATTTACATCATTGCAATAAACGTTTTATCATGTGATCAAGTAACCCATGAAAACATCAACATGTTTGAATATCTGGTCAACCTGATTTGAACTGCTCCATGGAATGTTCCATTCCGGATCTTGCTCTCATTTAACTTTAGTGTTCACTCATTATCTACTAGCATTGGGGGCGCTCTACAGATAATACATGCTTCTGAGAGAGTGACAGGTGTAAGATGAAGTATTTTGCATTTGCAACATGCACAATGGAGAGAATGTTGGCATACCTCTATGTTACTTTCATGTACTGTGGCTGAAATTTCTTTACATATTGTACTTGTGGACACTGGATGTGATCTAAGCACACGGCAGACAAAATGGCCGCTCTAAAGTACTCGAAAAATCAGCCTGAATTAGTCAAAAGTGCACTATTTTCAGGAGTTATTAAAATAGGGAAACGAATTTTCCCAGAGCAGACAATACCAGCCTCTGAAAGTACTATGAATAAATTACAAACTATCTAAAAAGTAAAAAAAGTTATCGGCTCTTTTTTTTTTTTATTTACCTTTGAAGTCCAGGAAGTGAAAATGACTAAGCGGAGCTAGCATTTTTTTTTTGAGAGGTGCACATCCTAAGTAAGACCAAGCTGTATACTCTATAACCCAAATTTCACCCATCAATCATACACCAAAATAAAGGGAATTCAAAGTTCTTTTAACAATGCCTAAGATATACAAGGTCTTTTTTAAATAGCCAGAACAGAAAGTGAGGAAACCCTGGGTAATTCTTTTTCTTTAAATTTCTAAGCCTATGCAAAGTACGAAACTGGTGAGCGCAACCATTTATTATAAAAAATACCCATGTTTTCTTAATTACTTTTGTCTAAAAAGTATTAAATTATTAATCAAATGACAAAAAGTGTATTTGCATAAATTAGAACCTTTTTTCATTAATTCAGCCTTAGAATAAATAAATCTTCACTGACGTAGGTGTGACTTTAACATCGAAAATATGTTACAATAGCTGCGGTCCAATACTTAAGCAACTTGGCCGACTACCATAGACCTTGAATGTTTTCTTTGCCAGATTCATTGTTTTGAAATGGATATTCATTGCCATCTTACAGGTTTTATCACTTTTAGCGACTTTGGCCATTGCTAGCACCAACATGACGTGGATGCACATCTGTGAAGAAAAAGTGTAAGCATATTTGTTTTATTTTTTTCCTGACAAAAAAGAGCATCCAGAGGGGTGCACAGGGTCAAGATTTGGGGGATATATGACAAAAAATTACGAGAAACCCACGAGCCCATGCTCTAGTTGCAACACAGAGTTCAACTGTATTTCATCTACTGACCTTATATGCAGATGACAACACTAACAGATTTCAAACAGCTAAAATCAAACCTAGAGGTCTCCCTTCAGATTCCTGGTATAAGGAAAATGGCATGAAGGTAAACAGACAAGACCAAAGTATTATTGATTACTACACAACAAACGAGAACAAAATTGGAAAATAACAAATTGAATCTTAAGTTGAATGAAATTTGTCTACAAAAGGCTACCCATGACAAAATCCTTGGGATGATGGTTGACAACAATTTGCAATGGAATGAACATATTTTCAAGTCATATGTCATAAAGTCAGTTCATGTCTGTGGTTATTTGCAAATTAAGGCCATATCTATCAATTAAACATAGGTTAATACATTAAAAAAAGCTATACACAACCATACCTAGACTACTGTAATGTGATTTGGGGAAACACTTCTTAGAAGAATATTTGCAAATTATTTTGCTTGCAAAGAGAGCTTGCAGACTCATCCTAGATAATGCTAAAAACATCCCCAAACAATGAATGATATTAAAATGTTAACAGTAAGTGAATAAATATTTTTTAGAAAGGCTAAACTTATGCACAAAGTTTCAAACAATATGGCCCCATTATATCTAAAGGAACTATTTCATGCTAGAAAACAAGACAACACTCTCAATTTAAGATGAATTTCAGCTAACTATCTTTCCATTCCAAAAACAAACAAAAAACTCTTCAAGAAAAGTTTTAATATTTGGGACCACTAATTTGGAACATAAAATTAGTGAAAGTGAAACATAAATTCATTTAATTGTAATCTATTTCAATGGATTAAAAGTGGAACCTGTTTGATTTGACAAATACATTACAACTTAAAGTATAAATTCTCAAACCTTCCACTTTGTTGTCTCACTATTTTTGTACTGTATATACACAATGTACTGTACCTAGTTGGAGCATGTTCTTATACAATTTTCTGTTGATTATGTCCATATATATAAATGTAGCTTATTATTAATCTTTTTTTTAAATTTTTTTTATTGTGTATGCATTTATGTACTATGACATAGTACATAATTGCATACACAATAAAAATTTTAAAAACAAGCATAGTATGTATGTAAATATGGATATAATAGAGGGTCACATGGAGGATTAGTTCCATCAAACTAATTGTGTCACCCTCTTTAAATAAAGTCGTTATTACTATTATTATTATTATTATTGTTATTATTGTTATTATTGTTATTATTATTATCAATATTTTCTAAAGTATAAATTGCTGGCTAATCAGAATCTACAAGAAAATTTGTATTAATAGTCATTTTTTTTATTGTAAGCAGACTGCAGGACATGCTAGTATTTTTAACAAAGTTTTATATCTAAGAGACCATACCAAAGGTAGCTCAAGTTATATGCAGCGTTTCTTGCCCACTGGCTATCTGATGTACTGTGTACTTCCCGGATATCTTCCCAAATGTAATTGTCATGTCACTGCAAGCATAACCCCTAATATAATATTTGTGTCTCTATTATTGATTTTATTCAATTCCTATTTCTGGGCAATCCTCTCAGGAAGTACAAATTACAGAAAATATAAATCCAAGTAGTAAAACTGGACCACTGGTTCTGAAGACCACCTGTCATTAGGACCAGATTCTTTACGCAGGAATCAACCTTGTCTTGTAACATGTAACAAGACCATCTGAATTAGTAGTCATCTGATTGTTCACTGATAGGAAGGTCTCTCATAAGAGGTTTCCACGTATTTTGCCTTCATTAGCATTCAAGAAATATGTCTCTATTAGAGATCCTGAAATCAATGTATTTGCCGGACTTGCCCGCCAGATCAAAGATTTTGACTGGCACCTACTCTGAGCAATCATTCAAAACTATCATGTATTTCATGCATTTAGCCTTTATTAACATTCAAGAAATATGACTGGTTTTTGACTGGCACATACTCATGGCAATCAGTCATATCTATCATTCATAGGAGATCTTAAATATCATTATATCAAATTGTGTTTGATTTGTTTATCCAAAAACTGCCAAATAAACACCTTAATGAAGTAAAATTCAAAGGTCACTATGTCTAGTTGACAGATTGTTTCTTTGTCCGACAATCAATAAAAATGTCACTAAGCTTGTTTGGTCATTATGCTTTCCCAATGGTTTCAACACTATAGAGCCACAAAGCACAAGACAAAAAGGTACATGTATAAAAGCTCATCTCCTGGAGTTATAAAAAAACCAAACAATAATTAAAATAATTGAAATGATTGCTTCTGGGTCTGTACTATAGACATTACATGATAGTCCTTCACACCATGTGGTTTTTAACTATATTGTGTCATGGTGTGTCAGCATATCATACCTTTAGAACAGAGTTCCTGAAACCTCTTTATGTCCACTAGACCAAAGGTTTTGACTGGCACAAACCATAAGCAACCAGACTTCAGTCAAGGGAGTTCTCATATTCCATTATATTAACTTGTCTTTGATTTGTTTATCCATTAAACTGCCAAATAAACACCTTAACAAAGTAAAATTCAAAGGACATTAGCTCCAGTTTACAGATTGTTTATTTTTGACAGACAATCAATAAAGATGTTGCTGATTCTGCATAATTCATAAGTCACTAGGTATAGTTTACACACTGTATCTTGGTCAGATAATGAAAAGAGGTGTTGCCAACTAATAGAGAGAGAAAAAGAGGGGCGTGTGTCTGATTTTTTTCTTCTGTAGCATCAGCCATAGCTTTTATTGTATTTCTTTCTTATAAATTCTTAGTGTCATGCAGGGACTGTTTAACTCTCTTAATATTATGATAAGATTAGAATCGTATGTATGTATGTATGTATGTATGTATGTATGTATGTATGTATGTATGTATGTATGTATGTATGTATCTATGTATCTATGTATCTAAAGTCCTAACAGCATATCAGCAAAATCCGGGCTAGATAGACAGAATGACATACAGGCAGATTAGACAGGTACAGTAGAGAGAGAGAGAGAGAGAGAGAGAGAGAGAGAGAGAGAGAGAGAGAGAGAGAGAGAGAGAGAGAGATAGGTAGGTAGATAGGTAGATAGATAGACACACAAATGGTTACTGGAAAATGTGTGAGAAAAGCAAATGCTGGATATCAAAATAGAAACTTGGTAGTTGCCTCTTCTTGGCTTTATAACTGTCTTGATGTGTGTATATCGAAATATGAGGAATAAAGAAGGAAAAAAGGAAAGTTAAAACTAAATTGGAAAGAAAAGATTTTATGAGGGAAAGAAGAAGAGTTTACTGTGCACATGTTGAATGAGTGTAAAAGACAGACAATAAATAAGATTCTGAAAGCAGACATTGAGAAAGAAAATACATGTACTGTACTGCATGTGTGTCATCGCTTAACAAGTAGAAAGGGACATAAAGAGAAAGGGAAAGAAAAGAAAAATGTTGAATGAATTTGGAATTACTATTAGAATGTGCTTTAAAAAAAGTGTGTGTGTATGTATGTATGTATATGTACATATATATATATATATATATATATATATATATATATATATATATATATATAAAGAGAAATGGAAAGAAAAGAAAAATGTTGAATGAATTTGGAATTGCTATTAGAATGTGCTTTAAAAAAAGTGTGTGTGTGTATGTATATGTACATATATATATATATAAATAACTCAAATGTTATGTTTATTCCAAAATATTTCTTCATAATATAAGTAAACAAGAGTCCCTCGATGGGACTGATGTTCTACTGTCTGAAAATAATTTCCAGGAATTCAAGATAAAACAATTTCTTTTTTTTAACTGCTGAGCGTTCAAACTATATATATTATTGAGCAATCTGTTTTTTAAATTGGCTGCTGTGGTGGCCATATTGGATGCAAGATTGGCACTATTTTAATTTAGGACAAAGTAGACATCATTAGAAGACTTTTTATGAAAACACAATACCAATGTACCATCCATTCATGAGTAGTGGTAACAAGATTTTCAAGATGGCCATCATGGCAGCCATAATTGATGTAAGATTGGTACCATTTGTATTTAGGACCAACTAGATATAATAAGTCTCTTGGTGAAAACCCCATGTTGATATGACTTTCCATTTAGGAGGCACAGCAATAACAAGATTTTCATGATGGCTGCTGTTACCGTCATATTGGATGTCAGAGTGACACCATTTTCATTTTGAACCAACTAGACATCATATCAAGTCTTCTGGTGAAAACACTATGACAATGTGACTTTCTGTTTAGGAAAAGAAACAATAAAAAGATTTTCAAGATGGGAACTGTAGCGGTCATATTGGATGTAAGAGCAGCACAATTTTCATTTAGGACCAACTAGATAACATAAGAACTGTTATGGTGACAACCCCATGTCAATATCACTTTCCATTCAGGAGGAGTAGCAATAACAAGATTTTCAAGATGGCTGCCATACTGAACATCAGACTGGCACCATTTTCATTTAGGACCAACTAGACATCATAAGAAGTCATTTAGTAATATCCCCATGTTGATATGACCATTGATTCAGAAGAAGTAGTGATAACAGGATTTTCAAGGTGGCCATATTGGATATCTGAGCAGCACTATTTTCATTTAGGACCAACTATACCTTGGGATGAATGTGTGTGTAAAGTTTCATTGCAATCCTCCAAGTAGTTTAGGAGGAGTAGCTATAACAAACTTGTACAAACAGGAGGATGGATGGATGGATGGACAAACCAATGGACAACTGGCCATCCTATAACCTCTTCTGGTCCATGACCAGTAGAGATAAAAAACTAACAACATTCTTGAATATGTACAACCATCTAATTAATGATTGTTAGTATTCTTTCTTACATTAAGGCTTTAATGGTGGAAGAAATAAAAAGGAACTCTGTTGGTAAATTTTAAACAATATGTGAGTAAGCAAAGTCAGCCTTAGTAACTAAAGCAATGCTATGATTTAGAATCATGACAATCACTTTGTCAGATTGGCAATTAAGAATTCACTTTGTCTTAGATTTTGTGTATTTGTGCCCAAATCAAAGTGTTGTGGTTGAAAAACAAATTTATCGCATTAACACAACAAAATGGTTTCCAATATTTCTGTCAGATAAAATAATTTTTTTGCCTTGCTTATAGATTAATATTTCTCTTTCTAGTCTTGTAGTTATATGTATTTCTTCCATTATTTTGTTCTTTTACTTTTGCTTAGACCTCTTTATTATTCTAGATTTTGTTTCTCTATCAATATGTATACATGTACATATTATACATACATATATATACATTGTATATATATATATATATATATATATATATATATATATATATATATATATATATATACACATATATATATATATATATATATATATATATATATATATATATATATATATATATATATATACATGTATGTATATATATATATATATATATATATATATATATATATATATACACATATATATATATATATATATACATATTAGATGACACATGACATCGTGAAGGGATTTCATACAGTAATATGACAGCCTACTTGGGATATAAACTGGACTGCATTGCAGACAAGCTCCTAAAACTGTTATTTTACCCTAGAAAATTGGTCCTACATCAGGTGAGCTCAAAAAGTCTAATATTACTGTATATACTCATGTATAAGCAGATACCAACTGCAAACTGCATAGACCCAGATCTGCTGTCACATAATGCGCCGGCGGATCTGGTTCTATGCAGTTTGTAAGGACTAATCACTAGAACAAACAACACAGACCCTGATTTGCTGCCGCATAATGTATCGGCAGATCAGAGTTTATGTTGTTTCCATTCTGACCAGGCTTATAGGCAGGTATAAACAGTAGTTTGGAAATATGGTCCAAAATTTAATGAGGCTTTTGGTTATACCCATTAGTTGTCAACAAATTCAGTTTTCCACGGATGTCATATACCCAAGGTTCAATTTTTGCAGTTAAAATAATGAGACTTTTTTAGTCCCTTGCAATCTTGAATAAAATTCTCTATCAGTCTTTGTACCGGTTCTACAGTATTTTCAAATCAGAATTATTCTGCATCCATTTTAATCAAGCTTGTAAACTTGCAAAAATGCTCAAAAATATCCTACATTGGTATTTTTCCTATCTCCCTGTTCTGACAAATGAATTGTCCTAATTCTACGCAGATATGGAAAATTAAGTTCCTGAACATGACTTTCTTTAAAAAATAAATCAATGATAAACTGTCACATGAAACATTTCAAATTTCATCTCATAAATTTGATACACACTTTTGCTTTCTAAAACTAGGCATTCAATCTGAAATGCCAGCCTCAGGTCTACTTCCATGGTATACCATGGCAAATCCCCATGTATTTAACTACATGTCCTCCCCCAACCCTGACACCAACCTATTCACCTACCCAAACATCTTCCCCTGACCCCGACACCACCCACTGCACCAAACTTGACCCAGTGAATGTAATCCAAAATCCATGAAATATATTATGTCATTCTCCTACAAAGTGCAGTAAAAGAAATATTTTAAAATATCACTGTAACTGTAATTTTGGTATATTTGACCTCTGACTCCCTCCATAGGACCGCAGGAGAGGGGCCCACTGTTTCCCTCCATAGGACCTTGGGAAAGGAGCAAACTGACTCCCTCCATAGGAGCTCGGGGAGGGGCCTAAAATTCATACCTCTGTTGCAAATGGTCACCAAAAGGGCAAAGTTTGGCAAATGTCCACCCAGGAGGAGATATATTAACAGACAGATGGATAAACAGGCACACAAGCAAATGAAAGGTATCAAAATATCTCCTCACTAATGCATGCAGATAAAAATTATACCAGAGGCATCAACCTGACACAGTTAAACCTATTGGGATTTAAAAGAGTGTCTAGAATCAGCTTCCTTATCTTCCTTGTATCTCACTGAATTTTGTTTTCTCCAAGATATAGGCATTAATGTTAGCCATTTTGTCTCTGAAATTGAATTCCAGACACTTAATTGGGATACTTGATTCACATCTCCAAGAAAAATCCCCTGAGAGAATGTCAAGATACAGACTGGTTATGAGAGAATGTCAAAATACAGACTGGTTATGAGCAAATATAATATAACTGGCAAATTTCCCAAGAAAAAGGATCTACTCTCTTGATGTTTCTCAAAATTATCCCATTTAGATCTCTTAGCAAGAATGTGAACTCTATAATTTCTATTCTAAATTTCATCTGCAAAACAGACTGGTGCTGCCGATAATGAACATCTACATTAATGCATCAAAAGCTTCTTCTGACAAATAAAAACTCTGCATTCATTATATACCATATATACTCACGTATAAGCCGATGCAAACTGCAAACTGCATAGACCCAGATCTGCCACTGCATAATGCGCTGGCAGATCTGGGTCTATGCAGTTTGTAAGGACTAATCAGTAAAACAAACAACACAGACCCTGATCAGCTGGCGCATTATGCAATGGCAGATAAGGGTCTATGTTGTTTGCATTTGGACCCGAATTATATGCGAGTATAAACGGTATATTTCCTGATGATATTTCCAACACTTATCCAGTTTATGGCATGGTACAAAAAATATTGGATACTATGACAGGTAAATCTCTGCATAGAAAAGGTTAGATCACAACATAATTTACTTGTATCATACAGAAGAAATGAGACATTTTCATCGTCTGAACATTTTAAAAATGCTATGTTTTAATAGCACAGTTCCATAACTGCAGCAAGACATGAAACCTATTCATTCAAGTTCCTAGTCTTCAAAGTAAAAATGAAATGGCAATGGCAATAAATATTTGTTATAATTATAAATGGCAATGGCAATAAATATTTATTATAATTATACATGGAATGGCAATAAATATTTGTTATAATTAGAAATGGCAATGGCAATAAATGTTATACTTATAAATGGCAATGGCAATAAATATTTGTTATAATTATAAATGGAATGGCAATAAATATGTTATAACTATAAATGGCAATGACAATAAATATTTGTTATAATTATAAATGGCAATAAATATGTTATACTTGTAAATGGCAATGGCAATAAATATTGGTTATAATTATAAACGGCAATGGCAATAAATATTTGTTATAACTATAAATGGCAATGACAATAAATATTTGTTATAATTATAAATGGCAATGGCAATAAATGTTATAATTATAATGGCAATGGCAATAAATATTTGTTATAACTATATATGGCAATAAATATTTGTTATAATTATAAATGGAGTGGCAATAAATATTTTTTATAATTATAAATGGCTATGGCAATAAATATGTTATAATTATAAATGGCAATGGCAATAAATATTTGTTATAATAGTATCAACATAAGAACATCCTATCTGCTAACTATCTCCCTCTATGCTGACACTGAAACACTTAATTCTGAATGATACTAAAATAGTTGGGATACAAAATAGTTTATTTTGTGATATTAATATTGTCATAAAGCAAAGAATGACATTAAATATCCTTCTTGTAAGCTGACATTCATCAAAATGTGAAAGTAAGCATACTTGTATGAATTTTTTAATAGGCAAGACATGTTTGATTTTTGTTTCTTTTCTAGATTAAAGGAATATTTACCATGAACACTGCAAGGGAAATTAACCAGAAAGCCTTCATTTAGACCATTATGATGAAGATATTCTCTTTCATAACTTCACGGCTCTTTACGACTTTTTAAGATCAAGACAGTCTTTCAGAACTTCACAAGGAAAGTTTTTGTCATATTTCTCCTAATAAAAAAAAAACACAACACTTCACAGAAAGACAAAGAAAATTATCCCAGAAAGAATAATGCCTTAATAATCAGAGTTAAAACTTGTTTTCATATAATTTTGTGTATTTTTTAACATTCTATCTCAAGTTGTCAAGTTAATGATTAAATATTTCTACTACTAATGTAACGAGGGAAATTATTCCTTGTATCTCTCTTGTACAGTGAAACCTGCCCAATCAAAACAAAGTCTCCCAACAACCCTTAACCAGCTGAAATTAGGAACATTAGCCTACAACTTTAAACAAAAACAAGAGTCCTTAGTAGAGACTGATGCTCTACTGCATGAAAAGAATTTCCAGGAATTCAAGATAAGACCATTTCTTCCTTTTAACAACGTCTACCATTTTGAATGATGAAAACAAGTGGTTTTGCATCATTTCATTCATGCTGCAAGATGATGGCCTGGTAATTGCTTATAAGTACTTTGTCAAGATCAATGAATATCATATGATTATTACTTCATCTTGCATTTTTGTAATCATGAATATTGTTCATCTAAGTTCTTTAAATGCTTTTGGTAAATCATCATTGTGACTGATGCTGTTAAAAATGGTATTATTTTCTGAAAATACTTAACCAGAGTTCTGCATACAAATAAAATTGTGGTAAATCTAACAATATCAATAAGGTAGGCAATTTTCAGTGGATCCAGTTGATTTGAGTTCTCTGGATTCACCCAAGTGGATATTCATGATGTGGAAGTAAATTCATACAGAAAGGTAATCCCAGATTTTACCCACATCAAAGAAAATCAAGACAGTATTCGTATGAATGTCAGGAACAACTCATTACTGAAGCAGATAAATGAACCTAGGACTAATTTCCAACTCTACAAATACTCATAGCATGTGTCTAAAATCACTACTTCACATGAAAAAAGAAGTTAAATGTACTGTATTCCCATCAACAAACACCATTTTTTTCAGAGCAGTGGATGCTTGGCTTGGACTTGTAATGGATTTCTTGTGTTAAGACATAAACAATAGATCTAACACCAGCATTGTGTCACCACAGCAATCTCCAACTTGGCCCATAACCTCCATTCTTATCTGTGCCTGTCAAGCAAACAGGTTTTTAAATAAAAAAACCCATCTTCATATGACCATCCATTCTGGAGGAGTAGCAATAACAAAATTTTCTGCTATGGCTGCCATAGCAGCCATACTGGATGTCATATCTGCACCATTTTCATTTAGGACTAACTACAAATCATAAGAAGTTTTTCAGTGAAAACCCCATGTTGATATGACCATCCATTCAGGAGGAGTAGCAATAACAAGATTTTCAATACGGCTGCCGCAGCGGGCCATATTGGACATCAGATCTGCACCATTTTCATTTAGGCCCAACTAGGCATGATAAGAAGTCTTTTAGTGAAAACCCCATGTTGATATTACCATCCATTCAGGAGGAGTAGCAAGAACAAGATTTTCAAGGTAACCACTGTGGTCACCATATTGATATGACCATCCATTCAGGAGGAGTAGCAATAACAAGATTTTCAATACGGCTGCCGCAGCGGGCCATATTGGACATCAGATCTGCACCATTTTCATTTAGGCCCAACTAGGCATGATAAGAAGTCTTTTAGTGAAAACCCCATGTTGATATTACCATCCATTCAGGAGGAGTAGCAAGAACAAGATTTTCAAGGTAACCACTGTGGTCACCATATTGGATGCCTCAGCAGCACCAGTTTCATCTAGGACCAACTTGACCATGGGATGAATGTATGTGTAAAGTTTCATGACAATCCTCCAAGTAGTTTAGGAGGAGTAGCGATAACAAACACGTGCTAAAAGATGATGGACCATCCCAGTAGAGCAAAAAAAAATCTCTAAAAACAATAATGTCAGTCTCCACTAGTTGTTTACATTCTTTCTGAAAATAATAGAACTACGTAAAGTGACATAATAATACTGGCATGTTGATTTCCTTCCTTCATTATACATGTAGCTTTTCATGCATCCCAATTGAATTAAGCTTTTGTTTTTGTTTGCTTTTCCTATCAGTCATTCTCTTAACCCATCTCTCAATTTACAGAATGCTGTAAGTCTTTAATATTCACAATTCTCTAGTTTGAACTTGAAAACCATAATGCATTTGTCTATTAAGATTTTAGTCCAAAAGTCCACCTAAGTTTGTTTTGTCTATTAAGATTTTAGTCCAAAGTCCACCCAAGTTTATTATGTCAATTAAGATTTTAGTCCAAAGTCCACCTAAGTTTGTTATGTCTATTAAGATTTTAGTCCAAAGTCCACCTACGTTTGTTATGTCTATTAAGATTTCAGTCCAAAAGTCCACCTAACTTTTTATGTCTATTTTACTCTTCTTATCTAATTACATAGTATCTAACTAAAAAAAATATCCAACCAGTCACTACAACATTATCTTAATACATATGTATTAGCATTTAATGGCACATCAGCATTATTCAAAATAAAGTTCTAAAAATGAAAAAATGAAGAACTGCACAAAAATTTCAGGAAGATAAACCCTTTTAAATAAATGTAATCGTGAAGTACAACAGGATAAAAGATAAAAGGTACAGATGTTAAAATTCTGTAAAATGTCTATAAACAGAAATATAACGGTACAAAATTTAAAATCCTTAAAATATAGGGTTACAGTATTTATATCTCAGCGCTGTTGTGTTTAAGTATGTAAATATACATATTAGAACTTGCTTTTTTTCTGAGAAAAAAATGTGGACTGTATAAAAATATACTTCTCTATGTAAATGCCCTAAACGTGCACAAAACTGACCATTCAAAGTAAATGTACCATATATACATGCTTATAAGTACAGTCCAACTGCAAATTGCACAGACCCAGTTCTGATATCACATAATGCACCAGCAGATCTGGGTCTATGCAGTTTGTTAGGAGTAATCAGTGGAACAAACAACACCCCACCCCACCACGATCTTACTGCACACTGTGTGACAGCGGATCAAGGTCTATGTTGTTTGCAGTTGGACTTAACTTATAAGCGAGTATGTACAGTACAAGAGTTGCATGTAGTCCTATGTTATGTGTTGTTGTGATTTTTAGCATACAATATGAATTTTACAAATTAAAAGTTTGATTGTAGTTACATGTTAGTTAAATGTACTTTTTATTTCAAATATACAAGATACACACGTTGTTATATAAGTGTGTGTATGTCTGTCCCAATGTCAATTGTCTATTATCTATACATAATCTTGTTTGCCATGTCCAGCAAATTTTATTTCATATATATGTATTGTTTCTTGTTGATTTCCAGTGTACAGAGTACAGGTATTAATTTGTCAACTTTTGTGACGCTGGTTAACTTTTAATACAACAAAAGTATCAAATTTACAAGCAGCTGGAGATAAATCAAGTACAAGAGAAATAAACGATTGTTATTACCTTGAAACTATCCATGGGAATAATCCTGGACACATATGTTGAACAGCTAAATCCCAAGAGTAACTCCAAAACTTGTATTAGTCAACATCAGCAATGACTAATATTACTCAGTCATAAAATCAGGGCATGATATCCATTAATTAGTCATTCATCATCCTGCTGAATTTGTTCATATTTATCCATAAACCAAATTATAAGTGTGCTTATTATTCATAATTGCTACGGCCTTCTCTTATTGTTGGAATAAGATGTTCCTTCAGCACTTACTTGGGATAAATAATCCTCAGTGCTAACAGCTTAAGCATGTGGAGTGCAACATGGCACAACCTTCACTGAGTTACCTACTCTGATACCAAATCTCATAATAATACTGATTCATCAGAGAGATCTTCCATGAACGCAAAATAAAACTAAGAAAAAAAATGTGTTAACTGAAAAAATACAGCACTTGGCTAAAAGAACAAATCTGCCTCTTCACTAGGCAAAATTGTGATATACTAGAAATGGGCAAAATTGTGATATACTAGAAATAGGCAAAATTGTGATATACTAGAAATAGGCAAAATTGTGATATACTAGAAATAGGCAAAATTGTGATATACTAGAAATAGGCAAAATTGTGATATACTGGTACTAGAAATAGGCAAAATTGTGATATACTAGAAATAGGCAAAATTGTGATATACTAGAAATAGGCAAAATTGTGATATACTAGAAACTGTTATAAGTGCCATGTGAATTGCAAAACATGAGTATTTTCATAAATCATCTAAAACCATTCAAGATGGCACTGTTGGTCCAAAAGCTGGGTGGAATGTAATAAAACATTTCTGAAGCAGAATAGAAACTTTAAGTATCCTGCCCTAGATCCGTAATAATGAATATCTTCACTCTAGACTTGATAAAGCAAATTTATTTAATACCGTCTATATCTGGATCTATGCAGTTTGTAAGTACTAATCAGTAGAACAAACAACATAGACCCTGATATGCGAGTATATACCGTAAATACTTCTGTGAACAATCATTGGTAGAACGCTTCTGCTACCCTGCCCTCTACACCTCTTTCTGACATGAGTATTCACATTTGCAGAAATGATGCAGAAGCAGCACTTTCAAATTTAGATTTCAAATTTAGATATTAGCACAGCAGGGGATCCTTATCAACCCTGGACTACTTAAGGCAGATGCTCCCATATTATCAGGACATTAATCAGAAATTTTTTACAATTCGCTCCAAACTTCATATTTTCTTAAAGCAGTGAAACAGATAAATGTTCACAGAAAAGTAGACAAAAATATTGTCTTTAATTACAGACCCATTTCTCTTGTAGCACGTATGGGTAAATCATTCCAAAAATGTGTCTTCAGACATTTGTATCTTACAGCTAATAACCTCATTAGTCATTTGAGATCTTGTTCCACCCCTAAAGATTCAGCAATTTTACAACTGTTCAATATTTATAATAATTTTACATGGCAGAAAATAAAGGCAAAGCAATTAGAGTAATATTTTGTGATATAAGAAAGGCCTACAACAAAGTCTGGCATAAACTAATAAACTAAGAATTAGTGTGATATAAGTAAGGCCTCCAACAAAGTCTGGCATAAGATCTACTTTATAAACTAAGAATTAGTGTGTTATAAGTAAGGCCTCCAACAAAGTCTGGCATGAAGATCTCATTAATAACCTAAGAAATAGTGTGATATAAGTAAGGCCTTCAACAAAGTCTGGCATAAGATCTACTTTATAAACCAAGAATTAGTGTGATATAAGTAAGGCCTTCAACAAAATCTGGCATGAAGATTTACTTTATAAACTAAGAAATAGTGTGATATAAGTTAGGCCTTCAACAAAGTCTGGCATGAAGATCTACTTTATAAACTAAGAAATAGTGTAATATAAGTAAGGCCTCCAACAAAGTCTGCCATGAAGATCTACTTTATAAACTAAGAAATAGTGTGATAAAAGTAAGGCCTTCAACAAAGTCTGGCATGAAGATCTACTTTATAAACTAAGAATTAGTGTAATATAAGTAAGGCCTTCAACAAAGTCTGGCATGTAGATCTACTTTATAAACTAAAAATTAAAGTGATATAAGTAAGGCCTTCAACAAAGTCTGGCATGAAGATCTACTTTATAAACTAAGAAATAGTGTAATATAAGTAAGGCCTCCAACAAAGTCTGGCATGAAGATCTACTTTATAAACTAAGAAATACTGTGATATAAGTAGGGCCTCCAACAAAGTCTGGCATAAAGATCTACTTTAAAAACTAAGAAATAGTGTGATATAAGTAAGGCCTTCAACAAAGTCTGGCATAAGATCTACTTTATAAACTAAAAAATAGTGTGATATAAGTAGGGCCTCCAACAAAGTCTGGCATAAAGATCTACTTTAAAAACTAAGAAATAGTGTGATATAAGTAGGGCCTCCAACAAAGTCTGGCATAAAGATCTCATTAATAAACTAAGAAATAGTGTAATATAAGTAAGGTCTCCAACAAAGTCTGGCATAAAGATCTCATTAATAAACCAAGAAATACTGTGATATAAGTAGGGCCTCCAACAAAGTCTGGCATAAAGATCTACTTTAAAAACTAAGAAATAGTGTAATATAAGTAAGGCCTCCAACAAAGTCTGGCATAAAGATCTCATTAATAAACTAAGAATTAGTGTGATATAAGTAGGGCCTCCAACAAAGTCTGGCATAAAAGATCTACTTTAAAAACTAAGAAATAGTGTAATATAAGTAAGGCCTCCAACAAAGTCTGGCATAAAGATCTACTTTATAAACTAAGAATTAGTGTGATATAAGTAAGGCCTTCAACAAAGTCTGGCATGAAGATCTACTTTATAAACTAAGAAATAATGTGACATAAGTAAGGCCTTCAACAAAGTCTGGCATGAAGATATACTTTATAAACAAAGAAATACTGGAATTGGTGGCACATTATTAGAATGGATTAATTTTTAAAAAATTATCTTTCTTAACAGGACTCAAACAGTTGTTATATAGAAGGCTGCACTTCAGATCAACAACATGTCATCTATACTTGGACCACTATTACTGTTAATTTATATTACTGATATTGTTACTGATATTCAGTCCAGTATAAAACTGCTTGAGAAAAAGTACTTTGTTATCAATTACTGTGTAGGACCCAACCTTGGTTGCTGGTGTACTGAATGAAGACCTACAAACATATAATCTGTGTGGTTAGCAGATTTAAATCCAAACAAGACTGAATCAATGACCGTATCCAGAAAATCTCCAAAGGACCATCACCCACCATGTTTAATGAACCATATGGTAATTAAGAATGTAAATTCTCATCAATGTTTCAGTTTAACTCTTGAAGAATCCCTATCTTGGCATACACACATACCGGATTTATCTACAAAATAATAGAAACAGATTTATATATTATGAAGTTTGAAATTTAATCTTGGTAGAAAATCACTGGAGCTTCGTTATTTCTAGTATGGGGATATTATTTGGGATAAATGCAGTCAGTATGAAAAAGATATAAAAAAATAAAATTTTTTACAAGATCAAGCTGGAAGTATCATTTTGGGAGGTGACACAACCTCTGTCATATGCTACAATTCTAGAAGAAAGAAAATGGGAAAGACTTTCAAAAAGATGATAAAATTTTTAAAGAATGCACCATGGAATGACTCCTGGATACCTGCTGGCCTTGGCTGCACCAAGTACAAATCATATGCCATTAAATAACAACTGCTTATTCAGTGAACCAGAAAAGGCAAAACATTTTCTTTTTGAATGTACGAAATATAATGTTATCAGAAACCATTAATAGGTACGTTGTTTGAAAATACAGATATATCTCCGTTACTAATGGCAAATCCTTGCAAGTTTTGCTTGTGACAAAAAAGGAGATATTCAGCCCAGTCCAAAAATGTTTAATATCAACTCAGATTGGTCTAGTCTTTCTTATGTCTAACATTTTCCTGATATGCAGGATCTATTCAAGGACACACGATTGCAGGATTCAGTCTATTTTCTAAATATTATGCCCCAAAATCATCAGAATGCTCAAAAATCGCGCATCATATTTGCATGCCCTACTTTTATTTCTTTGTTAAACACACCCTATATTTTGAAATTCCCAACCACACCCCAATTTTACAAATGGAGGGGGGAATTTGTTCCCTTAATTTACAGATCTAGAATAGACCCTGAATATAACTCTGTTATGTATGCTTATGTAACACACATTCATCTGAATTGAAGTTAAACAAGAGTCCCTAGAAGAGACTCTCACTCTACTGACTGAAAAGAATTTCCAGGAATTCAAGATAAAACCATTCTTCTCTTAGACTGCTAAGTGTTTAAACCCTCTCCGATATTAAGTGAACAATTTTCAAATTAGCCAATGTGGTAGCCATATTGGATGTAAGATCAGCACCATCTCATTTAGGACAAATCAGATGCCATTTGAAGACTTTGGATGACAATCCCATGCCAATATGATTATCCACTGAGGATAATTTGTTCCAAGATTTTCAATATCTTAATATTGGCAGTCATCTTGAATGTCTGCAGGGCACCATTTTCATCTAAGATTAACTAGATATCATAAGAAGTCTTTTGGTGAAAACCCAATGTCGATATGGACATCAATTCTGGAGAAGTAGCAATAACAAAATGTTCAATTAAAAAAGATGGCCACCTTGGAGACCATATTTGATGTCAGATCAGCATCATTTTCAATCAAGACCAACTAGTATAATCAGTCTACTGGTGAAAACCTCATGTTAAAATGACTTTCCATTTAGAAGGAGCAGTGACCAGAAGATTTTCAAGATGGCTACCATGGCAGCCATATCTGAAGTCAGATCAGCACAATTTTCATTTAGGACCAACTAGATATCATAAGAAGTCTCCTGGTGAAAACCCCATGCCGATATGACTCACCATTCAGGAGGAGTAGCAATACTAAGATTTTCAACATGGCTGCTGTGGTAGCTATATTTAATGTCAGATCGGAACCATTTTCATTTAGGACCAACTAGACATTGTAAGAAGTCTTTCAGTGACTACCTTATGCTGATATGACCTTCCATTCAGGTGGAGTAGCAATAACAAGATTTTCAAGATGGCCACTGTGGTGGCTATATACTGGATGTCTGAGCAGCACCATATTCATTCAGGACCAACACCTTGGAATGAATGTGTTTGTAAAGTTTCATGGCAATCCTCCAAGTAGGAGGAGTAGCAATAACAAACTTGTGCTCATGGACAGATGGATGTTGGAAGACAGACAATGGAAAACAGGCCATCCCATAAACTCTTCTAGTCTATGAAAAATCACTTAATCACTAATTCTTACCCTCTCCCCATGCCTGCCCCCCACCCCACCCCACCCCCACCCCTGTCAGCAGCAGCAACTGTGTTTGGTATATTGTCATTCAGCATCTATATATATATATATATATATATATATATATATATATATATATATATATATATATATATATATATATATATATATATGCATGTTTCTGCTGTCCATACTTGTTAATTACTGTCTAATATCTGATACTATTATTATACTGTATCAACAACTTTTCTTTGAATATTTCTTAATGTGATAATGTATGTTCTTTCTATGACAATGTTTGCAAATAAATATTGTTTAATCAAAACATGCCAAATAGCAAACACCTCCATACAAATGGCACCTGCTTATATAGGACAACATTCGTAAAACCATTTTCTCTGTAACAATTATATATTTGAACTTTATATATAGTACACGTCACAACAATGGACAAATTCAGATGTTCCTTGACTATATCTAAAGCATTCAATGAGATAGAACTGTGCTAACACCGTAGATGCAGCCCTGAAAAATGCAGACCCAATAAAAGTCCATCTCTTAATTTTATTCTTCAATTCTATTTCAACACTTTATATTAGAATGTCAAAAATATACAGCTCTAGGACATCATTTTATTTTCATATTCCCATATTGACTTGCGTGGCAATTCCATGTACTCTGATGTCATGAATACAGATATTTTTAGCAGTGCAAACCTTCATAAAATTATCAAAATACTTTTCAGACCAATACATGGATCACAACCACAAATATCTTTCCTTATTATATACCTCTCAGCAATTATTACATACACTAAAATATATATATATATATATATATATATATATATATATATATATATATATATATATATATATATATATATATATATATATATATATATATATATATATATATATACACACACACTAATGATCTAATCACTTTAAGTCACTAGACAAATATTGATTGTAAGAATTTCTTTGTAACAGGGGAGACAGTTTTTAACATGCTTTAAACCTTCAACAGAATCCCCAGATATTACAGTGTTTTAAATGAGATGTGAAGATGTTTCTTGAATAAATATTCTTGAAACTAATTCTTTTTATATTTACCTAGCCTAATTTCTTGATAATAAATTAACTTCTTACTTGAAATTTAAAGTGAGTCAAGTTAGCCAGACTGCATTTCTTTTTCCCCAATTACAGCTTCACAAATAATTGTTATGAATATTCCTGGAGGGAAGACTTAAAAAAAATGATTATATGTCAAGAGTTCTTGTCTTGTTTATCCTGATTAATGTATATACTCACTTATAAGTCAAATCCAACGGCTAACATCACAGACACAGATCTGCCATTGCATAATGGGCTGGAAAATTTGGGTCTATGCAGTTTGTTAGGAGTAAACAGTAGAACAATAATGTAAACCCTGATCTGCAGGGACAGTATGTGATGGCAGATCAGGGTTTATGTTGTTTGCAGTTGGACTGGACTTATAAGTGTGTATATATGGTATATTAATATTATCATGTATTTCATTAAGTGGAACGCAGCAGCAAAATCAGAGCTTGTCTGAAAGCTGGAACTTGTCTGACATCCTCTAAATCTAAAAAACTATTTGTATTTTCTAAGCTCAGAACTTCATATGATATTGTTAGTTATTGGTGTGCATCAGAGATGCACACACAACACCTGGTTTGATTAGGCGAAGCCCGAATTAAGATCCGAGTTTGTTTTTCTTCTCCAGAATCCACAATACATGATTCGTAGACCTCACTAACTGAGGTGGACGCAAATATTAAATATTCTGATTTTTCCTCATTTGAGTGACTATGATAAAAATTATGAACATGCATTAATTCACAACTGTTCATTTCTGGTACAGACAAACAAAAAACAACTTCAGTCTTGATTAGGGAAGTTTTAAACTGCTTGCTAACTAAACTAATTAGGAAGTTCTAAAACCTCTTGCTAACTAAATTCATTAGGGAAGTTCTAAACTGTTTGCTAACTAAATTCATTAGGGAAGTTCTAAACTGCTTGCTAACTAAATTCATTAGGAAGTTCTAAACTGCTTGCTAACTAAATTCATTCTAGGTAAGTTCTAAATTGCTTGCCAACAAAATTCATTAGGGAAGTTCTAAACTGCTTGCTAACTAAATTCATTAGATAAGTTCTAATCTGCTTGCTAACCAAAATTCATTAGGGAAGTTCTAAACTGCTTGCTAACTAAATTCATAAGGGAAGTTCTAATCTGCTTGCTTACTAAATTCATTCATCCTACTGAATTAAGTCATACTCATTAGGGAAGTTATAAACTGCTTGCTAACTAAATTCATTAGGTAAGTTCTAAACTGCTTGCTAACTAAATTCCTTTGGGAAGTTCTAAACTGCTTGCTAACTAAATTCATTAGGTAAGTTCTAAATTGCTTGCTAACTAAATTCATTAGGGAAGTTCTAAACTGCTTGCTAATTAAATTCATTAGGGAAGTTCTAAACTGCTTGTTAACCAAAATTCATTCGGGAAGTTCTAAACTGCTTGCTAACTAAATTCATAAGGGAAGTTCTAAACTGCTTGCTTACTAAATACATTCATCATACTGAATTAAGTCATATTCAGCTGAACTTTACTTGGACTGTATACTAGAAAACTAAACATTTTATAGTGAATGTTCTCAGACACAGACAACCAACTACTCACAGAAAATATTGAACCATGGATGAATGAACACTAATACTGGTTTATTGTGGCATCACTGATCAAACCTTAGAAGTAGTAGTTGTAGTAGTAGCGTTTTATGGCACCTCAGTGGCTTTATGGTGAAATATGTTACATTAAATTCTGACTAATGGTTATTGTTTGTTCCAGTCCAGGGTAAACAATAACCACAAATCAGAACTGACTGCAGCTTATTCATTGTGTGACACACCGGAAGTATTGGCATCCAAACTTGATCCAATTAGATTCAAAACACAGAGAAACTTCGTTCAAAATGGTTATTAAATGATCTGTAAATTACATTAAGAATGAGTTTGGAGTGTTTCCTTTTACGTTGATAAAATTAATCAGTGATAAACATGCAAACAGGATAAATAAACTTAGCACAGAATCAGCAAGGAGGCAGATTTCAAACCATGCAGGTTTGTCACCTTGTGTTAATTTGTTACTTTTGTACAGGAGGGGAGTGGGTATTGTTTTACATCTGCAGGAAGTACAGTGTGATAAATTTTGATTGTTAGTCATCTCCGCTCCCACACCTGGACTTGCTCTAGATATATTTTCCTTGCAGGTGGAAATTTTGCACTATTTCTTCTGTGTTGAAGATAACACCGTCATGTCTTTCAAATTTAAATGAAGATATGAAATTGATAATAAGATGTTTTAAAAGTATTTATGTAGTGCAAAACAAAGGGTGTGGTTACCAAGATGAGTCCTGAATCCGATCAAATGGAATAGCCTCAAATGGCCTCAATGATTGAATTAAAATCACTAACAACTAATATGTAGTCTGTTTGGAAGTATTTTTGTTATCTTGTCAAGGATGAGATTGACATATGAACAGATGCTAAATCTATGTCTGTCTGTAATCTGCATACTAGAAATACAACCAATATGTCAACACATATAAAACAGCACAACCCAACCACTGAAAGACCTTCTAAAGATGAAAAGACCATCAAGTTGATATGTGTATCGATAATGTATCGTATTGTTGGCTGTGTATCGTGAATCGTATCGATATGCGGCACAGGTGTATTGTTTCACCCCTACAAAGCACTGCTTAATCCCCATGTTTTTTTTCTTTTAAAAAAAACGGGGGAAATTTTAACATAAAGTAACAGAATTACTGATATTGATTGTCTTTAAATCTATACATGACTTCAGAGTTAATTTTTTTTTTTTAGTATGGACCTTACCTTTTCCTTTAAACTGTAGTCATACTAACTGAAAATTTCATGATTTATCTTCAGCTGTGCAAAGAATATTCCTGGAGGGAAGACTTTCAAAAATACATGTATTGATTATATGACCCAAGTTTTTGCCTTAGTCCATGCTGATTATATCAAGATCATGATGCATTTCATAAGTAAAATTCACAAGCAAAATGAGATTGTCTGAAAGCAGGAGCTTGGCTGGCATCATATAAATCCATAACATTATTCCATTTTTGTCATACCTCAAAAACTTCCCAAAATGTGTATTCCTTGTTTGAAATACTGATTGTTCTTCAACACAGAAATATTATACAAATATGCAGATTGCGATGGTGATACGATAACCATATTTTCTCATGTGTAATACACACCTAACTTCTAACAGTATAGAAACCTTGATGTTCTTACACATAATGACCCAATAAATTAGGGTCTACATTTGTTCATTCTAATCACGATTTCAATTTAACTGTAACAAGTTTCAGATCTTCTGGCATATTACGTTACAAAAGATCTGGGTATACCCGATCAGCAGTTGGATGCCCTCTATACAAGGGTAAATACTGTTGTACAAATACTTACTGAAGCGGATGAGCTAACCATGGAACAGATGATCAATATAGATCTATGAGCAGTCAGCAATCTGCAGGCTGGTTAATAATCAGTCACCAAAAAGGGAATGTTATATGTCCCAGGCTATTCATAACATAACTGTAATGTCTTCATCATTCACAAGTGAAATTTATCAATATCTGACAAAAATCCCATAGTATAACAAGAAGAAGTTATAGGCATGGCCTGCATTTCAAGCCAACCCCAGAGCTTTTGGTAAATTAGTGTTGTATAGGTTAAGATGTATTCTCATAACAAGTAATATGATCCTGTGGCCAACTGTACCTGAGAAACTGACCACATTACTTTAGTTTAAAAACTTTAATATTGAGGTTAATTTAGGGTGTTGATGGACATATGGAAAGACAGATGGACAGACACGTATACAGATGCCAAAATGATTGTATGTCAAGTTTCCGAAATGGGGGACTCACCAAATATGAAAGTTGAGTTTAGCTGCATCATAATAATGATAACATGAAAATGCAGTTATTTGACTTAACGTATATACTCGCGTACAAGCTGGGTCCAAATGCAAACAACATAGACCCTGATCTCCCATCGCATAATGCGACGGCAGATCATGGTCTATGTTGTTTGTTCTACTGGTTAGTCCTTACATACTGCATAGACCCAGACCCGCCGGCACATTATGCAACGGCAGATCTGGGTCTATGCAGTTAGTATCGACTTATACGCGAGTACATACGGTAACAAATTAAAAGTATGCTGAGACAAACCAAGTAGAGCTCTATTGTAAAATCTGGCCAATATATGCATAAATGAAATTAAAATGGACATTCAGTGCACACAGGCCCTCAGATATTTTTATAGCAAAAGTAAGCACACATATGTGAGTGGAAAAGGAAAGCAAGGAGATAAGTTTTCTGATATGTTTTACTATTAAAAAGCACATATCAAAATTAGGTGCATACAATTACGATCACTAATTTAAAAAACTAATGCATGTGTTATTAAAATCCAGATTTTACAATAGCATACTTTCCAGGAAAGCTCAGGATTCTACAGAAAATTTACATCAGAAGTTAAAACTAATGCTGGGTGCATTTATTACTGTATGTACTCATGTATAAATCAAGTCTAACTGCAAGCAACATGGACCCTGATCTGTCATCACACAATGAATTGGCAGTTTAGGGTGTATGTTGTTTGTTCTACTGATTACTCCTAACATACTGCATAGACCCAGATCTACTGACACATTTTATGTAATAGCAAATCTGGGTCTTTGCAGTTTGCAGTTGGATCTGACTTATACACAAGTATGGACAGTACACAGTGTTCCAGCAAGATCTGAAAAAGGGCAGTGTTTGAAATTCTTGCACAAGGTTACATGTACTTAATTGTTGTGCCCTATACAGGAGACAATACATATGTAGCTATAAAACTTTGCCAATTTCAAAATGTATCATATAGCTGCTTTTAATTTGACTTTACAAAATTTAACTACAAAAAAAATACCTCAAGAAAGTTACTTACATTTGCTGCTGCTGGATATCTGAGGGTTTGACTATTTCATACACTGCAGCGTAAGTAAGCAACGGTGTACATCCACTCCCAACTTTGATCACTGTATATACTCACATATAATCCGATACCAACTGCAAACTGCATAGACCTACATATGCTGTCGCATAATGCGCTGGCAGATCTGGGTCTATGCAGTTTGTAAGGACTAATCAGTAGAACAAACAACACAGACCCTGATCTGCCGGCGCATTATTCGCTGGCACATAATAAAAGTCGATTCCAAATGCACACTTTGAGCAACATGGCATAGAGACAACATGACCATCTGGAAGGGGATAATTTTTACTATTTGTTTTTGTTGGTTTAATGGCACTTTTAACACATTACTGGCTATATCATTCCCAGGAAATGGGCGGGAATATTACTGGAAAAAAAGATGGAGTGGCAATCTAACAAATGAAACAGGGCAGGCTGCAAATCAAAGTCCAAAATCGGGCCTTTATATAGGAAAAATCCAACATCCCATAGTTTTAAGTCACTTCCCATAAACAACTACTCCAAATATACAGCAAGTATCTTTTTTCCCTGATCTATTACTTTCAGTGTATTAAACCTCAAACACAGCCACTTCCGTAAAATAATCCAATCTGTGCAGCTCTTTTTTGGCTGACTGTTAAAGTCAGGGTTACACTGCATTTTATTTAACTGTATTTTAGTGATTGAGAGAAAAATTAATACAAATTAAGACATGAGGTAGATCAACAAGAGATTCATATTAAGAGGCCCCACAGGCATATCAATAAGAGACTAATATCAAGAGGTCCCACAGGCATATCAACAAGAGACTAATATCAAGAAGTCTTGTAGGCATATCAACAAGATTCATATCAAGCAGTCTTACAGGCAGATCTACAAGGCACTCATATCAAGTGATCCTACATGCAGATCAACAAGAGAAGATACTCATATCAAAAGGTCCTACAGGCAGATAAAAAAGAGACTTATATCAAGAGGTCCAACAAGCAGATCAACAAGAGACTCATATCAAGAGGTCCAACAAGCAGATCAACAAGAGACTCATCAAGAGGTCCTACAGGCAGATCAACAAGAGACTTATATCAAGAGGTCCAACAAGCAGATCAATAAGAGACTCATCAAGAGGTCCAACAGGCAGATCTACAAGAGACTCATATCAAGAGGTCCCACAGGCAGATCAACAAGAGACTAATATCAAGAGGTCCCACAGGCAGATCAATCAGACTCCATTTTTGTCAAGACCACCTTTTATTAACTAGAAAGTAAAAGCCTTTAATACTGACCCTAATCTAAACAACTTTAACAATAAGCTTAACTTAGGGTTTGGACAAATGTATGGATGGATGGACAGACAGATGTATGGACAGACATAAAACAGACACATATGGATGCCAAAGTAATTGCTAAATACTGTATATGAATCAGGCAGATGGTGGAGAAAAAAGGCAGATCAAATCAGAACCCTATTATTCTGTTTGGAATATAAGTAAATACCAGATGCCTCTGTTTATAATTATCAGCAGATTAAAGTTCAGTTCATTGCTGTTGCTGCTGAATTATTTATTGTTACCATACAATTTTTGTAGGTTAAAAGGAGCTTCAACAATCAATCACTCTGCTGTAGATGAATGTTTTAAAACACACTACAAGGTGGTTGTACATATAAACTAACTGACCTGCTAATTGATAACTATGTAAATGTACTACACCTACATGTACTCACATGTGTCAAAGTTTCTGAGTTCACAGATACATATTTACATTCATCATTAAAAGCATCCTATGTGGTTTGTGTTAAACCCACAAGACAAAGGTTATAGCTCATTTTTTAAAAATATAACAGTACAAGAAACCTTTCATCATTTCAAAATAAAAGTAAATATTTTGATATGAACAAATTTAATCCACTTTGTTTTACTTCAAATACTTCAATCATGAGCTTCTTGCAACTCAGATCAGCAGCTGATGTTAACAATAATCCCTTGAAGGGACTGTCACTCTAACATCTGAAATTTTTTCCAGAAATTTGAGATAAGACCATTTCTTCTTTTTAACTGCCGAGTGTTGAAACCATATCTGATATTCTTGAGTGATAAGATTTTCACATTAGCCACTGTGGTTTCCATATTGGATGTAAGATTGGCACTATTTTCATGAAAGACAAACTAAACATCATTAAAAGTCTTCTGGTGAAAACCCCATGCCAATATTTCAATCCATTCAGGAGTAGAGATAACACGATTTTCAAGATTGCCATCGTGACAGCCATATTTGATATAAGATTGACACCATCTGCATTTAGGACTGTCCTGCTGTACTTTTTCAATAGTATACTCTGGAAAAGGATAGAATACCTGGGAAATACAGTGAAAACCTGGGAAAACAGTGGAAAAACTAAAAACTTTCCTATAGCCTGATCAATAAGTCCCAGGGTTTTCCAGGGTAAAATGGAAATTTTGCAGAAAGTATCCTGGAAACGCCAGATGCTGTCATTGGAAAAGGCTGGACAGGCCTAGAAAAGTATGGACAGTTGGGACTTAGAATTTTTTTAATATACATGTATTTCAGCATGGAAAAGCCTGGAAAAAAAGTAAGTCAATTTTCAAGATTGGCACTTAGAATTATTTTTCATTTTTTCTGCTAAGAGTTTGTCCTATCCTTTAACTATCAAGATCTAAGTACTTAAGCAAAGAGCAACCATGACTAAAATGTACTTTTTACTCATATTCCTGCTTAGTCTACAAACCATAAGTGTTACAATAATACATAATTATTTACATATGCAAACAAGTGTAATGAAATGTCAATGATGAATTAAACTTCATTATACACAAATGAGGGTGTAACACAAAATATACTTGTAAGGAAAGATATATATCCTGAAAAAGTAGCTAAAATCCTCACCAACAAATGTCTGTTGTATTTACAACCATAAATATGTACAAATCTGTGCACCACCGAATCAGCTGGACACTTAAATTTAGTGTGTATAAATATGTAATTCTACTATCCGATGGTGATTGACGCTTTTTAGTCTTTCTCATGATGGTTGAGGAGAACAGCACCATAAAGTTAAGTGAAGTTTTTAATTGTTGTCTATACATTGATGAAAATGTAGTATTAATTCACTGGTAAAAAAGAGAAAGAATTTTCATGTCACAAACACGCATGATGAATCAATGGAAACATTGATGAAAAAGGCTGAGCGATCTTCCGATGGCTGATGAAGCTGAGAATGATATGTAGAAAATAAGTATTTACTTCTTTTATAGAATGCAGATTACACAAATTATTTAATTAACCATTATTAAATTGAAAAAGTCAGCATATTTCCAGTTCATGTGATAGAACAAAATCCCAGCCAATAAAACAACAAAGAATGTTTCTGGAAATTTCCATTTCAATTTTGGCACTGATGCAAGATTGCAAATAACCAGTCTGTAATTAGGGTGCATTTTTCAAAAAGCCTGTCAGAGAGGTTCCACAACAAAATTATTTGAGGATTTTAAAATGAACATTCAACCAGAAATGGAAATAGCCTTAGTTATATTGGTCAATAATCGTCCCATTCAGGGAGGCATAATTTGTCTGACTGACATTCACTCTCCACGGAAAGAAATCAAAGAATATTGAGAGAGAAAGTTATGGTGGTGTGTCATAGTTTCAAAGGGTATCACGAGTGTATCATTGCAAAAACTGCAGGTAAGACGACATCCCATATTTTTCTGTTAATTTTTAAATAACCAAAACTGGTTCTGTACAGTACAGTACCTTTTTATGTCACAGAGTGTGGTAAAAAAAAATTTATTTGAAATTACTGTCAACTGGAACTCGAACCAGAACCTAGGGCAAATTAAACAGATGGTAGGCAACAATATACAGGAATTTTTACACCTTATATCACCTGTTTGGGAATATTTGTGATACGCCCAAAACTGTTTTTGAGATTTGACTTGTTTGTGGATGACGAGTCACATATTTCAAGAAAAGGTTATAATAGAAGCCAGTAATTTGGATTTTAATGCACACAAATACCATAGTGTTACACTGAAAGTGTAACTAGCGACATTTATTCAAATTGGCAATGTCTTTTACTGACCAACCTATTATGCTACCAATGACAAGAAGTAAGGTTTTTTTCTTGTACAAAAATTATTTAACACCTCAGTCCATTTAAGCAATGGGTTGTTATTTTTGGCCAGGTTCCTCCTTAAGTTATCATCTGTGAAAATTGCATCTCTGCAAATATCTAATATTTATTAGCTGAAGGAGCCCACAGGATTGTTTCAATCCTGTCAGGAAAGGCCAGATGAAAATTATTTTCCGGGGTTTTCCAGAGAAATCTCCTTTATTTTCATGCAAAATTCTCAGGGTTTTCCAGGCAAATATTCTAAGATTTTCCATGAACTGTATTCCTGAAGATGAGGGGGAGGGAAGTTGCAGCTGGAATCAGCTAGATTGGAAGTTTCAGAAGGCCATAATTTGCAAAGTGCACCACGATTTTTTCGTGTGTACTTGAAGCACTTGATGCAGTCTGGGTGAGTGTCCCAAGGGCCATTCTTATGGCCACATTGCCCCACAGACTGTCCTGACATTATTCTAAAAAACGAAATAATGACAATATATTTAATGTCAAGTGTAAACTGACCTGGTTGTATGCAGTGCATACTAAGTAAACCATTGTGTATGCACAAGGTAAACAATCGAATGACCCATTAGAATTTACCAGTCTTTTTCCTTTAGTAAAGTAAGATGTTTCTCACTGTTGAACCTTTTATTGAGGAAAAATGAAAACAGACATGCAATAACAATGCGAAGCAAGAGTGCAGACATTATTAATATACAATGTGTTGAATCAAACAACAACAACAAAAATCACCGATCATTTATGTCAATCTATTTTTAGATAGAGAGAAGAATACACTGGCCTCTATGTTAGGCAGGTTCTGTTGTTATTCCTTTAACACAAGGACTTACCCGTACCTTAGTTGTATTGAAAAGTAGGAGAGTGTACCCAAGCCCCTAAAGGGTGGGATACACGAGGTAACTTCATATGTCCCTTGAAGAACAGATTTCTAAATGGAGGGAAAACATTACTGCATAGAAATTATATTATGAAATGGATAGTGTAACACTGAGATTCGAATTAACTGTAGAAGGGAGACCGCTAATGCAGTAAGCACTCGCTACAAGAAAATTTTCTCTGGTGATGATCTAGGCATAACGTCCATACAGCATGGTGTCCTCGAAAAAGATGACTCTTCTGCGCATGTACCATGCGAAGTGCACAAGTGGATTGCATCAAACTGACAATTCTCCATTCTGTGGGAAGATGTATTCACATCAAACGGATGGTGGTTTTTCAGCACGAAAAAGTAAAGCTGCACAACAGCGACAGGTAAGTTATTGCTGCTATTAAACCATAATTTTATGCGTATTTATACAACATGGGTGAATCACAATTTGATATACCAACAGTATTATTCCATGATCATCATCTTGTCCAGTATACATACAGTACCAGCAAACTGATAGCTAACTGTCAACTATCTTGGCTCTCTGTCCAGATGACCTGATTTTTACACATACCTTTATTTTTGATAGAATCACATTGCAGAAATTGATTGCTGCATCTAATTGAGCCAGTTTTGCCCAGTACTTTGAAGCACTTGAAATATTATTTGATTTATATGTTTAAAAAAAAAAATACCTGCCTACCCCAATTTTAAAACCAGTGCAATAGGAAACACACATATTTGTATTTTGGGCCTAGTCTCCCTTTTTACTGCTTGGTACCAAAGTCATACACCAATTACTCCATCTCTGTAGCTAACTCAGCAATATTTTTTCTTCTTTTAAGCTTACCTTGTCTTAAATGCAATTTGAAGTTTAGTAGTTAAAACATAAATTGTTTGCTCAAGAAATATATTTCACGATACTAACCTTTCACTTCCTAACCCTTAAAATTTGTGATTCTTTGAACCTAGTACACCTAAAATAGCTAATTTCAAAATTTAAAACCAAATTTCAGAGCTTGGAAAAAAAACACTGACCCTGTGGCCTTGTAATTCCAAAAGTGAATCAATTACTTTCCACTTCTGCTTAAATATTGATAAACATCTATCCTGAGAATATTCCAAGACTAATGCACCACAACCACAAGTAAGCCGTATGGCCTGGATTAGATAAGATTCCACTTGAACATAATCCAGTGATGCACATTTGTCATTTTCATTAACCTATGTTACAAATGACAAGCTTGTACACAGTCTGAATCACAATGATTAGGAACCAGCCTAAAGATTGTTGACTGATTCACCTCTAAAGACAGTATCAGAATATGTGCACCTAGATTCTTCTATTCTATTATTTCTGGTAGATCTGTATGACTTTTTTTCCAGTGCTAATAACAATCTGAATGAAAAAAAACAACAAAAAGTTTAACAAAATCAAAAAATTAGAAATAAAACAAATCAGCTGCACAGTGTTCCAAAATTAAGGAAAAATGACAGGCGCACAGGTTCCAATACTGTGCTAAAACAGCAGGCTGCAGTAACAAAATATAGATTTTACACTAAATCTTTCCAAATCATCTATAATTTACACACAGAGATTCATTAAAATCAAGTTAAGGAGCTGTCAATACTGACTGTAGCAAGGAGTTATTAATGTGAGAACTTACCCATCACATGCAAGCCTTGTTGTCAGGAGTGGGATGTAGAAGCGGAATTTACATGTTTCTTTCTTTTCAAGTTATGTGGAAATGGCACTGCATCCAAGAATTTGCCACCAAGTACTGATGTTCAAGGTATCATTCTGACGCCTAGCATTTACTTTTATATACAACAAACAGAAGGTTCAGCATGTTTTGCATTTTGGAACAGCATTACTTTAAATACATTTCTTTCTCTTTCCAGCTGGTTCCTAACTCTATCCTATCCAAATTTGTCTAGATACAAAAAATGGAAATGGTACTCAGTACCTGAAAACAAGAAGGCCAGGGCTTGCATGGGCAGCCCAGAATCAAAGCATTTCTGTAAAACATATGACCTTCATCCCAAGGTCAAAAGGTTGAGAGAGTATGTTGAAGTATAAATTGTCTTAGCTTGATAATGATTCATCCAATGTATGAAAAAATCCATCAAGAGGTTTAGGAGATATAAGCAATTGAAACAACTTTATCCAAAACCTTAACACAAAAATGTATATGACTGTGACCTTGACCCAAGGATCAAAGGATCAAGAAGAGTATGTGTCGCTGAATGAATTGTCTAAACTTTGAAATGATTCATTCCAAATGAAAAGAAAATCCACCATGGGGTTTAGGAAATATTAGCATTTGAAAAATCTTTAATAAAAACCTTAACACAAATTTTCTATGGTTGTGATGTTGACCCCCAAAGTTCAAGAGGCAAGTGTGCATGTCACTGAATGAAATGTCTTATATTGACCCATTCCAAGAATTTTTTTTAACCAAAACCTTAATATCAATTTTCTCTAACTGTGACCTTGACACCAAGGTCATACAGGCAAGTGAGCACATCACAGAATTAATTGTCTTAGCTTAAGAATGAGTAATGCTAAGTATGATGAGAGTTTATCAAGGGGTTTAAGAAACATAGGCAAATGGAAAAACTTTAAATAAAACTTCAATAATTTTTTATGACTGACCTTGAATCCAAGGTAAAATGGGAGAGTAATCATGGCATAAAATGAATGGTCTTATCTTCATAATGATTTATGCCAAGTATTATGAGAATCTATCAATGGTTTAGGAAATATATACAAATGAAAAACTAGAAACAAAACCAAAACAAACTGTTGACGTCAACGCTGTCGTTCAAGTCACTGCTATGTCTCGCTTCCCAGTAACTCGTGCTCAGAAAAAAATGGTTTTGGCATTGCAAGAATATTGAATTAAGTTATGTCTGTATTGAATCAAGAGGCATAAGTGGTCTGTATCTCTCTGATGACTTATTCTTAACATAGTATAAAAAATCAAAAGTGAATTGTGAAATATGTCATTGCTCAAATTATGTGTTTTTGCATGACTGATTTATCTTATACATGGTAATGGATGGGTGAAAGAAACAAGATTAATGGTTGCAGCAGGAATGGTTTTTGCTGAATTGATTTGACTAATTAATGGAACTTGAAAGATACAGTGTGTGCTAGTCTCCTGTGACCTTACCCCGTATTAGATATTTGGATCCAACATGTGTCCAACATGGGGTAGGAAAGATCAGAGGAAACTTGGACAAACTCTGTGCAGGATATGAAGTCACAATGTTTACCGGTATATACATGTACAAGGAACAGTCTATCTGACTGACAGGAGGTTGATCAGCTATCTGATCACCAATTGTTGCAACAATAAGGCTTAGCACTCAAAATACATGGATAAGCTACTGTATATCGCATATAAGCCAATGCCAACTGCAAACTGCATAGACCCAGATCTGCTGTTGCATAATGCGCCAGCAGATCTGGGTCTATGCAGTTTGTAAGGACTAATCAGTAGGACAAACAACATAGACCCTGGTCTGCTGGCACATAATGACTGTATGAATGTCCATCAAGCACACCATGAATTACATGATATTCTGTAACTGGTATCAAGGACACAGATTTTTTTTTAAGATAGAGAACTTGGATTCAGGGTCTATGTTGTTTGCATTTGGACCCAGCTTATATGCAAGTATATACGGTAGCTGTCATATACTACAGCTGAAGCTATGAGGCTTGCAGATAAAATGGTAAAACAAATGGACACAGGATCAGGTCAGACTGAAATCAGCTCACAAGACCACTGCCACCCCTATTGTAATGACAGGCCTAGCTATCACTCTACTGTCATATTTACTTGTACTGTAAAATAAACAGGAAATACGTAATAACAAACTGATCATTTAATTTGGTTTAAGGAGAGGGCTGGGATTTTTTTCTCTTTTTTTTTTAAATTCCAGCCCCCAAATAGCTTCAAAATAATATTTTTGCTCTCTGATTTGTAGGGGAAAAAAAACTATATACATTATATTAGTTGAAATTTTTTTTTATCTTGAGGTAATTTTTTTTACAAAATCCTGGTTTGAAAGAAAATCCCAGCCAGCACCCCCCCCCCCCCCCAATAAAATGGTTGGTCACACAGCTTCCTAGGAGGTTGGATTATCATTGTCTGCTGCATAGGCCAACATGTATGCTGGAAAAGAATCTAATCTGTATTTCTGTATCTATGCTGACACCAATTTGTATTCTACTCAAAACTACGCTGTTCCCGTTTGACTGTATGAATGTCCATCAAGCATACGATGAATTACATGATATTCTGTAACTGGTATCAAGGGCACAGATTCTTTTTAAGATAGAGAACTTGCATTTTAGTAGCCACTTATATCGTCCTGCTGATTTTACCAAATGATCGACTCCCTGCCAAGGAAAGTTGTTTTCATCTATGCATATTATAATATGCTTATAAATGCTTCAAGTAGCTGACTTGAATTATGTGACATCCCAATCAATGTCGTTGTGTTAATTACAAGTAGCTGACTTGAATCATGTGACATCCTAGTCAATGTCGTTGTGTTAATTACAAGTAGCTGACTTGAATCATGTGACATCCCAGTCAATGTCCTTGTGTTAATTACAAGTAAGTGACTTGAATCATGTGACATCCCAATCAATGTCGCTGTGTTAATTACAAGTAGCTGACTTGAATCATGTGACATCCCAGTCAATGTCGTTGTGTTAATTACAATTAAGTGACTTGAATCATGTGACATCCCAGTCAATGTCGTTGTGTTCATTACAAGTAGCTGACTTGAATCATGTGACATTCCAATCAATGTCACTGTGTTAATTACAAGTAGCTGACTTGATTCATGTGACATCCCAATCAATGTTGTTTTTTTTAATTACAAGTAAGTTACTTGAATCATGTGACATCCCAATCAATGTCAATGTTAATTACGAGTAAGTGACTTGAATCATGTGACATCCCAATGTCACTGTGCTAATTACAAGTAGCTGACTTGAATCATGTGACATCCCAATCAATGTCATTGTGTTAAATTACAAGTAGCTGACTTGAATCATGTGACATCCCAATCGATGTCACTGTGTTAATTACAAGTAGCTGACTTGAATCATGTGACATCCCAATCAATGTCATTGTGTTAATTACAAGTAGCTGACTTGAATCATGTGACATCCCAATCGATGTCGTTGTTTTAATTACAAGTAGCTGACCTGAATCATGTGACATCCCAATCAATGTCGTTGTGTTAATTACAAGTAGCTGACCTGAATCATGTGACATCCCAATCAATGTCATTGTGTTAATTACAAGTAGCTGACTTGAATCATGTAACATCCCAATCAATGTGGTTGTGTTAATTACAAGTAGCTGACCTGAATCATGTAACATCCCAATCAATGTCGCTGTGTTAATTACAAGTAGCTGACTTGAATCGTGTGACATCCCAATCAATGTCATTGTGTTAATTACAAGTAGCTGACCTGAATCATGCGACATATCAATCAATGTCATTGTGTTAATTACAAGTAGCTGACTTGAATCGTGACATCCCAATAAATGTCGTTGTGTTAATTACAAGTAGCTGACCTGAATCATGTAACATCCAAATCAATGTCGTTGTGTTAATTACAAGTAGCTGACTTGAATCATGTGACATCCCAATAAATGTTGTTGTGTTAATTACAAGTAGCTGACTTGAATCATGTGACATCCCAATAAATGTCGTTGTGTTAATTACAAGTAGCTGACATGAATCATGTAACATCCCAATCAATGTCGTCGTGTTAATTACAAGTAGCTGACCTGAATCATGTAACATCCCAATCAATGTCACTGTGTTAATTACAAGTAGCTGACATGAATCATGTAACATCCCAATCAATGTTGTTGTGTTAATTACAAGTAGCTGACCTGAATCATGTGACATCCCAATCAATGTTGTTGTATTAATTACAAGTAGCTGACCTGAATCATTTAACATCCCAATCAATGTCGTTGTGTTAATTACAAGTAGCTGACTTGAATGATGCAACATCCCAGTCAATGTCACTGTGTTAATTATATTTCTTTATATGAAGAGTATACACAGCTGTTTACTTCACTTGCCTAGAAAAAATCAGATTGTATCTCAAAACTTATTGCACCTCTCCATAATGCTCAATATCAGGAATGAAAATGTCGTTGTAAAAAATAATATACAAAAGACACATGAATGTTTGTTATCAGGAAACTGCTTTCCGAGTCAGTAGATGAATATTCCCTTATAAAGATCAAAACTACAACTGAACACATTTGTTTCTGTTTTTGGTATAACCAAGCACATTATAGCATGATTCCCCTGTATGCAGTCCAAATTCATGTTATAACAAAGCATATTATAGGATGATTCCCCTGTATGCAGTCCAAATTCATGTTATAACGAAGCATATTATAGCATGATTCCTCTGTATGTAGTCTATAATAGCACGATTCCCCTGAATGTAGTCCAAATTCGTGTTATAACGAAGCGTATTATAACTTGATTCCTCTGTATATAGCCCAACTTTCCATGATGGTAACCGTCTGTAAACAACCATCTTTTGTATCCAACCAGTTTTCTCAATGTCAACCGGGGCTGTCATGGGTTGGAATTGATCCCACAACCCTGGATTATGATTCTGATGCTCTACCAACAAAGCTACTGCAGCTCCAGCTGAATTGAAGGACTTTTCAATGTGAAATTGGTTTCTGTGCTATATTGGAAATGATCTTGCCATTAAGAAAGCGAAAGGAGTCACCATACAAATAATACCATACATATCAGACAACTATCAGACAACATGCAATCAAACCTGCCTATATAGGTTGTCTCTATTAAGTAATCACCTGTCCTAAACAGTCATATTCTGAAGGTTTCTATGACCAAATTTTACAAATGGAAGAAATGAACATGTATTGAGCAGACACCTGTGTTAAAAGGTCACTTTTCCCAAGAGCTAGCAGTTTGACTGTATTTATAAGGGTAATACATGTACACTGTGTTGCATGCCTGAATCGGATGAAATTTACTTGAAATGGTTTCCAATACTTTATTTTCCCTAGATTCTGATTAAAAACGTGTAGCATTATCAGTCAGTGTTTACGCTTTAATAGCTGAAAGTATGACAAAAGAAAAATCAACCAGACAATCTGTATTGCATGATATAAACTTCATTATATTACATGACGAAAACCAGTCGGCTCATTCTCTTACTGTTATTGCCTGTCTGCTTCAATTGTACACTTTCAAGATGCATGTCTTGTAATTAGAATGTAGTCAAGGCTAATTGTTTATTTGGAAGGCCAAAGAAAGACATTCGTGATGCAGTAGTTAAGCATTAGCAGTGAAAATGAACCATTCTGATTCAGTCTGTAGTGTTAGTGTCAAGCATGAAGTCATCAGACTCTTTCAGGTAAAATTAGTGTCAAGCACATGGTCATTAATATAGTAATTGCTGCTGACATCTACAGGAAACATTACTTTGTATTCTGACAAAACAGGAAGTTCTACTGATTATAGAGACCAGCAGCAAATGAAATCTGACATGTGGGTATAACTAGAACTTTACTTACTTACTTTGAATTATACTTGTGTGCGGCCATTTGGCCATATACATGTACGAGTGGTATAACTAGAATCATCTACAGAGGGCTTATATAGTAATCAAGGCTCACCTGTAATGCACTTCAGAAACAATATCAGTACTGTGTGGCTACTTTAATCTGTGGATTGAGGAAGGTGCCCTATTGTTTCCACAGTAAGATCATTGTTTGCTGGGACTTTAATTCATGGTTTATTCCACGAAAATTGATACTCTATGAAAAATAGTGAATTCACAAGGAAATGAAAGATGTGGCTTTGATATGTACTCATACTGGGTCATCAAAACTTGAACTTGATCCTGACACAACGGTCAGTGTTCTATATGGATTGTCCAGAATAAAACACATTCTCATACAATATGCATCGCATGTCATATTTATATCACTCAATCATCCAAAGGATTTGAGTAATGTGACTGTATATCACTAGTAAATACTTCTGAAAACATTTTCCCATGCCCGCATTACAAAAATGAAGTTTTTGGTGGGAATTAAACTAATTCTAATGATGTAATACTTACCTGTTGCTATTGCAAAGCTGATACTTTTTCAGGTGGAAAATACCCTGACCATATGATGAGAATTTGTCCTCCAATTAGGGTGACCAGAAGATTCCAGAACAATTGAATGCCCTTGGGACACCCCATAGATGCATTTCCACAGCACACTGACCATCATTCTTTTTCTAGGACACAGCCTAACTTAGTGGGACATCAGTGCGGGGAGGGAGGAGGGAATCTGGCAATAGCAACAGGTAAGTATTACATCATTAAAATTAGTTTTACCGCCCTTAAAAAAGCTACATTTTAATATCAGTGATACCATACCTGTTGCTATTGCATAGCTGAATTCATCAGTATGGTGGGAGGCTGATGATCCCACAACTGGCGAATAAAGACAAACACAAGGAATACTCACCCTCATTGCAGAGTAGGCGACTCCCGTGGGATTGAATCCACATGGACCACTTTCTGAGTGATGATGATCAGGCCCAAGGAAAAAATGCCTACGCTTTGGTGAGCTAAGGAGTGAAGGTAAAAGGAGGAGAAAGTAGTGTGAGAGTGTCAAAACGCGGCTGTTATCACATCCTCCAAAGACGAATGCGATTGACAAGCCAATGAGGCAGCAACGGCTCGAACCTCATGGGCTTTAATTTTTATGAATGACGGGTGCCTTTCAGTAAGGGACTAAACACAAAAGTATCTCTTGATCATCCCCAGCACCGACATGGCTGAGACTGGGGATCTCAATCATGAGTGTAGCAACCAATGGAGGCTGGTTTTTGCTAAAAAAAACAACCTGGTTGGCAAGGGAGAGAAACCGACTCATAATTTCCACTGAACCTAATACAGCCCTACTCTATAGATAGGTCATCTCACAGATGCTAAGGAGAGCAAGAAAACTGTCTTGAAGGTAACATTCTTGAAGGAAGCTTCCCCCAAAGGTTCACAGGGGGCTTTATTAAAAGACAACAGGACACAAGAAAGATTCCATTTAGGCATTAAAGAGCAAGACGCTGGTCTTTGCAGCTCAAAATATGTAATCAGGTCTGCTAAATGAGAATCTGCCCCGATGGCCAGGCCTTTCGAAAATTTGAGTGTTGGAAAGGGCTGCTCAATAGCCCTTAATAGTAGAAACCGAGCATTGTTTCTCTTCGAAAAGAAGAGAAGAAAATCAGCCACTGCGCTCATAGAGGGACAGCTAGGACTGACACGTTTTCCACCACACCAATCACAAAAGATTCTCCATTTGGCATCATACACCTTAGATGTTGATCTCCTGGACTGAATGATGCACTTTGCAACTTTGATTGAAAACTTTTCTTTGCAGAGAGATTGTTTGAGCCAAGCGTGAAGGTGGACAATATGTGAGCTGTTGTGTAGGAGAGAGACCCTGTGCCAAGACAGGAGGTCCCTCCTCTGAGGTAAGGTCCTGGGATGGTCAAGCAGCAGATCAAGAAGATCTTTGAACCACAATTGCTGGGGCCACAGATGGGCTATCAAAATGAGCTGAGCAGAGGAGTACCTGACTTTGTGTAGAACCTGTGGGATAATCTGGAAAGGTGGAAAGGCATAAGCAAACAGAAGATCCCTCTTCAGGCTGAAAGTGTCCACTGCCCAAACCCTCTGGTTGGAGAATGGGGAAATGTAAAAGAAAGGCTTATTGTATAGCAGATGGCAAACAAGTCCACCAAAGGAGTCCCCCAAAGTTGGAATGGGAAGTCTGCTACAGATTTGTGGAGCAACCATTCCATGAGGACTATCTTCCCTTTCCTTGCCAGACTGTCTGCCAAAACATTCTTTTTGCCAGGAATGTGGCGAACTTGGAGGGTAATTCCTTCTAAAGTTGCCCAGTGAAGGAAGTTCTAAACCTCCACACAAAGAGAAGGTGTATATGTGCCTTCTTATCTCCTGAGGTATGCCACCATTGACATGTTTTGGGAGGAGACCATCACACAGCGACCTCTTATTTGGTGGATCCACCCATGAAGGGCTAAAAACATTGCCCTCATTTCCAAATTGTTGATGTGGAGGGTAGATTCTTCCTGGGACCATGAACCCTGTTGAATCAGTCCTTCCGGCTCCAGATGAGAGCGCCACCCTGAATCTGACGTGTTTGTGAACAGGTAGGAGTGGGGTTCAAGGGGGTGCATGGGGACTCCAGACAGCTAATGGTCCCGATTTGTCTAAATCAGATTATGGTGGAAATCCTGACCTAGAGAAATCAGAACATTCAGAGGGTTCCTGTGCAGTTTCCACATCGCCAAAAGAGAAACTGGAGAGGACACAAGTGCAGTCTGCCTAGGGAAACCAGGTCTGCTGCAGAGTTCAAGGTCCCCAGCAGAGAGAGAGAGAAATGAGCTGACAAAGTGGTCTTTACTCTCAGCGTCTCCAACAGGGACAGGATCTTGTCAATTCTGTCCCGAGGGACACGATCCTCTGTTTGTGAGGAAAATCATTCCCACGTGAACAAAATCTTGAGATGGAGTGAGCTCTGATTTCTCCAGGTTTGGCAGCCTGGTCACTATAGACCAACAGCAAGGCAGATCTAGTCTGAGAGACTCTAGCTGGACATTGTGGATCAACAAATTGTTAAAATATTGGAGGATTGGGAAACCTACATGTAGTGACTTTAAATGGGCTGTAACTACTCCCATGACCCTGGTAAAAGCTCTGGGTGTGGAGGGCAAACAGCAGAGCTCCAAATTGGAAGATATCCCCATCCAAGCAAAACCAGAGGTACTTACTGTGTGGAAGAAAGATAGGGATGTGAAGGTACACATCCTGAAGATTCAGGGAGACCACCCAATAACCAGGTCTTGTGGCATTCCTGACTGAGGCTGTAGTCTCCATCTTGAATGGTTCCTCCAGAAGAAATGTGTTTAGGGAGGAAAGGTCAATAATTAAACAGGGCTTTCCTCCTTTATTGGGAACCAGGAAAATCTGTGAGTAGAAGGTCAGAGATTGGTCATTTAACACCCTCTCTACTGCACCCTTCTGAAGAAGGGAGTGAACCTCTTCCTTTAAGAGCACCATATTTAACTGGTGGAAGAAAATGGGGTACCTTACTAGAGGAGGGAGATCCTGAAACTGATGCCAGTAGCCATATTTCATGATAGAAAGGACCCAGCCATCGAATGTTTTGCCAGACCAAACCTCTGAAAAGAGGTTTAGTCTGGCAGCAATGGGAAACCAATGGATGAGGTACACTTTGCAGGAGAGGGAGCAAGTCCCTAGGGCAGTCCACCCTTGTCCTTAGGAAATGGGAAGGGCCTGCAAACTTCCTCCCTGGGCCCAACTGCCATGGGGAAAACTCTGAAATGGGGTTGTTGCTTTAATTGTGGCTGTGCAGCTTTAAAGAATTTAGCCAATGGATATTGAGGGTGGCCAGGAGTGGATGCAAGGGATGGGTGTTGTTGGTCTCTTAAGTCCTCACTAGCCACAGAGGGAATGAACCCTCCAAAGAGAGTCTCCACCTCCAGAGGGGGCAGCACTCAGAAGGTTCTTACTGTGCTTTAGTAAGACCTTAGAAGTGTCAAGAGCAGCATTACTGTGGAGGTGGAGAAGCTCTGCTGATAAAACCATGGACAAGGTCAACGCATGCCTAGAAGTTTTGCCACTGCTTCCAACAAGCGATGAAGAGCCATTGGCAAGAGAGATTCCTCTTTCAGCAGGCTGAATGAGGCTGCTGAAAAGAGGTCAGCATGCAAGGCTATGGTTACTAGTGACCTAGTCTTTTGCTCCAAGGATTCCAGAGTTTTCACTGGAAGGTGAGTCCAGGTCCCCATAGAAATGCCCACTTGAGCCGCATCAGCATCCAAAGTGATCGGTTTAATGGGCCTGGAAGGGTATGAACCTTATAGCTAGAAGCAGCTACCAAGGGTTGCAATGTAGAGTGGGAGGACAGACCACATCTATGTTGTCTAGCAAAGTCTTGGCCCTTGCTAAACCTTTGAGAGAGCTCCTTAATTGTAACCGAGTGAGGAAGCAACAAGAGATCTGGTCAAGAGTTTGATCATGAAAGTTTTTCCAAACTGGAAAGAATGTTCGAGTCACCAGAACCTCACGGTTTGGGATCACTGGGCAAGAGCAGTAAACCTCATTTAACACTTTATCGAAAGACCAGCTCTCTTCCTCATATGCAGTCTTTAACAACGGGTGAGAGGGGACAGGGGATTCAAAGGGAGGGGTACCACATCAGTCTGTTCTGTATCCTGGAGATAGGACTATGTAACCCAACATCTCCCTGTTGCGGGGGAAACTTGGGAGGAAGAGGAACTCAAACTAGTAACTCCTCCCATAGAGCTAATGGACCGTCCTTAGCAGTGGACTCAGCAGGTGGGCAAGGACTCTCCACCCAGAGCCTTTGGAGGAAGAAAGTCCATCCCCCTCCCTGTTTTTGACCCATCTTAGTAAGACGATGTAGGTCCACAGTCTGCAGCAACGACCTCACTACCATATGGCCAAGGTCCAGAAGTCTATGGCTGCATGTAGGGAAAGGGCCAATCAGTTCCCTGCGGTGGAAGAGAGGGATGCCAATCCAATCCCCTTTCCTAATCTGGCATCTGTAAGCTGATTCCCAGTCTTCCACGGGATGAAACGGCAGTCTGGAGAAAGGAGGGGGGCTCTGTCTGATCCATATCCCTGTACCACAGGGGCTCCAATGCCCATGCCCAGTGATCGGTCACCAGACAAAGACTGGTCAGGTGACTCAAACCTGTAGGAAGACCCTTCCCCTTATCTGATAGACTTAGATCTGAGATTTCCCCTTACCAGGTGGCTCAATCCCATCCTCGACAATGGGACCCATGCACTACAAGGGTGCTGCTCCCTCCTTACAGCGGGGGGGGGGGGTGACTCACTTTCCGCCCGCACCTAGCTGACAGCGAGTAGAGGGTGCTACTCCCCCCTCATGGGGAGGGCACGACTTACTCTCTGCCCTTCTGGATGAAAGAGGGTACTGCTCCTTGCCTGAGGGAAGGGTGCAACTATGTCCAAGTGGAAAAGAGATAGTGCCACTCCTCCCAATGGGAGGGTGCGACTCGATTTATTTCACATTACACAGAATTTTCATGACACTTGTGGATTTATGGAGGAATCATCCAAAAGTGTGATTTTTTTCATAATTAAAATTACATTGTTAAACCTACTATTTCTTCTAAATGTTTCCATATGCTGCTGACTTTTTTTGCAGTGTAAAATATCTCTGGTGAATAAATTATATTGAAAGCAAGGGGATAAATTAATGGCAAAATATAACAAAAACTATAAATGCATGGACTTACAGTGCTATTTCAGAGGCCTCAGAACAAATTTAAGTCAGACAGCTCTGTCAGAGACAGAGGAACCATGTCAAGTGAGTGTGGCAAATGTGGTGACCATCAACATATTAATTCATAATTTGTGAACAATTTTGAGGCTGGTATGGTTGGTACTATATATTATTAGACAAGACTACTATTTACTACCACTACAGTCTTGTTTTGTTGTTGTTTACTGTGAATTCATTAGTTTTCATGGTTTGGGAAAAAAACTACTTTTTTGGTCTGTTCATTAATTCCTGGATTGGAGAAGGCTGGTGAAATCCTAAATTTTTCTACTTACCCAGAGTCAAGACTTTCATATAGTTATCAAAAATCCGGATTTTTCTTTCTTATTCTATATAAAATTCTGAGCAATTAAGATAACATTTTAATTGTCAAGCAAAATGTTAAACTTGTCACAGGCTGAAACCATGAAATCAGTAAAAAGACACCATGAAATATAGAATATTAACAGTATATTGAGGTGAGTAAATTCACAGTATATTAAGGTATGAAAATTCACAGTATATCGAGGTATGTACATTCACAGTATATTGAGGTAAGTAAAATCACAGTATATTGAGGTAAGTATATTCACAGTATATCGAGGTGAGTAAATTCACAGTATATTGAGGTATGTAAATTCACAGTATATTGAGGTAAGTAAATACACAGTATATTGAGGTATGTACATTCACAGTATATTGAGGTGAGTAAATTCACAGTATATTGAGGTATGTAAATTCACAGTATACTGAGTTATGTAAATTCACAGTATATTGAGGTAAGTAAATTCACAGTATATCGAGGTAAGTAAATTCACAGTATATTGAGGTGAGTAAATTCACAGTATATTGAGGTATGTAAATTCACAGTATATTGAGGTATGTAAATTCACAGTATATCAAGGTATGTACATTCACAGTATATTGAGGTGAGTAAATTCACAGTATATTGAGGTGAGTAAATTCACAGTATATTGAGGTGAGTAAATTCACAGTATATTGAGGTATGTAAATTCACAGTATATTGAGGTATGTAAATTCACAGTATATTGAGGTGAGTAAATTCACAGTATATTGAGGTGAGTAAATTCACAGTATATTGAAGTATGTAAATTCACAGTATATTGAGGTATGAAAATTCACAGTATATTGAGGTAAGTAAATTCACAGTATATTGAGGTGAGTAAATTCACAGTATATTGAGGTATGTAAATTCACAGTATACTGAGTTAAGTAAATTCACAGTATATCAAGGTATGTACATTCACAGTATATTGAGGTGAGTAAATTCACAGTATATTGAGGTGAGTAAATTCACAGTATATTGAGGTGAGTAAATTCACAGTATATTGAGGTATGTAAATTCACAGTATACTGAGTTAAGTAAATTCACAGTATATCAAGGTATGTAAATCACAGTATATCGAGGTATTAAATTCACATATCGCGGTAGGTAAATTCACAGTATACTGAGGTAAGTAAATTCACTGTATATAAGGTCAGTAAATTCACTGTATATTGAAGCAAGTAAATTAACAGTATATCAAGGTAAGTAAATTCATTGTATATTGAGGTATATAATAAAGTCATAATTTTGGATCGGTTACATTTTTAATCACAAGGCATTTTACTGCTATGCCTCTCCTAACACCAGTTTGGAGTCAATGACATTATCACAAAACTGAATGGTGGAAGTTGTTTGAGGGATAGAAAAATGATACAGGCTTCAAGCTAGTTAGCCATTATGCCAAATTAGATTATCATTGCCAGGCCAGTCATCTGGGAAGCTTTTATTGAAGTCACTCTTCATTAGTGTACACAGTTGCCACTTTTGTACTGCCAAGATGTTCTATGGGTATTCTCAATACAAGGTTAGCTTCAACAATGAATGTTGGCCATTTCAAACAATGATTCTGGGCCATTTCAAATATGATTCTGGGCCAAACAAGGAAATGAATAATCCTTGATCAAGTCTCTCATCATGTAACAGAGGACAATATTAACTTCTTTTTCTAAATGATCAAAACAAATGGCATAAGCTATGGTTATCGCCCAGCTATCTCGCTGCCTTTCTGATAGTGAAAACTATTAACCATATAAGATAGCAACTGTCCACCTAGATCCAGGTTCAAGATCAGTTTATTTCCAACATATTCCTATTAAAGTCTTAAAATTACTGACCCTGGATACACCATACTGATACCAAGAGTTGTCAGAAGACAGCGATCTGTACACAAAGGTCAACCAGTAACATTTGATAAAAAAAAACAATGTTTTCCAACTTTAAAAGGAAACCCTAGTTGGGAGACAATGACCATATGTACTCATGTATAGCCCGATATCAATTGCAAACTGCATAGACCCAGATCTGCCATCGCATAACGCGCCGGCAGATCTGGGTCTATGCAGTTTGTAAGGACTAATAAGTAGAACAAACAACATAGACCCTGATCTGCTGGTGCATTATGCGACAGCATATCATGGTCTATGTTGTTTGCATTTGAACCCAGCTTATACACAAGTATAGATGGTACTTTTTAACTTCTTTCTCATAATAAAGGTTTAGCATGATAAAACCCTGCTGACAGCATTTCTGGCCTTTTAGGGCACAATTAATTAACCTGGCATTTTGTATTGGAATGTCAGCAAATAGCATTCTAAACTTTCACATATAATTGTATGCTTGTTGAACATAATGTTTAAGTAGGTGAATCAGGCAAGACAAGAACTCCTTATTTATCAGTGTATAAACATTAGACCTATAGTAATATCAATCTAGACAAGAACTCCTTGCCTATAAATATTAGACCTATAGTAATATCATCCCACAGACAAGAACTCCTTGTTTATAAACATTAGACCTATGGTAATAGCATTCCACAGACAGGAACTCCTTGCTTATAAACATTAGACCTATAGTAATAGCATCCCACAGACAGGAACTCCTTGCTTATAAACATTAGACCTATAGTAATAGCATCCCACAGACAGGAACTCATTGCTTATAAACATTAGACCTATAGTAATAGCATCCCACAGACAGGAACTCATTGCTTATAAATCAATAAACATTTGACCTATAGTAATATCATCACACAGACAAGAACTTCTTGCTTATAAACATTAGACCTATAGTAATATCACACAGACAAGAACTCCTTGCTTATCAGTCAATAAACATTTGACCTATAGTAATATCATCCCACAGACAGGAACTCATTGCTTATAAACATTAGACCTATAGTAATAGCATCCCACAGACAGGAACTCCTTGCTTATAAACATTAGACCTATAGTAATATCATCCCACAGACAGGAAGTCATTGCTTATAAACATTAGACCTATAGTAATATCATCCCACAGACAAGAACTCCTTGCTTATAAACATTAGACCTATAGTAATATCATCCCACAGACAGGAAGTCATTGCTTATAAACATTAGACCTATAGTAATAGCATCCCACAGACAGGAACTCCTTGCTTATAAACATTAGACCTATAGTAATAGCATCCCACAGACAGGAACTCATTGCTTATAAACATTAGACCTATGGTAATAGCATTCCACAGACAGGAACTCCTTGCTTATAAACATTAGACCTATAGTAATAGCATCCCACAGACAGGAACTCATTGCTTATAAACATTAGACCTATAGTAATAGCATCCCACAGACAGGAACTCATTGCTTATAAATCAATAAACATTTGACCTATAGTAATATCATCACACAGACAAGAACTTCTTGCTTATAAACATTAGACCTATAGTAATATCACACAGACAAGAACTCCTTGCTTATCAGTCAATAAACATTTGACCTATAGTAATATCATCCCACAGACAGGAACTCATTGCTTATAAACATTAGACCTATAGTAATAGCATCCCACAGACAGGAACTCCTTGCTTATAAACATTAGACCTATAGTAATATCATCCCACAGACAGGAAGTCATTGCTTATAAACATTAGACCTATAGTAATATCATCCCACAGACAAGAACTCCTTGCTTATAAACATTAGACCTATAGTAATATCATCCCACAGACAGGAAGTCATTGCTTATAAACATTAGACCTATAGTAATATCATCCCACAGACAAGAACTCCTTGCTTATAAACATTAGACCTATAGTAATATCATCACACAGACAAGAACTCCTTGTTTATCAGTCAATAACCATTAGACCTATTGTAATATCATCCCACAGACAAGAACTCATTGCTTATAAAACATTAGACCTATTTTAATATCATCCCACAGACAAGAACTCCTTGCTTATAAACATTAAAATTATAGTAATATCATCCCACAGACAGGAACTCCTTGCTTATAAAACATTAGACCTATAGTAATACCATACCAAACAATGGAACTCCTAGCATAGCATATCAGCATTTTATCTTTAGACACATAGTAACATTATCAAAAGTTTCAGATGAATATAGAAGATAAATGTATGTAGTAGCGTTTGACAGTTACCCAGCACAATAGTGTCTATATGGTGCAAGCTGAAGGTAAAGTTCGAAAAATGTAAAAATGAATTCACAACAAATTTAGGAAGTAAAACCTTTCCAAAAAATGTAAACATGAAGGGCAACAATATAAAATATTAAAGAAAAAGATGCTGCAATTATGTAAAAGGTTTATAAAATAAAAGATAAAGGTAAAACACGTAAAATGCTTAAAACATTTGGTCAAAACTTGTTATATAAACTACATTCCCTCAAAAAGTCCAAGATTTTCTCTGGTGGTACTTTATAAAGATAAATGACTTTCAAAAACTGCAACACAAAACTGTAACATTGTTCACCATAATGCAACAAGCTTTCTACTTCAGAACATGAGGCAAGACAGAAAAGTTTCACTTGGATGCAGCAACTAATTTAGAAATATGGGAGTTTTAAAAACTTTAACATTGTTGAAGTAGAAATATGTGAGTTTTAAGAACTTTAACATTGTTGATGCAGAAATATATGACTTTTAAAAACTTTAACAGTGTTGATGTAGAAATATATGACTTTTAAAACTTTAACACTGTTGATGTAGAAATGTGACTTTTAAAACTTTAACATTGTTGATGTAGAAATAAGAGACTTTTAAAAACTTTAACATTGTTGATGCAGAAATATATGACTTTTAAAAACTTTAACATTGTTGATGTAGAAATATGTGACTTTTAATAACTTTAACATTGTTGATGTAGAAATATGTGACTTTTAATAACTTTAACATTGTTGATGTAGAAATATGTGACATTTAATAACTTTAACATTGTTGATGTAGAAATATGACTTTTAAAAACTAACATTGTTGATGTAGAAATATATGACTTTTAAAAACTTTAACATTGTCAATGTAGAAATATGTGACTTTTAAAAACTTTAACATTGTTGATGTAGAAATATGACTTTTAAAACTTTAACATTGTTGATGTAGAAATGTGACTTTTAAAACTTTAACATTGTTGATGTAGAAATAGGTGACTTTTAAAAGCTGTAACATTGTTGATGTAGAAATATGACTTTTAAAAACTTTAACATTGTTGATGTAGAAATATGTGACTTTTAAAAACTTTAACATTGTTGATGTAGAAATATGTGACTTTTAAAAACTTTAACATTGTTGATGCAGAAATATATGACTTTTAAAAACTTTAACATTGTTGATGTAGAAATATGTGACTTTTAATAACTTTAACATTGTTGATGTAGAAATATGACTTTTAAAAACTAACATTGTTGATGTAGAAATATATGACTTTTAAAAACTTTAACATTGTCAATGTAGAAATATGTGACTTTTAAAAACTTTAACATCGTTGATGTAGAAATATGACTTTTAAAACTTTAACATTGTTGATGTAGAAATGTGACTTTTAAAACTTTAACATTGTTGATGTAGAAATAGGTGACTTTTAAAAGCTGTAACATTGTTGATGTAGAAATATGACTTTTAAAAACTTTAACATTGTTGATGTAGAAATATGTGACTTTTAAAAACTTTAACATTGTTGATGTAGAAATATGTGACTTTTAATAACTTTAACATTGTTGATGTAGAAATATGTAACATTTAATAACTTTAACATTGCTGATGTAGAAATATGACTTTTAAAAACTAACATTGTTGATGTAGAAATATATGACTTTTAAAAACTTTAACATTGTCAATGTAGAAATATGTGACTTTTAAAAACTTTAACATTGTTGATGCAGAAATATGACTTTTAAAACTTTAACATTGTTGATGTAGAAATGTGACTTTTAAAACTTTAACATTGTTGATGTAGAAATAGGTGACTTTTAAAAGCTGTAACATTGTTGATGTAGAAATATGACTTTTAAAAACTTTAACATTGTTGATGTAGAAATATGTGACTTTTAAAAACTTTAACATTGTTGATGTAGAAATATGTGACTTTTAAAAACTTTAACATTGTTGATGTAGAAATATGTGACTTTTAAAAAATTTAACAATGTTGCTGTAGAAATATGCGTCTTTCAAAAACTTTAACACTGTTGATTTAGAAATATGTGACTTTCAAAAACTGTAACATTGTTGATAATGAAAACACATATAGAAAGTGACTACTGTATCTCATGACAAACTTCATGAAGTTCAAATTTTTTTCAAAACCAATCTCTGCTATTTAGGCATTATGGGACTGCGGACTACATGCAAGACTGAATGACCTCAGAAACTGACAACGTGCAAACTGAACTAAAAGCGTAGTTCATAGTTGTGGCTACATGACATGTATCCTCATTCTGATGTGATAATCTAGCGCTCAATATAATGGTATAATGGATCCATAGACAAAGCCACTGACTGTACACTCAGAGTTGAATGACACACTGACCATATCCCCAAGCAATAAAAGAAGCCACTGAAACATGAAATGTAGGTCCTGGTGACCTACTTCTGGCATGACAGTTTAGAGCTCTCCAAATCGAAACCATACACTAAACTATAAGACCCTATAAGTGACAGCGCCTAAAAAATTCACCTAAAGTAAAGCCAACAAAAAAAACCCCCAAAACAGTAACTCCATACTTTTCACAATAAACAATAATGAAACTGTAATAAAACATAATACATATTTTTTATTATTAAAAACTAAAAGACACAGCTAGAAAACCATAAAACACAAACTTTAACCTGCTGTCTACATATAACAAACCTTTAAATACAAACTTTAACCTCAAACATTTTCCCATAACTTGCACACAAGAAACATAACTAAAACTGGGTTTAAAAAGTTATTAAATAAGGTCTGCATATGCTATTTAACACACTGAAGTGAAACTGAAATGCATAGATTATTCCATACAAACAATAAACAAAACCTTAAAAACAAACATTAACCCAAAACTTTTTCCCACAAATTGCAAAAGGTCAGTAAAATTTGGTAACAAGAATATCATGAACAGTACATTATATGCACACACGATGTCGGCACTAGTATAGGGCATGACTGACTATCGAGATTATTGACCAACCACAGCTCAATGACCTTGACCTTTTATCAAGGTATATGGTCTTGAACTAATCTTACTGTGCAGAAACTATTATCTTTTTACAGTTACCATGACCCTGACCTATGACCCTTAGACCCCAAAATCTATAGGTTTCTTTATTAACCTAAGAGCAAGACATCCGCAATGTTTTGGTCATGGAAACCAAGAAAAAAAATTTGCTGTGCAAAACCAATTTTCTTTGAGTCATAATGACTTTACCACTTTAACCTTTTGACCCCAAATTTAATAGGCCTCTTCCTTACGTTAAGTATAAGCCCTCCACAACTTTGGCAAACACCATTTTCTTCTTTCAATCACAGTGACCTTGTAATCTTCTTTCTCACACAAAATGTAAGCCATCCACAAACATTGGTGAAGGTGCATGGTCAAGAAATAAAATTGCTGGGCCTAATTTTTATTTCCTTTTTCAACCACAATGAACCTGACCTTTGACCTGACTCCAAAAATCGATAGGCTTTTTCCTTATTCAAACTGCAAACTATCCACAAAGTTTATTCCAAGTCTGTGATTTAGAATTAAAGTTATAATGCAGAAACCATTTTTCTTCTTTCAGTCACAATGAACTTGACCTTTGTTCTTTTGACCCCAATATCAAAAGATGTTTCTCTTATTCAATTGCAAGCTATCCACAAAGTTTACTTCAGGTCTGTGATTTAGAGCTACAGTTATTGTGCAGAAACCATTTTTCTTTTTTCAGTTACAATGACCCTGACTGTTAACCCTTTGACCCCAAACACAGTAAGTTTTTCCATACCCCAAGTGCAAGACATCCACAAAGTTTGGTCCAGGTCTGTGATGCAGAACTAATGTTATTGTGCTGAATTTTTTGTTCTCCTTTCTGTCACATTGACCTTGACCATTTACTTTGTAATCCTAAAATTAATAGGCTCCCTCCTTACCACAAGTGGAAACTATCTACAAAGTTTGGTAAAGGTAGATGCTGTAAAACCAAAGTTATTGTGAAGAAACAAAAAGGAAATTGACAGACAGATGGATAGATGTCATAATATACTTTCTGCCTTTTGGTGGGCATGAGACAAGTATTGAAAAAAGTCAGGCACATTTTGTTCAACACACAAGTGATATTCAAATGCAAAGTTCCTACCTACAAGTAATGAACAAAACCTACAACAAACTTCAACCTGCTGCATAGAGCAAAATTTAACCTCAAACCTTTCCAATAAATTGCAAAAAAAATCAGTAAAATTGTGTAAAAAGGTGTTGAATAAGGCCAGGCACATGCTATTTAACACACAGAAGTGAAATTTAAATCTATATTAAATACAAGCCATAAACAAAACCTTTAACAAAAATAAATTTTAACCTCCTGTCTACATATGCCCATGTCAAAGGGTCATATCATGAGCTGTCTTGTACTACCTACAAACAAGCTAACAATTACTTTCCAGGAATGACAATTAACATACAATGCTGATTACTGACTTTCAACAGTGAGTCAACTTTCTCTTTCCTATGCCCAATGCTTCTCTTAATAAACTCCCCAATTATCTGTTCTATCTATTTAACTGACAGATCCAATTTTATATCAGACAGGTTGCAATCATTACTTTGATTGTTTTCATAAGTCCATGTAATAGATTCCTCAATGGTCTGGACTGCAATTAAATTATCCAAACCAGTGCTTGCTGTCCATAAGCAATTGACTGGTAGCCAGGCCAAAAGGACCTGTATCAACAGATCCTGCTACTGCTACTGACCTTTTCTATGCAACCTGAAAGTGAAAGTTTACATACAGCCATTGCATAAATGTCTTAGTGACACCCAGAAGGACAAAAAGGTAAGAAGATTCATGTTTTGGAGGACTGGCTTAAAGGTCCAAAATAATGAGGTTGCATAAAACAGATGACTGTTCTACAGAAGTGGCCTTCAAAAAAAGATTAAACTCAATGTAAGTTAGCAATCTAGAACTACACAGTATTGGCATTTGGACTGTCACAATATGGAAACAGAAAACATTTCAATCCTTACCAGGAAAAAGACAGCTCAATTTAAAGGCTGACAATCTGGCTGGTAGATAACAATAAAGAAGATGGCTAAATTGAAATTTGGTGCCATTCAAAGTGAAATTTCATGTATGTGCTCAAATCAGGGTTGTCTGTCTTTTCAAAATTAAATTCTTCCTCAAAATCTGAATTCAATAACCTGAAGTTCTGACACTTTGCACAAGCTACTCATCCATGTGCAAAAACTTACCTTGCTTCTATTTCTTCTATCAAAAAAATTGTTTTTACTGGTAATTTATTATACCAACTGATCTATTAATTAAAAATTTTCTACAATTCCTAGTTGAAGAAAGGTACAGAAAATAATGAAAAGGAATAGAAATGTATCCATGAGATTGATGTCCCTGCCGATAATATTCAATCAAAGGGTAAAGGTTAAAGACAAACAAGGGCCATAACTCCATTAGATTTTGTCAGAAAAGGATGAATATAGAACTTGCCCTATATCTTCTTAACGTAAAGCCTCATACCAAATTTGGTTCAATGCATGAAGTCATTCAAAAGTTAATGACAGGATGGGCAGACAGGCATGGGTGACATGGAGAGGATATGAAAATGCCTTAACTTTTTAAGAACTTTGTTGGGAAAACTTCTGATGCCAGAATACAGAATATCAGAAATTTCAAAACAAGCCTTGGCCATTGTTCAACAGCAGAATATTTCAAAACTTGTCCATTACAAACCAGTTACACATGTATCTGAGTTGCTTTTCTAGATGATGTCCTATTAAATGATACTCAATGTTTGTATACATGTCCTATTTAATGATATAGAATGTTTATATACATTTAATTGCAATACACTGATTTTCAGATAAAAACTTTATTGTTCTCTAGGAGCAATTTTCAAAAGTACAGAATAACAATGCGACGCATCATGCGTGGTATTAAAAATACAATTGATGACTTAGCAAAAAGAATATTTAATCAAATATTTAAGTGGTAGAATTATGCACCTGCTAATTGCGGCGCTATCCCGGTTGTCTATGTTACGTTGTAACTAATACACGAGACTTACCGTGAGCCAAATTGTATTTGAAAAGAAAAAATATATGGTGTACCCTAACCCCTAAGGGCAGAATACACATGGTAATCTAGAAAGACTCTTTCTAGAACATAATACTGACGTAGGGCAGCATAAGACACATAAGACGAGATGGACAAATGCAACACCAGATGAATTTAGGCTGAAAGGAGAACCCAAACGTGGTTGAAACCCGCAGCAGACAATTTTTCTCTGGTCACATTCGCACAACACAACCATTAGCCATGGCGTCCATGAAAAAGATGAATGTTCGCGCAGGCGCGGAGAGGTACACGGGTGTGACATGTCTTGTTGACAAAAGTCTCCACTCTAAGTGGTAGGATGTATTCACATCGAACGGACGAGATTTTTCAACACGAAAAGTAATAAGCTATATAATAGTGATAGGGTAATGTATTGCTGCTATTAAAACACACATTTCTATTAGATAAATGAAATATTTCAGTGAATTAAGCCCTATGCACTGTAAGTACTGGGTTATTTTCAATCAAGATATAGTATATAATATGCAGGCATTATTTTTAATCCCAAGAGCACTATATTATCTTCTATAGCAGACTATGCATGTGTTTCATTTAAAGAAAACCTAATATAGTTGAGCAACATACATGTATATTGTTAATGGACCTATTGCTCTACCTGCTTATCAGAAAAAAACTTTTTTAAAATTGAAGATTTTGTCGTGAAAATCTGCATACATAATTTAACCGTATTGCTCAGTCACTGCTGAAAACTGTATCAAAATTGGGCGAGATAAAATAAGAGTTATAGCAAGATGAATCTGTGCATGTTATACCGGCAGAAATGTCAAAGTGTTAGAGTTCAGTCAAACAAGGACTCGGTCAAACAAGGACTCGGTCAAACAAGGATTCAGCCAAACAAGGACTTGGACAAAAAAGGAGTCGGACAAACAAGGACTTTGACAAACAAGGGCTTGGACAAACAAGGATTCAGACAAACAAGGATTTGGACAAACAAGGATTTGGACAAACAAGGATTCAGACAAACAAGGATTTGGACAAACAAGGGCTTGGACAAACAAGGATTCAGACAAACAAGGATTTGGACAAACAAATGGTACAGAGATAACTGCATAACAACTGTCAGTTCACTCACACTCTAATTGGTCACTACTTCACAAAGATTGCAGATAAACAGTATTTGACTCACATTTATCAATAGGTCAATTGTAAATTAGATTTCTGCATTGATGAACACATCGTTATGAGCTGTTAAACAGAAAATTAATGGAAGATGATAATATGTGCATTAGTAGAGTGCTATTTCCAGAAGTACTTTCACTGGAAAACAGTTGAAATATCCATCAAATTATCCATGACTTGCAGACTGAGTATGAGGAGCTACTAGTGTAAGCAATTCAAGGTCCAAAGTACATGCAGTTCAAAATCAGATTGTAACCCAATGGATGGGCTACCAGGTAAAGAACCTGGTTATTTTTTTACTGAACTTTTTTATTTTTCACTCTCATCGAAATCCTTCTGTAGATTCTGAAGGTGTTCAGGAGATCTGTGTATGTTTCACCTGGTTAGCAACTGAACTATTTTCAACATCTACATCAAAAATCCAAAAGTTATTATTGGATGATGCATTTTTCTCAGAACTTCTTTAAATTTCAATGTTGTAGTTACTGTTATTGCAGTTAAATTCCAAACTGGAACAGCACCCCTGTAAAAATTTACCTGCACTACTGATATTCTGAGCACAGGTAAAGACTGGTTATGTGATGATGTAAAACTGGATATAGTCAATAATAAACTTTCTACTGATTTGCATCATTATACAAGAGGCTGCTTTTAACATTTTGATCTGTGATTTAATTTATATTTTTAATGACAATACAATTCTGTGGGAAGCGACAATTGTTGGTTTGCAGCAGTTTGTAAAACAGCACTTATTATTATAGCGATCTTGCCCAGTTTTACATGATTACATGACCAGTCTTAGTCTGTGTTCAAAATGTTGCTGGCAGAGGTTAATTTTCATTAGGAATGCAGTTTCAGTTTGAGATTTGCTGCTAAAAAGTTAGAACAATGTTGAAAGCTGAAACAATGTGTGAGAAAATATGTATCATTCAACAATAATATCTGGTTTTCTGATGTAGACCTTCATACAAACATTCAAAGGGGAAGGCACTATAAGGCCGCTTTTTGGCCCAAAAATGTTAAAATTTTCAAAAAAAGTAGTTGATCTAATAATAATAGCATGGCAAATAATTGATCAGCATTTGAAAAACTTAAAATTGCAATTCATGTTTTAAAACCATATAGATAAGACACCATACACATGTGGTCAAGACATCACAGCTGCCATAAAATAGCCATTTTGTGCTACAACTGGAGCTGTTTTTCAAAAATTTAGGTGGTCCACATGTGACAACCAATTTCATATTTTTTACAGAATATAAAGGTATGTGTGAATAACCTATTACAAGAATATCATTTTGGTTGTCACATGTGGACCATTGTAAAAAACAAGAAAATTTTAGTCTGTCAGCAGTCATCGGTACCTTGCATCTCTATAACGATCAAATATTAACTACATCTAAACATACGTTTTTGCTACAATGAACGCATAAAATGATTTTGATATAAAACAGAAACATTCTTATGAAAAAAACCAGCGTTATAGATGAAGAAATTGTTACAGACAAGAATTTTCCCCGACATGTTTAAGGATTGCATGGAGATAACAGTTGTTACATTGATTATGATTATGTTATCAAAGTTTAAAGGACAAAGTTGGATAAGGGTCAATTTTGGCCCCATAATTACATGTAGCAATAAATTTAAGTGATTGCAAGAGCATTTGTTATGGTTACACCACAATGAGTATATGTCCACTGTAACATATTTACATATGCAAAATCTGAATATTGGGATGAGGGTAGCTAAATATAGAACCCTCTTCTATGAAGCATGAAGGAACTCGACCGACAACAACAACAACAAAAAGCGCTTATGGTATTATTTTACTAACAGGGTCTGAAAGAAAAGGAATGATGATAGAAATAACAATTACTGTGTATCTTGTCCTTATCTACATTTTTTTTAGTAGAATTTATTATTTTAATTGGTTTTATAGACTATATTATACCCTTGTATGAATTCACAATCTTGAACTCTTACAAACATGATTAGAATATGAAATAATATTGTGAATCACACCCATACAAGTAATGAAAGTACCGAAATCAGCATTGAACAAATTTAAAAACTCAGTGTCCGGTTCATTAAATAGTATTGCCCGGGGACAAGTGAATGGCACCTTATGCCTGGCACCTGGTGACCAGTGAACGATAACCGGTGCCCAGTCAAAGACCAGTCCTGTGAAGAAGCTCTGACAGACAAAACTGTCTGGTGAACCAGAATCATCATCCGATCTATAGAAGCGAGAGTGCTGCTCTAACCCGTCGTCAGGAAGCCACAAATGGCACCTAGTAGTCACCAACACTTTACATCCCATGAGAGGGCGCTGCTCAACTCTGCCAGCAAGGCGCAACTTGCTCTCAGGCACAGGCATTTTTTCCTTACTTGGGTGGGTCATAGATATATCCCTAAAAGGCACTGATGACACTGAACAATCATCAGGAATCCCAGGCCTTTGGGTGATCTCCGAACCACAGAAATCACTGCTGGTTCCTGCCCCGCTAGGGGTGTAGACTTCCTTAAAGCTGGAAGTGAACTAGACCCCTCCTGGGAAAAGAGGGGGGGGTGGTCATCCAGGGATAGAGAGGAGAAAAGAGAGACATTTCCTCCCATGGTAAGTGCAGCAAATTTCTGCCAAGTCCCTCACTTCATCTGTCCACAGGCGACAAATGGGATATGCATATGTGCCTGTACATGTAATACTCAATAAGCAGGTAGGGTGAGTGTCCCAAGGGGCCTTCTTGTACCCACACTTACTCACACCTTACAACATATTAAAGTTCTGAAAGAGAAAAACTTCACAACCACAATATAACTGGAAACGAAATAAGATTAGGTGACACTTATCCTCACACCAGTACTAAGAAGGAGGAACAATTATCAAAAGCCCTGTTTTGCTAAGCAAGGTGCAAAAACCCTTCAATTTCAGCAAAAAGGAACACAAAAACACAAATTAATCCAAGGGCGGTGGAGAAAAAGACTCAAAACAACACAAAAAAGGATATGTTCTACCCCAAAAATGTTAAAAGATAGCAACAAAGGTGAAATTCACTGTGCATCCTGATGCACATGCACTTGCACGATAGTCCAAGAAAAAAGAGGAAGATATTCCATATGTTGGTTAGGACTAAGGAACCAGACTGGGATTATGTTCTTTTCAATTCTGGGCCTCCAATCACTAACTGGGGGAGGGAATATTAGCTTGAAATGGGTATTTTACATCCCAGAAAAGGAAAGCAATGCAATAGTAGCCAGTATTGTATTATTGCTATTAAAACTGGGGGGCCTCGATTGGGCGAAGTGGTCTAAGGCACTCGCTTTACAGATCACTGACATCTCACCTCTGTCCGCATGGGTTAGAGTCTCGAGCTCGGCCAACGTATGTGAGAAAGCTTGCCAGTAGCTTCCCATGGTCGATGGTTCTTCACTGGGTTTTCTAGGGTTCTTCCTCCACCAAATATACTGGCTGCCATGTATAGCCTATCATGTGCTGAAAAATGGCGTTAAACCCATAACAACCTACCAACTATAAAACTGGCATTTCTATTATGCAATATATTTTTTCCACATAATTGCAGCTAGCCTAAAATATACACACATTTTAGCAAAAATTAGTTTGTTGACTAAATTTGCTCAGATTTCACTAAAATACAGTACCAGCAATGAATCTTGCTCAAAACAAAACACAGAAACCTATTTCATATGTTCTAATCATGTATTATGGATAAATGCACTTACATGTACAGCAGGTCTAAACACCATGCACAAAAATTGGCAACACTCTCTGACTCAAGAACTGTTTGTTCTTAGAAATGGTTTACTGTTTCTTCATAACATATGCCAATACTCTGTAAACATGTATGGTCAGAGTCATGCTTTGTAGTATGTCTGGCTGCCAATTACAGACTACTTTGGAAGAAAGTACCATAACAATCAAGACCTGTTATTTAATACTGATGTTTGTGCAACTAATTTGCATTTAACTGCAAAATGCAATAATTTTCATACATTTCAGGTAACAAATGAATAATTTCTTGTTTCTGAACTCAAACCAAAAGAAATGAGAAGTGAAACAAACTTACCCGGGATAAGTGAGTTTGGGGTTTTTCCTTAGGCAAGCTATGTGACACCAGTACTAATAACAGTTATTTCACCATAATTACTTTGTTCTGTACATGATTATGTTTGAAAGTCTGCATTGACTGTCTAATGGAAAAATATAAATCAAAACTGGTTCAGTGAATTTGGGCTATTTTAGGAGGTCAGGTGTTCTACCGAATAGGGCTATTTCATGAGGTCAGGTGTTTTAATGAACTGGGCTATTTTAGGAGCTCAGGTGTTTTAATGAACAGGGCTATTTGAGGAGGTCAGATGTTTTAATGAACAGGACTATTTCCCGAGGCTAGGTGTTTTAATTAACAGGGTTATTTTAGGATGTCAGGTGTTTTAATGAACAGGGCTATTTTAGGAGGTCAGGTGTTTTAATTACAGAGTTTTTCTTTAAATGTGATCAAGTGGAGTTGGGTAAGGATCCTGCAAGAATTTGATTTAAATTGTTGCAAAAAGCTTCAATTAAAATCATGTTCATATATAGACAACTAAATTATTCTTCATTTGCCTACAACCATAAGAGGGTACATTTTTGGCAATTTTACCCCACCTTTTTTTTAACTTAGCATGTTACGGTTCCAGGAATATGCTGGACAGAAAGATTATATCCAGATCAAAGAAATATATACATGTAATATGCAGAAACAGATATAGATGCTCCAGGTGTAATCAGTCGTTTATTTCATAAATGTGGAAGGTGCACTGTAAAGCAAAATTAAGCAATGACCAAAATAAAATATTTTCAATTGCGTACAAATGCATAATCTTTTAGATCTTGCAGTCATAACATTATGTATCCCACTATTTGTACCGGTGTCATGTTACATTCATGAGGTGATTCACTGCCCACATGTTAATCAGAAAAGGCATATTCTCTTAATTGGAATTCTTAAACCACTATGACAAGTCTGTCCTAGCTCACACTTGACCAGTAACATGACAACTAGTTGCTAGGAAAATATTCCTGGATGAAATATGTATAATTTCAAATGTACATGTACTTAGCATGACAGATCAGGGTTCATGTTGTTTGCAGTTGATCTGACTTATAAGCCAGTATATAATTACAAAAATTACGAGAGAAGGCATTATGAGAAGCAATTGCAATTTTTTTCTATTATTTGTCGACTTTCATAAAACTTCTTGGCAAATCTTAGATTAGGTTTGTCAATACTTTTTGCAAGAAAAAAGTCAAATAAACATTTCCTGAATCAGTCTGGAAAATGTATATTTTGCATACAACAGTTTTCCCACTACTTTCTCTAGTCACGAGTTTTTATATCCCCTATGTCACTAAAATGGGAGTACAATACAAATATCTGAGGCGCTCATTGTGAAGAAAATAAAATAGCTTTGCTGAACTGGAGCATACCAAAATAATAAAGTAATAAATAAATCAGCAATTAAATGAAAATGTCATAACTTCTTTGCATTTACTACTTCAAAAAAGTAATGCTACATTAATAAGTTAGTTAACAACTCCAAATATTAAAAAAGCTTCCTCTGCTTTTTTCCTCAGAATGAAGTTAGTCTTAGTTTTTCTTTAATAAAAATAACCCTAAGGAATACCACTGCCTCCATTATCTTTTATCAGGAATCCTATATGCCAATCAAGAATTTGTATATCTCATGTTTTTATTTTCCCTACATTTAACAAGCACTGAAAGCATATTAGTACAGAAGAGACAAGGAACCAGTCTACCGCTCATGGCAAATATGGCAACCTTAAAAGAATTGCCACTCATGTGTGTCATAAAAATTGCGAACATCCTCCATGTCTGATCAGGTTGTCTTTGCCATCGTTGAGAAATTGGTAGAAATTGAGTAACACCAATACCCCACTGCAAATACAGTTCTTAGACTTAATTTAGTGCATGTGCCAGGTTTCAATTTATGTATAGGAACTGCAGGTATATGGCAGATGTTCTGTATGCGCCAAGTGGCAGTGCTGTTAATGCCTGATTCATGTACAATTCTACAATTTACCTTTCTTTTTTTTTTAAATACATTTTACACTGTTCAGAAAAATACAAGTGCATTGTGTCAGTCAGATTATAGTGACAGAAGGTAGGATCTTTCTACCCTAACCAAAAAGATGCCTCTTTAGTGTGAAACCTCATTAACAGGCACACCTGCCAAAAATGGACAATTAACTAACCCCTTTTCATAATATTGCCTACCTATTTAGCCTCACAAAGGAAACCTACCTACCCAGAATTTTTCTGCTGCCCTTCAGTGTTTTTTTTTAATGACATAATTTTGTGTCATATGAAGTTTTAAAAACATTATCTCATAAAATACGACGACAGTGTCACTGTATTTTACAGATATTTTACAAAACTGACTTAACATGGGACAGTGTTGCATCTTGGTTGAGCTTTCAAGGTGACATTTTATATACCTCTTTCCTGCCGTAATCATCAAGATATGAAGATCTGCTAATCAAAGGGGAAACGATATGAAGATCTGCTAATCAAAGGGGAAACTGGCAGTCTGAGTGGGCAAATGTCCACTGGGCTAGCTCATGGTGCAACAATGATGGGGACAAGGAAACTTAAAAACAACTTTTAAACTTAACAAAAGTAATAACCATAAAAAGCAGACTATATTGAAACTTATGTTTTTCAACATACATTTAAATATGAAAACACTATTTCCAGTGAACACTTCCTCCCACAGTCTGTTTAATTTTCCTTCTTCATGTTGTAACTACTGATGATATCATCCATACCTGCCCCACCAAAAAAAGGTCCTTTTTACCTAAATATTCATAATCCACATGGATCCATACCAACATTATTTTTTTAAATTTATTTTCTGTATGCCTTCATTATGGAAACCTATTAAAGGTCACAGAAAAAAAAAACAATAAAAAATCAAATTTGGAGAAAAATCAAAGTTTATAATAACTATTTTTTCTGTGACTTTAATAGTCAAAATTATGAGTTTGTTTCTTGAAATTTCCATATTTTTCTCAAAATGTCTATATTTTCCTCAAAATTTTGAATTATTATGATTATTTTTTCTGTTACCTGAACAGGCTTCCACACTTCTTGGATGAATTGCATCCAAAAACAAACCAAAACCTGTCAATAAAGGACACTAAAGGAACCAAAACCTGTCAATAAAAGACTCAAAAGGAACCAAAACCTGTCAATAAAGGACACTAAAGGAACCAAAAAAATGTGTCTTTTATAAAGAGGTAATAGATTATAAATATAACAGATCCATAAATGGTATACATTATGTGCAGGTGTCTAGTAAGCCAGGTCTGTATCCAAAAGTGCAATTACAGCAAGTTCCCACAATTATACAACCTTGCGAAGTGCAGTTAGTAAATCGCTTATAGTAACTAGATAATCAATGAATGCATCTCATTGCTCAGTTGCAAAAAGTCACTTGCAAGTGCTTGTTATTGAGGTTGATCTAGGAGGAGTCAGCATATGTATGTATGTATGTATGTATGTATGTATGTATGTATGTATGTATGTATGTATGTATGTATGTATGTAATGCTTTATGGCACCTCAGCACTAAAGTGGCAATGTAGTGCCAACAGAAGGTTATGTTCCAAAAATGTAAAAATGAACTGCACACAAATTAGGAAGATAGAGCCATCTAAATAAACATAATAACTACCGGTAAGCACAACATGATAAAAGTTCTGAAAAATGTATATAAAATAACAGATACATGTACCACATTAAAAATCCTAAAACATGATTTCACATTCTTGTATAAACCATATTCCCCTGAAATGTATATGATGAAGACAAAGGTGAGAGAAACACTGCCTGACCAGACAAAAAATCACAAATTTGGACATTCTCTGGCTCTTAACTTCTCACAGGTCTAATTCATAAAAATGTGTATAGCTCGTTGAAAAGGACAATATCTCCACATTAAACAGACACCTGAAAAGTGTCATTGTAAACATGTTTGTTTTTTGTTTTTGTGGGTTTAGTGCCATTTTTCAGCACATCTTAGGCTATACATGGTGGCCAGTATACATGTATTTGGTGGAGGACCCAAGAAAACCCCAGAAAGAACCACCTTCCCATGGGAAGCTACTGGCAAGCTTTCTCACATACTTACGGTGGCCAAGATGAGACTTGAACCCACGTGGACAGAGGTGAGATGCCAATGATCCGTAAATTCAAGCGCCTAAGACCACTCGGCTACCCTGGACACCCATTGTAAACACAAATACCATTAAGAAATTTATATCAAGGTGTGAAACGTAAATTTTTCACGTTACAGACCTGGTCTCTTATTATATATTTACCTAAAGAGACCATGTATTTATAGGGTTTGAAACCTGCGGTTTTCACTCTGAACATAACATTTTCATGATTTTGACCCATTTTAGTATCAAGTTTGCATCTGGTACCCATGATTTTTTAGTAAGAACGTTAAGTAGTATGGTGGAGAAGTGTACTATGCTGAGCAAAATGATGACACAGACGAGCAATGGTTGCAACACACTTATGCTGTCTCGCTATTTTTTTCACTGTATATACACAATGTACCTAGCTGGAGCATAGTCTTAAAAAAAATTCTGTTTACTATGTCCATATATAAATGTAGCTTATTATCAATGCTTTTTTTTTGTGTGTATACAACTATATTACTATGTATGCAAATATGCATATAATAAGGCCACAAGAAGGATTAGTGCCATGCAACTGTGTACCCTCTTTAAATAAAGTCATTATTATTATTATTATTATTATTATTATTATTATTATTATTACCATCTCTGGGAGGATGAATGCTTGGAAAACATTTTCCTGAACCATGTAACTTTTATTTTTATTCATTAAAAGTTATTTATGACACATGTTTGTTGAATCATACTACAAGGGATCCATTCAGAGATACTATTCTCATAAAAATACTTGCTCCTATTAAAAATGTAACCTCCCCCCCCCCCCCCCATGAAAATGCAAGATGGGAATTCCCCCCTCTGTGCAAAAAATTCTGGAGAAATCATTGTAACTTAGCAAATGATATGCCTGTATAGCTAAAAATAAACTATCTTATTACTAGCACAGGGAAAACAAGGTCAGCATACTTACCTTTTCACATGGTTACCCTATCAAAGCAATACACATCCAATTATAAATCCTGTGATGCTGATGGCACAGTCTGTTCAACATATACCTTATATCTATTGTAAGATCACAATATCCACTTCCTCATTCAATTCACACACTGAAATTATTGAATCCTAATTTCTGTCTGCCACAGGAAATAGTAATGCCTGAGATTTATTTCTCCTGTGCAACAGCAGAGTACTTCCAGCTGGCAGAGTTCCTGTGATGCTATAAACTTAATATGGTGAAAAAGATCTAAGAGATTTGAAGCTTTAGTGACACAAACAGTTCCATGCTGGTTGTCTAATGAACCTTTTCATTTTGAACAGGGGCTACGTTACTGTCTCAAGGAATGTCATGTTTTACCAATCTATGTACCTAGCCATAGTGGAAAATGCTAGCTGCAGTCAGACACACCAATACAAAAGAGTCTGTCTCTTCTGTACCATACAGCACAAGTCTACAAACTCAATTACACAGATGGTTTATCATCATCACTAACTCCACTTTCCTCTAGTATCTTCCATACTGTGCTATTGATTGGAAATAAGTTTTCTTAATAATACACACTTCGGAATTTAGTCATGCTACAGAAATCAAACCCATTTCAAATGCAACGTTTTTTGGATTGTAGCAGTAAAAATTGTAATAAATGAGTCACTGATTACAGATCAATAGTGCCATATACATGTGGATTACAATATATAAATGCATGCATGACTTTATGGATATCTACAAGGCAGAGCTCCATCAACAGCTAGCCAAAAAGATTTCAGCTATCACAATATCTCTGTTTCCCCAAATCAGATGCATCCTGATTCCTTGACCAGAGTCCCTCGAAGGGGCTGATTCTTTACTGTCCGAAAAGAATTTCCTGGAATTCAAGGCAACCACCATTTCTTCTTTTTAACTATTGAGTGTTGAAACCATCTCTAATATTCTTGAGGAATAAAATGTTCAAATTAACTACTATGGTAGCCATATTGGATGTTAGATCAGCACCATTTTCATTTAGGACAAACAAGATGTCATAGTTAGGTTTCAGTTGAAAATCCCATGTCAAAATGAATTCCATTTAGGAAGAGTAGCGATAACATGATTTTCAAGATGGCTGCCATGCTTGCCATATTGGGTGTCAGATTGACACCAATGTCATTTGAGACCAACTAGACATCATAAGAAGTCTTCCGGTGAAAACCAAATGTCGATATGACTTTCCATCTAAAAGCAGTAGCTAAAACAATATTTTCAAGACAGCTATTGTGGCAGCCATATTGGATGTCAGATCAGCACAATTTGCATTTAAGACCAGCTAGACACCATAAGAAGTCATTTGGGGAAAATCCCATGCTGATATGAATTTCTGTTCAAGAGAAGAAGCAATAGCATGATTTTCAAGATGGATGTTGTGGTGGCCATATTGGATGTCAGATCAGCACCATTTAGATTTAGGACCAAGGAAAATGACTGTACTCCAATTAACAGAAAATATGCATCTGATGCATAGTAAATTAGGTGTCCCGACAAAAGCACACAGAACGATAGCACTCAAACAAAAGAGCACAGCTTAAAACCTGACAAAATCACGCAAAGACAAAAGAGCACAGACTGTAAGTATACATGCAAAGTGAGATCATTTCTAAGTTCCAAATATTATCTGAGGAGTCATTCTTCAAAACTAGTTGCATACCCGAAACTGTATAAATAGCACAAATATGTTTAGGCCTAAACACTTGCAGTCGTAGAAAAAACCGAATCTCAGAAGAAGAAAGACCACATATTACATGATGGCTATTGGTTTCGTAAAGATCATATTAATTTAGATGGGAGTACAGCATGGAGATGTGTGAAAAATGACTGCAAAGGTTGGATGAAATTGGATGCAACAGATGCAGTAACTGTTGTTTCAGAGCATAATCATGCTCCCACTCCTAAATTTAATGAAGTGACATAAGCCATGGCTGAGATACATCAGAGTGCCGTGACGACTGCAGAAAAACCTTGGCAAATCATCCAGCAGAGCACAGCAGTTTCGTTAGCATCAGCCAATATGTTGCAGGCATATACCGCTTTGCAGAGAACAACTGAAAGACTCAGAAAGAAATGAGGTAATCCGTACACTGACGTGAATGCACTGGCCAATATATAACCATACCAGAACCACTTCAGCATACAACCAGAGTTGTGAACTTCCTGCTGTGGGATTCTGGCACAGACAATGGAAATCACATTCTGATGTTTGGCACAAATCAGAATCTGCTTCTTCTTGAGGAACACGATCATTGGTTTATCGATGGGACATTCAAAGTGTCAATGAGCATTTTCTACCAAGTCTTTACTATCCACGCTTTGATAGGTAATTCAGCCTATCCTTTAATTGATGTTTTGCTACCAGATAAGATGGAACAGAGCTATGAAAGAATGCTATGAAAACTTCAGGAACTTTGTCCTTCCTTGCAGCCAGCAAGTATAATGTGCGATTTAGAGAAAGCTAGTCAAAATGCATGCATAGCCATCTTCCAGGGAACCCAGATACATGTAGTTTGATATTTTTCCCATTTTGGCCAGTATCTTTGGCGCAAAGTGCAAGAATTTCACTTGAAAACTTGTGCATGCATGTCAAAATGCTGCTAGCTCTCTGCTTCATCCCAGTTGCTGACATACTGGCAGCATTTGATGAGTTAGTTGAATGCTTTCCTCCACAACTAGTGCTGATCAACGATTATTGGTATTGGTAAGACATGTTGGAAGGCAGTGAAGACATGGTTGAGCACATCCAAGATTTCCGGTTGACTTGTGGAACATATGTGATCATGTGAATGACAATCTGCCACATACCAACAATTCAGTAGAGGCATAGCATCGTTCATTCCAGCAAAAAGTCGATTGTCATCATCCTTTGGTCAAGTTGATTGACCATTTCCGCACAGATCAGGATCATGTGGAGCTGCAGATCAAATGATATCAATCCAGCGTTAGATATCCCGCAGCGTCAAAGTCGAAATATGTCCAACTCAATCACCGCCTGCACGCTTAATTCCGACATATGTCAATGTGTCAATAATGAACTATCTGTGCGGGATTGCACATAACGTCACACTGTAGAAGACACTTGTAATAATTGAACGTTTTGAAAAATTAATAAACACTATATTTCTGCATATTGAGATATTAATGAATGGTTGATGTTATTGGTTCTTAAACACTGTATTACACTTGTAATAATTGAACGTTTTGAAAAATTACAAAATACTATATTTATGCATATTGAGATATTAATTAATAAATGATTTAGGATCCAGCAGACATCATTAGAAGTCTTTTGCTGAAAACACCATTTCAATATGACCATCCATTCAGGGGTAATAGTGACAGGAAGATTTTCAAGACAGCCATCATGGCAGCCATATTGGATGAATGATTGGCACCATTTTCATTTAGCACCAACTAGGTATCATAAGAAGTCTATTGGTGAAAATCCCATGTTGATAAAGCAAAACACTTCTGATGAAAATCCCATGTCAAAATGAGTTTCCATTGAATAACAAGATTTTCAAGATGGCCACCATGGTGAAAATGGCTATATTGAACATCAGATCAGCACCATTTTAATTTTGGACAAACAAGGCATTATAAGAAGGGTTTCTGGTGAAAACCCCATGTTGATATCACGTTCCATTACAGAGGAGTAACAATAACAAGATTTTCAAGATGGCTGCCAAGGTGGCCATATTTTATATCAGATTGGCACCATTTCTATTTAGGACCAACTAGACAATATAAGAAGTCTTCTGGTGAAAGTACAATGTTAACATGACTGGCCATTTAGGAGAAGTAGCCATAACAAGATTTTCAAGATGGTCATTGTGGCAGCCATATTGGAGGTCAGATTGGCCCATTTTCATTTGCGATCAACTACACATCATAAGAAGTCTTTTGGTAAAAACACCATGCTGATATGACCAATCATTCAGGCGAAGTGACAATAACAACATTTTCAAGATGGCCACTGTGGTGGCCATATTTGTTTTCCAAGCGACACCTATTTCATTTAGGACCAACTAGACCATGGGATGAATGTGTCTGTAAAGTTTCATGGCAATCTTTCAAGTAGTTTTGGAGGAGTAGCAATAACATACTTGTGATAATGGACAAGCAGACGACTGATGACAGATGAACGACAACAGACCATGCCATAAGCTCTTCTGGTCTATGACCAACAGAGCTAAAAACCACATCCAGGTATATAATATGGCATGCTACTATTTGCATTCAAAAGACCCCTGACTTGAGGCTCTAATTTACCTCTTTATTGTGCTGGACTCGCAACTGAACGGGTACAGGTTCAAATCCTACCATCGGATTAGTTAGGGTTGATTGACTATTGTAGAGTCATCAGGCAAGGCACTTTACTCCAACTGCCTCATCAGCAAATAACCTACTTTTGTTGCTGTGCCATAAAACACCAAACCAAACCAAATGACTTTCAATTAGAGGCTTCTGGCAGGGAGTAACAACCCTACATACTCACATATAATACGATACCAACTGCAAACTGCATAGACCCAGATCTGCCATCACATAATGCGCCAGCAGATCTGGGTCTATGCAGTTTGTAAGGACTAATCAGTAGAACAAACAACACAGACCCTGATCTGCCGGCACACTATGCAATGGCAGATCAGGGTCTATGTTGTTTGCATTTGGACCTGGATTATACGCGAGTATATACGGTAACTGTTCCATTACCATATCACATTACACCATACTAAAATTGATGAGACTCCTGTTTAGAATCTGACAGGATAAATAATTATTCTGATGATGATAAGGAAAACAAATTAGTTTTTTTACTGCAGACCTGTAACAAAAGAGAACTGCAAATATACCACCAGCAGTGATTTTATCTATCCCTCTTTCAATATTAAATTAAATATTGAGAACAGGAAATTGGATCTTCAAATTCAACTAATACCAAACAAAAATATATAAATTAAATGAGTAACTATATGTGCAAATAAAAATATAATTTTGTTGGAGCTTGTTTATAAGAAAATGAAGAAAAAGATTTTTATTATGTATACGGTAATCCCAGATTAACCTCAATTCCATCCATGGCCAAAGCAAACATTTCATGATGGAAACTAGCTATTCTGTGGATTAAGCTGACTGATAAAGATCAATCACAAAGATCATTGACTGATTCGCATTTAACAGCACATCATCACATGAAAGACTTCAGTGCTGAGGTGATGGCAGTGCCTGGCCCAGAGATGCACCACAGCAACCAACCAGAGCTGGTCTAGCTGGATAGGATTCAAACTCGTTGAGTCTGGCACACTAACCACTAAGCCACCATAAAGATCAGTCTATCTAGTCCATCAGCTAAAAAAAACACTTCTTAAATCAACTATCTTGGATCAGTCTATCTAGTCCATCAGCAAAAAACACTTCTTAAATCAACTATCTTGGATCAGTCTATCTAGTCCATCAGCAAAAAACACTTCTTAAATCAACTATCTTGGATCAGTCTCTCTAGTCCATCAGCAAAAAACACTTCTTAAATCAACTATCTTGGATAGAGAAAGAGAACAAAACTGTCTTACTGTCTTGCAAATATATATGAGGTTTTCAGACAAGAAAATATAACAATAAATTCTACATTTTATTTCCAATGCAAGCATAGCCAAACATATCAAATTTACAGGTCAGTTGTGTTTGTTATTTTCATCATTAAAGACCTCATTAAATCTGTAATTTTTGTAATTAATATTACACTTACCTATTGATTTAAAATATAAATTAATGACTACTAAGGAAATTCCTTTTCTTCCTTCTGATCAATATTATTCTTTATTGAGACCAAGTCAACCGATGTTAAAAAGTGTTTTATAGCTAGTATTTTTCTTTATTGTTGAGTTCACCTTGGCAGAAACTTGACATAGCAATCACTTCGGTGTCCACATGCATGTTGATCTATATGTCTGTCCATCCTCACCCTAGATTAACCTTAAGTTTTTTTTCAAAATCTTTTTTACCAAAATAAATGTCGTCATTATCAGAACTCTGAAGTAGGTTCAACATGCAGGCCATGACCAGCTTCTTGTTTTATTTTATTGCAGAATGTCTCCCACATTCATCAATGGGTTTTAATTCTAGTGTTTTGATGATCGAACCAATACTAGCTGCTGGTTGATAAAACTTCTGCTTAGTGAGAGACTTTCTGAGTAATTAGTGCAATTACATGTAGCTTTAGTCTTTTACAAATCGCTGCAATTAAGAACAAAATTATTCAAATATCTCTAAAGTTAAGAAGCATTATAATAGGTTCTTCTTCACTTATCTGGTCTTCATTAAATAACAATCACCTCTCTTTCCTGTGTACTAGTGTATTCACATGGCATATCCATTTTCAGCCTGCTGCCTCTTTGGCAGATAGATCAATCAAGTACTGAGACACCACTGATCAATAGCTGCCACTATAGTAACTCCAATGATCAGCCAGTCTCCAATTGAACCAGCTGTAAATACTCTCATATTTTGAACATGGTTAAAAACATAAAAAGCAATACCAGTAATCATTCACCTCCTCAAACAACCTGTTCTGCTATGGTCATTCTCAAAGGGGCATTGGACTCAATACATGTATGTATGAAAATGAACATCTGTAGCAAAAGCACTAACAAAATGGTTACAAATAATAAGACAATATACACCAGACAATTCAGTGGTCCCTCACTCTAAATCCCCTCTGTATACTACTGCACCAAAAAACAAGTATCTGTGGTTCTCCTTTGCAAAAATTTTCATTCATATGGGATGAACTAGTAAAAGTATAACATTGTATCAGTTTTACCCACACCACCCTGCAGAAGATTACCCAGAAGGACTTGCAAAATGGCCGATTTGTACAGGAATTTAGGCACCTACCTTCATCTGCTATAAATAATACATCTAACTGAAATTGGCATCCTACTTACTCAAAATAACTGAGGTTTGTGTTGTCATGGTTTGTAGGTACCATTTTTAATTTGTTGACATACTTTTCCAGAAATCTGGAAGAATATACCTATTAGACCATGTTGAAAGAGACTTTAAATTGGGGGCATTTTGTTTTATTATTGATGATTTATAGCACTTAATTTAAGCTCTCGACTAATGAGAAATCACTCATAATGTGGTTTTACTTTATTAAATACCTTAATTTGTGTTTTTATCCACTATAATAACACAGCATTGCTGAAATATGTCAGTATAAGGGGTCACTTTTATGGCTCCCATGAACAATGGTATAATGACCGAGTGATGTATTACATATGGTATAATGACAGAGTGATGTATTGCATATGGTATAATGATGGAGTGCTGTATTGCATATGGTATAATGACAGTGCTGTATTACATATGGTATAATGACGGAGTGATGTATTACATATGGTATAATGATGGAGTGCTGTATTACATCTGGTATAATGATGGAGTGCTGTATTACATATGGTATAATGACGGAGTGTTGTATTACATATGGTATAATGATGGAGTGTTGTATTACATATGGTATAATGACGGATTGCTGTATTACATATGGTATAATGATGGAGTGATGTATTGCATATGGTATAATGATGGAGTGCTGTATTGCATATGGTATAATGACGGAGTGCTGTATTACATATGGTATAATGATGGAGTGCTGTATTACATATGGTATAATGATGGAGTGCTGTATTACATATGGTATAATGATGGAGTGCTGTATTACATATGGTATAATGATGGAGTGATGTATTACATATGGTATGATGATGGAGTGCTGTATTACATATGGTATAATGACGGAGTGATGTATTACATATGGTATAATGACGGAGTGATGTATTACATATGGTATAATGATGGAGTGTTGTATTACATATAGTATAATGACGGATTGCTGTATTATATATGGTATAATGACAGTGCTGTATTACATATGGTATAATGATGGAGTGTTGTATTACATATGGTATAATGATGGAGTGTTGTATTACTTATGGTATAATGATTGAGTGCTGTATTGCATATGGTATAATGACGGAGTGTTGTATTACATATGGTATAATGATGGAGTGCTGTATTACATATGGTATAATGACGGAGTGTTGTATTACATATGGTATAATGACGGAGTGATGTATTACATATGGTATAATGACAGTGCTGTATTACATATGGTATAATGACAGTGCTGTATTACATATGGTATAATGACAGTGCTGTATTACATATGGTATAATGACAGTGCTGTATTACATATGGTATAATGATGGAGTGAGGTATTACATATGGTATATTTACGGAGTGAGGTCTTACAAATCGTATAATGACGGAATGATGTATTACATATGGTATAATGATGGAGCGCTGTATTACATATGGTATAATGACGGAGTGAGGTATTACATATGGTATAATGATGGAGTGATGTATTACATATTGTGTAATGATGGAGTGCTGTATTACATATGGTATAATGACGGAGTGAGGTATTACATATTGTATAATGATGGAGTGCTGTATTACATATGGTATAATGACGGAGTGAGGTATTACATATTGTATAATGATGGGGTGTTTTATTACATATGGTATAATGATGGAGTGCTGTATTACATATGGTATAATGATGGAGTGCTGTATTACATATTGTATAATGACGGAGTGAGGTATTACATATGGCATATTGACAGAGTGCTGTATTACATATGGTATAATGACAGTGAGGTATTACATATGGTATAATGATGGAGTGCTGTATTACATATGGTATAATGACGGAGTGAGGTATTACATATTGTATAATGATGGAGTGATGTATTACATATGGTATAATGACGGAGTGAGGTATTACATATTGTATAATGATGGAGTGAGGTATTACATACGGTATAATGATGGAGTGCTGTATTGCATATGGTATAATGACGGAGTGAGGTATTACATATTGTATAATGACGGAGTGAGGTATTACATATGGTATATTGACAGAGTGCTGTATTACATATGGTATAATGACAAATTGAGGAATTACATATGATATACTGATAGAGTGGTGTACCGTATTACATATGTTATAATCAGGGTTAGAAGTGAAATTAACTTTTAAAATTTGAGGGTTTTTTAGTTTTTTTCAAGGTTTTTGAGGTTTAAGACACAAAGCAGTTACAAGATTATCTCCATGGTGAGCATAACATTTATTAAAAATCTGAGTATCCCCATAAAGAGAAAAGGGACTCTGTTACAGAGCAGTGAAGAGACCATTCTGTGAGAACTGTTTTGCCCGACCTGGACAGACTCTCTGCTAATACGTTCTTCCACGGAATGTGGTGCTTTATCCAGCAAAGAAGGTTCCACCTCCATGCAAAGAGAAGGGATATGTGAGCCTCCTTGACGCTGGAGATATACTACAATGGCTGTGTTGTTGGAGGAGACCATGACAAAACGGCCATTTACTCTGTCAACGCACACTAAAACACTTCTGGTAAAAGAATCTTAATCCAAACAAAGGTTGAAGCAAACAGACTTCGAACTGTGCAAAGATTGAAGCAAATGCAATGCTAACACTGTTGTTGATCTGACAACGATATGCCATTATGGGTCTATCAAATGAATGATAGAATAAAATGACTGGATGTCCTTAATTTGCATAATTTGCGCACTTTCTCTGCCACTAGGCTAGCCTAACAAAAAAACATTTTGCAGGGTTGGGGTGGAGCCTTTCATCATTTTTTCAAATTTTTAGTTTTTATATTTATTAAGGTTTCCTTTAGTTTTTTTGGCTTGTTTTAGGTTTCTAAGGTCAAAATGAAATTTTAGGGGTTTCGAGGTTTCTGAGGTGAGCTGCGGAACCTGCATAATGATAGAGTGCTGTATTACATATGGTATAATGATGGAGTGAGGTATTACGTACGGTATAATGACAGAGTGAGGTATTACATATGGTATAATGACAGAGTGAGGTATTACATATGGTATAATGATGGAGTGAGGTATTACATATGGTATAATGACAGAGTGAGGTATTACATATTGTATAATGACGGAGTGAGGTATTACAAATGGTATAATGACGGAGTGCTTTAGTACATATGTTATAATGATAGAGTGATGTATTACAATATGGTATAATGATGGAGTGAGGTATTACATATAGTATAATGACAGTGAGGTATTACATAAATGACACAGTACTGTATTACATATGGTATAATGATGGAGTGAGGTATTATATACGGTATAATGGCAGAGTGATGTATTACGTATGGTATAATGATGAAGCGAGGTATTCATATGGTTTAACTGACACTGATATAATGACAGAGTGCTGAATTACATATGGTATAATGATGGAGTGATGCATTACATATGGTTTAAGTGACACTGATATAATGACAGATTGCTGTATTACATATAGTATAATGATGGAGTGATGCATTACATATGGTATCTTGATGGAGTCCTGTATTACATATGGTATAATGACGGAGTGCTGTATTACATATGGTATATTGATGGAGTGAATTATTACATATGGTTTAACTGACACAATGGTAAAATGACAGATTGCTGTATTACATATGGTATAATGACAGATTGCTGTATTACATATGGTTTATTGATGGAGTGATGTATTACATATGGTTTAACTGACACAATGATGATGCTATTACAAGAGTGGGACTAAGTGTCAATTACAAGTACATGTAAACTGGATGGTACTTTAATCTTTCAAAAAGATTATATTACCAGGTTCACTTGCATGCTTTGCACATGAAATCCCATGAGCTCAGTGAAGTAGAATAGACCCAATGTGCTCTCCTGCATGTTGTAAGAGATGACAAATAGAGGCAGAGAAGACAAGGGTGGCTCAGTGGTTAGCACACCAAACTTGCAACTGAAAGGGTGTAGGTTCAAATCCTAACATCAGATCAGCCCGGGTTGGCTACTGTGGTGTGTCCCTGGGCAATGCACTATGCTCAAACTGCCTCAGCACTAAATAACCTGTGTTGCTGTGCCCTAAAACACCAAACCATACCAAATCAAGCCAAAAAGCAGAAATATGTCAGGACTTGGGCTATTCTGCAACTTAGTCCTGCCACCCGTCTGTTGCATTAACTTTCCATAATTTGCATAACTAATACTTACTGGTCTGGCTAATATTACAAAGCAACCACAGTAATGACCCTACTGCCTCCTGGTGGCAAGGTTATCCTGCAGCCATGAAGCCAAAGCTGAGGCTATTATAAAAGAGGGTCTGAAATTACTCAATTACATATATCAGTCATGCACAATGTTTTTTGTAGACATCACTTATGGATGAAACTGATTTTTCATAGTAACTGATACAGTAGAACTCCTAAAATTACTGAACAATTCTTTTTGTGTCAAGCCCTTAAAAAAATTAAAATGTCACATGACAGAAATTGCCCTATCCGAGTGGGAATAAAGCTAGCAATTTTCCTAGAGTGATCAAGAATGGGATCAGGGTTCATCATTTTAGGGAAAATTGGATCAACAGAGAAGACAATGTTCAAAAGTAAATTGCTAAAACTGGGAATTTGCATGAATTTTAAAGATATTATTTTTGGATTGGGGCCTATAAACATTGGGAATGAACCACATATTTTTCTCACTTGTGACATCCTGACAACATATTCATTCCCGAATGCCAGCACGTTACAGGAAAGTAATATGCATAGTCACACCAGGGCCTGAATCTGGGACCTCCATAATACAAGCTACATGTACCTACCTTCATTTTTTTTAAGGCATTGGCAGAAACGTACATATTTTGGGGCGGGGGCTTTATTGTTAATTTTGAGCCCTGTGTACCTGGAATCACGAAAATTGATGAGTGTATGCATCTTGATTAGTATTATATCCTTATCACCAATGTAGGTCATTGTGACCTATATTTCATGGTTCACCAATTTTGGATAAATTTTGTGGTTCATGATAGAATCATCAAACTATATGATTGTATGTATCTGTTAGTACCACACCCTTACCACAAAAGAAGGACACTGACCTACATTTCAAATTTTACTGGCATAGGTTAAGTTTGGGCATTTAGCTCATGATGAAATAGGTTGTTTGCACCCTGTATATATACTGTTATATCTTGATTCATAAAACTTGGTGAGTGGATGCATCTTGATGAATACTACAACCTCATCACAAAAGTACATCACTGTGACCTATACATGTATATCATGCTTCAATGACTTTAGTTAAATTTTGTGTTTTAAGTTTATTTCTCAAGCTCTGTTCATGCTGGAATATACTAAATGATTGTATGCATCTCTGTTAGTACCACACTCTTACCACAAAATAATGTCACTGTGACTTGCATTTCACATGTTACTGGCTTAAGTTAAGTTTTTGCAATTGGCTCATAACCAAATAGGTTTTTATCACCCTGTACACATACTGTTATACCAAGATTCATGAAATTGGTGAGGGATGCATCTTAACAAGTACTACACACTGATTACAAAAGTTGGTAAATATGACTCATTGCATGCTTCGCTGACTTGGGGTCAGTCTGGAGCACTATTCGTGCCAGAATCATTTAGCTCATGGCTACATAGGTTTTTGGCATCAATGCATATACTGTCCTATACAGAATCATGAAACTTGGGGATGCATCTTGATGGGCACAACTCCCTTATTTTAGTAGTAGGTCATAATGGCTATTATTTTTCTCTTCACTGACTTGGGTTCAGTTTTGTGTTTGATGTTCATTTCTCAGGTACTGTTCATGCTAGAATCGTGAAATTGATGATGATATGCATCTCTGTTACTACCACACCCTTACAACAAAAGAGGCTCATCATGAACTATATTTCATCTTTTAGTGGCTTTGGTTAAATTCTTGCATTTAGCTCATGACAACTTAAGTTTGTGGCATGCTATATGTATACTATTCCACCTACTACCTAGAATAATGAAATTTGGCGACTGCATGCATCTTGATAAGTCTTACATCCTTTTTGCCAAAAGAGGTTTCTGTGACCTGTATTTCATGCTTCAGTGACTTTGTGCAAATTTTTGTCAAAAGTTAATTTATTGGGTGCTGTTTATGTCCCAATCATGAAACTTGATAATTTGATGCATCTCTATAAACACTACACCCTTAAAACCAAAGAAGGTCATTGTGACCTGCAATTTATGCTTTACTAACATGGGTTAAGTATTTGTGTTTATGATCACACTGATTCATCCATGCTAGACCTATATACATCCAACTCTACTCAGAAGGCCCTTTCTGACCAGTGCAGTTGGAATTAGGAATAAGTATGTTCACTGAGTGGTAAACTTTTCATATTTATTACTATACATTTAATGTTGTGGTATGTTACCCTCTACAGGTTAACTGTGCATTGTACATGTGAATGATAGTACATGTGAATGAGTATAGGAATTAGAGAGTGGACTACATGCTTTTCATGTGAGGCATCACCTGTAGTGGTTAATCAATCTAATTATTGATGCATAAACTATTCTACTGCTGGCTGTCACTCCAAGGCTACTCAGGCCTGTGACTTTCACCCAGTAATAAAATGTGGCTTCTAGTGGTGGGCGATGTCACTAGCCTATCAAGCAGATTTTAAGAACAATGATTTTTTTTTCAAAATAATACAAAAATAATATTTATCTCTGTTTTTTATCAGCTCAATTTAGTACCTCCCTCTACTTTGCTATGATAGCTTTTGTATGCCCTGTCACAATAGGTAGGTAGATAGGTGGGTGGGTAGTTTGGTAGGTGGTTTTACAATATATGTTTTCATACAAGCTAAGTATGTGAATAAATCTAGAGGTCATACTCTTCCAAAAAGTAGGTCACTATGACCTTGTCTTTGCATGGAGGAAAATATGTTGCTGATTATTTGTGTGTAGATGAGCTTCACTGTCTTTTCACAGCTCATTTCTCATTACTAAACATAATCTTCATCAACATCATCAAAATAGTCATTGTAATCTTTATTTAACATAACCTTTCATTATTATCAAGAAGGAACATAAATTGTTATTTTTGTTTCCTGTGGGCAAGTTGAGCTGAAGCATGGTTTGTGTACATTGCACAAGGGTACTCAAAACAACCGGCTTGTGCTGAGCTTTGGAACTCACAACCCAGTGGCTGCAAGACCGATGCTTAAATGCTTGAATATCAAGTTCATCCGAAGCTATCTTGCTCTGCTGAGTATGATGCAGATTTATCATTATTGGTTTACCAGTGTGCAGTTCACATGCGTTTTAATTCTGTTTTGATCATGCCACTTGCGGTGTATCTTTGTGTCTTTCTATGCAAAATACTTGTACTCTAATTCTCACAACAAGCCCATCCTTCACTTTACAATTTACTTGTACTCTAAGTCTCCCATGAAAAGCCCATTCTTCACTTTACAAAATACTTGTACTATTAGTCTCTCTTGACAAGCCCATCCTTCACTTTACAAAATACTTGTACGCCAAATCTCTCTTGACAAGCCCATCCTTCACTTAACAAAATACTTGTACTACAAATCTCTCTTGACAGGCCCATCCTTCACTTTACAAAATACTTGTACCATAAGCCTCTCTTGACAAGCCCATCCTTCACTTTACAAAATACTTGTACCATAAGTCTCTCTTGACAAGCCCATCCTTCACTTTACAAAATACTTGTACCATAAGTCTCTCTTGACAAGCCCATCCTTCACTTTACAAAATACTTGAACTGCAAGTCTCTCTTGACAAGCCCATCCTTCACTTTACAAAATACTTGTACTGCAAGTCTCTTTTGACAAGCCCATCCTTCACTTTACAAAATACTTGAACTGCAAGTCTCTCTTGACAAGCCCATTCTTCACTTTACAAAATACTTGTACTGCAAGTCTCTTTTGACAAGCCCATCCTTCACTTTACAAAATACTTGTACTGCAAGTCTCTCTTGACAAGCCCGTCCTTCACTTTACAACATACTTGTACTGCAAGTCTATCTTGACAAGCCCATCATTCAATTTACAAAATACCTGTACTATAAGTCTCTTTTGACAAGCCCATTCTTCACTTTCCAAATTCTTGTACCATAAGTCTCTCTTGACAAGCCCATTCTTCACTTTACAAAATACTTGCACCATAAGTCTCTCTTGACAAGCCCATTCTTCACTTTACAAAATACTTGTACTCTAATTATCATGACAAGCCCATTCTTCACTTTACAAAATACTTGTACTCTAATTATCATGACAAGCCCATTCTTCACTTTACAAAATAATTGTACCATAAGTCTCTCTTGACAGGCCCATCTTTCACTTTACAAAATACTTGTACTGTAAGTCTCTCTTGACAGGCCCATCTTTCACTTTACAAAATACTTGTACTATAAGTCTCTCTTGACAAGCCCATTCTTCCCTATACAAAATTATCACAAATCTTAATCTGAGAAAACTTTATTTATTTAATGATTAGCCCAACTCCCACTTTTCCTACAAGGTTTCAAAGCAACTGCCTCCCCCCACCCCACCCCTGCCCGGTTTGTTGATAGTATTGTGTGTTTAACTTCTTTTGGTTATGTGACCTATATTAGGGTTGTACACATGTATCCATTGTAATTCATCAAAGTTGAATTGATGCATTTTAATGTTGTCTGACCTTTACTGATACAATGTATCATGCAGATACATCATTTAATTTCCTTCATCTTTTCTGAAAGGGGAGAATTGAAATGCCCATATTTAATGCATTTAAAAGCTTCAACAGTAAATGCTAACATGAACAGCCACAATAAATAATTAAGCAAGATTTAATCTGCATTTAGTTTTATACACCATGCTGTTTGGTAGAAATGCAGCATGCAATTTTAATGTAATAACCACACTGCAATAGATTTATTCCCTTTGTGGTTACAGTGATGCATACTTTATTAGGTTGTATAAACTAGTGGGATAAAACATTTTCAGACAATCAATACTGACAATTTCAAAAGTTTGGGTGTAAGAAGGAGCTAAAACATGTCAATTTAGATCCAAATTACTGATCCTTTTTGACTAGGTGAGATAAAATAGCATGGTTTATAGTCCATTTGACTGAAGGTAAATTAGCTTTGTCCAATGCTCACTTCTTATAATGATGTTTATAGGAACCATACAATTGACCAGTGTCATACATTATAAGTGAGGGCACCTTGACCTGAAGGATGTTACAACAAGGATGTGTCCTTATAGTGCATCAAACCACAAAAATAGGGTAAATAATGATGTGAAATCACATTATAATTGGTTCTTATGAGCCTAGAACTAAAATAAAATGAAATAAAGTATCAAAGATAAAACAAAATTTGACCAATTAAATTGAAGTCATGACCATACCCACGTCTTAAGAGGGACAGGGGTATACTAATTGGTTTGACCAATTTAATTGAAGTCATGACCATACCCACATCTTAAGAGGGACACGGGTATACTGATTGGTTTTACAGTGAGGAACCCACTGTACCCTATAAGATTTGTGTGCCATATAACTGGCTAGCGATGTTGGCTTGGATAGCTCAGGTGTCAGAGTGCTACATGTAGGTAGGCTAATTTTTTTTAAACGTAGGGCTGGCAGGTAAAAATAGGGTAGGTCATGATTGTGGAAAAACATGGGAGGTGGGTGGCTAGTCCACTAATCTGAGGTCAGTGATTTTGCAGACGAAAGATCACTAAAACCCCAGCCATCACCAATTCATTGCAGCAGTTCAAATTTCCAACAGTCACTATCATAGCAGCTAGCAAGTGGTCTTGTGTCAATTGTATCAAATAAAATGTGAAATGCCATTCACTTTATTGGTTAACTGATCTGTTTACTGTGTTAACTCATTAACCCCTGGAGATTCTTTTCATTTTCGCCTGAAATGGGGGTAGGAAACGCATTTTTGGGGTTACTTCTGAATGCAGCAAAACACATCTGCTTAAGAAAGTTTTTCGTTTAGCCGGATGCTTAGGTGTATCAGAAACATTGTTTTTGATTGGCTAGTATGCTTGCGCATGTGCAGAAGGGTAAAAGTTGGACTTCTTTTTTTTTTTTTTTTTTTTTTTTTTTTTGTATTGGATCCCCGATTTTTGTGTCCTGGCCCCTTTTTACTCCAAATCTCAAACTTATCATACTTTTTGCAAAGGTTCATCTGTCTGTGTGCAGTTCGGACCGGTCTGCTTTAGATCGAAGGCCAAAAAGTCTAAAATCCGGACACAAACTCCGGTTCCGGAACTGGCAATTTTTGACCTAAAGAAAATCGGGGTCTCAAAAACTTCATTTTTTTTGCTGTATTTTTTAATGCGAGTAGAAAGTCTACATTATTTGGTATCATTGTAGAGCTACATCTGTCTACTTTCTTGAAATACCATCCACTTTAGTGTATCCTAAATGATGTTCACGTTACAGAGCTCGGAAGTAGGGTACAACCTCATGACGCGTAAACGGGGCGCCAGGGGTTAATGAGTTAAGTGAATACCCACCAACATCCTGCACTTGATGAGGTACAATAAATCATGCAGCATAAATGGACAGGTGTTATTCCATGCATCAAGTAAATCAGAGTGATTCTTGTCAAAACAGTATTTGCTCACATGGAATTAGCCTGGTATATTGTCCCCAAACACAAGAATTTAACAGAATAACTTGTTTTAATATTTATATCACTGTTATATCATTGCTGATAAATATTCAATGCATTGTGAGGTGACAATTGGAAAATATGTATTTTATGTAGTAACATTTTACAGCACCTCAGCACAATTGTGGCTACATGGTGCCAATTGATTTTGGTTTTGGTTTGGTGCTTTATGGCACAGCAACACAAGTAGGTTATTTTGTGCCGAGCCAATTGGAGTAAAGTGCCTTGCCCAAGGACACACCACGGTAGCTGACCCAGGCTGGTCCGATGGTAGGATTCGAACATGCACCCTTTCGGTCATGAATCCTGCACACTAACCATTAAGCCACCGCGGCTCCTCTGTGCCAATTGACGGTAAAGCTGGAAAAACAATGTGGAAGATTTTGCAAGATACACAGCTGCCACTGAAACACAAACAAGAGCCCCTAGAAGGACTGACGCTTTACTGGGTGAAAAGAATTTCCAGGAAATCAAGATAAGACCATTTCTTCCTTTTAACCATGTCTACCATTTTGAATGATGAAAACATGGTTTTGCATCATTTCATTCATGCTGCAAGATGGTGGCAAGGTAAACAATTGCTAAAAAGTACTTTGTCAAACTCAGTGAATAAACTAGACATCATAAGAAGTCTTTTAGTGAAAACCCCATGTTACTATGACCATCCATTCATGAGTAGCAATAACAAGATTTTCAAAATAGCTGCTGTGGCAGCCATATTGGATGTCAGATCTGCACGATTTTCATTCAGGTCAAAGCAGACACCATAAGAAGTCTTTTAGTGAAAACCCCTTGCATATATGACCATCCATTCAGGAACAGTATTAATAACAAGATTTTCAAGATGGCTGCCATGGTGGCCTGGTGGCCATATTGGACCCCAGATCAGCACCATTTTCATTTAGGACTAACTAGACACCATAAGAAGTCATTTAGTGAAAATGACCATAAATTCAGGAGGAGTAGCAATAATAAGATTTTCAAAATGGCTCCTGTGGCATCCATATTGGATGTCAGATCTGCACCATTTTCACTCAGGACCAAGTAGACATCATAAGAAGTCTTTTAGTGAAAACCCCATGTTGATATGACCATCCATTCAGGAGGAGCAATAACAAGATATTCAAGATGGCTGCCATGGTGGCCATATTGGATGTTAGATCTGCACCATTTTCATCTAGGATCAACTAGACTTCATAAGAAGTCTTTTAGTGAAAACCCCATGTTGATATGACCATCCATTCAGGAGGAGTAGTGATAACAAGATTTTCAAGATGGCTGCTGTGGCAGCCATATTGGATGTCCAAGCGGCACCATTTTCATTTAAGACCAACTAGACCATGGGATGAATGTGTGTGTAAAGTTTCATGGTAACCCTCCGAGTAGTTTAGGAGGAGTAGCGATAACAAACTTGTGCTAACAGACTAACAGACAACAGTTTAGGGGTGAAACGATTCATCGATATATCGATGCATCAATACTTTTGCCATATCGATACACGTATTGATACAAGAGGTGAAGTATCGATACAAAACGATATCTACCCTATATAAGTTACTTCAATCTTCAGCAGTCATGAATAATTATTAGCAGTTTGCTTCTTATTCTTTAAACTGAGAATCGATATGTATCATATCGTAGGCTGTGTATCGTGCTTTATATCGATATGCAGCACAGGTGTATCGTTTCACCCCTACAACAGATCATCACATAAGCTCTTCTGGTCTATGACCAGTAGAGCTAAAAATTAGATAATGTCAAGAGAGAGTGCGATCATAAAAATATGATCAAGAGAAAAGAGAAAGTAAGTACCAGAACTGCTAGTGAAAATGCATATGAACGGCTGAAGTAACCCAGGAAAGGATGTGATGTTATGCACTTTCTGTAATGAGTATTCAGAGAAATACAAAAGTGTGCAGGGTACTTCATTATGATTCATTGATTGGTGTAATAGTTTCCATAAATCATCCCTGATATCACGCTAATGATGGTGCTCCTTAACTCACCAGACTGTAACACAAGAGATGCCATCAAGATGCGGCATGCTGCTGGACCAAGAAACAGAAGGTCAGAGATTAGGCCTTATGGATGATGAATCAGATAACAGAAAATGAATGTGAACTTTCAACTTTCAGTGAGTCTTGTTTGTGAAATACAGTTGTTATTGTTTTGAGTTGATCTTAATGAATAATAAATGTTGAATTAGAAACTGAACTGACTTCTGTTTGATTTTTGCAGGATCAGTGAAATTTAGGCTGGATCAGTAAATATGTGATTATGATGATCATGTAGGTTAGTGATAAAATTCTTAACTTTAAGCCATGGTATAACAATATTTATACAGTTTGCAAAAAAACTGAGCTAACCGCACAAATTTAACCAAGAATGTACAATTAAATGTACATGTATGTAAATGTACATGTATGTGCAAAGTTAGCCCACTCAGCTCCTTCTCCTGGGGGTAGGTGCTATGAAACCCACTCCAAACAGCTGCCTAGGACCTTGGATGAAAGAATGGTCATAGTATAATAGCTTTCCTCAACTTTGTATCGGTGAGATAAAAGAGATAAAATTTTAGAAATACTAACATTGCCACAAATGATTTTCAAATGACTAATTTCAAACAATGTTGAGGAACACAAGCCAGTGAACATGAGAACACTAAAGGCCCCTCTCATCATGCTTTTCAGGAGTTAGGATGCAATCTTTCAAAATTATGCTTTTAACAGCTAACATACATAGGTAATGGCATACAAAATGGACCATTTTTAAAAAATTATTAACCTTACAAAATTCATTATGAAGCATTTTAATATAAGTTGTGAAGGGAATCTTTAATGAAATATCAGTGTTGTCCCTTGTAAGAAATGGCAGAGAGATGCACTCTGCAACCACCTTTACATTTTGCACTCTGTTGCCCTGACAGTGTACCCCATTTCCTAAAAGTGCACCCTGTTGGCCTAAAAATGAAACAGCCCCTTTGCAAGTTCAACAACAAAAGTTTAAGTTGATTTTGTTGAACAAATCAACACTTCATTGCTATCAATTGCTTTTTTTCCACACAATCCACGTTTTTGGGGGGGTTTTTTATTAAAAGGATGGAATTAATGCATATGTACTTGTTCTATGGCCAAAAAACAAGAAATACAAACAGTAGTGTCTTGCAATTATTGACCAATCACTGAACAGTGTTGCACTAAATGATGGTATTATCCTACTACAAGTGGTCCATTAGGGACAACACAGTATATAAATGAATGGTTTTAATCAACTGTGTATCAATGAAAACTGTAAATCACATGCGTCATTCAACTTTAAAGAATCTTTTATTTTAGCATATTAGCGACCAAATATTTCAGGGTTTTAAAACAGGGCCTGCATGTTAAACCCACAATGAAAGCACCACTGTAAAATGTGTAACCTTGATCTCAAGGTCAAAAGGTTGAGTAAGCATGTCAGAGAAAGAATTATCTTAGCTTTACAATGATTCTTTCAGAGTATGAAGAAAATCCATCATGAGGTTAAGGAAATTTTAAGCATATGAAAAACTTGAACCAACATCTAAGCCCAAATATTCTACGACTGTGACCTTGACTCCAAGGTCAAAGGGGAAAGTGAGCATGACAGAGAATGAATTCTCATAGCTTCATAATGATTCATACCACATATGAAAAAAATACAAGAAAGGGTTTAGAACCAAAACATTACACTAATCTTGATCTCAATGCCACAGGGGCAAGCAAGCATGTTGTAGAATGAATTGTCTTAGATTGATAATGATTCATCCCACATATGAAAAAAATCCATCAAGGGGTTTAGAAAACATAAGCAAACAAAATATAGTTGGGGGGGTTGGGGGGGGTACAACTATTTTTAGTTATCTAATACTTGCCTGTCACTATTGCCTTGCTTAGCTCTTCCGGGACAGAAGTACTGTCATCTAACTCTAATGCATACAGTCATCCAAGAAAAGAGGAAGAAGTATCCTGCATGGGCCTATGACGTGGGAGTCAGGCTGGGTCAGTGTTCTTTCCATTCTAGATGTTCTGCAATATTCCATCTAATGGGAGGATGGAATTATGAGCTTAGACGAGAGTACTTCCATCCCGGAAAAGGTAAGGAAGGCAATAGCACAGGCAATGAATTACTGCTAGTAAAATACTTTAATTAAAACCTTCATGCACATTTTCTGTAACTGTGACCTTGACACCAATGTCATAGGGGCAAGTGAGCATGTTGTAGAATGAATTGTCTTAGTTTGGTAACGATACATGCCAAGTATTATAAGAGTCTATCAAGGTGTTCAGGAAATTAAAGAAAATGAAAAAAACAACCTTTAACCTAATAAAACCTTAACACAAATGTTCTGTGTCTAACACTTTGACCCAATGGTAAATGTTGCAAATGAATTGTCTTAGCTTCATAATGATACATGCCAAGTATGATGAGAATCTATCAAGGGGTTTAGGAAATATATGCAAACGAGAAACATGAATAAAAACCATAATAAACTGTGGACAACAATGAACTCATCACCGCCGCTAGAAAAGTGCTTGCTACGTCTTGCTTCCCACTAATGTAGGCTTGACAAAAATAAATTTTTGGTGGCAGCTTTACCTTATCTAATATACAGTGATGTGTATCTGCTTGAGCTATGTCAACAGAGACATAATGAACTGATGTCACTTTATTCCAATAATAAGGGAAAACTAAATACAAAATGAAGGATGTTACATTTTTTAAAGGACAAAACATCAATCTGAGCATTATTTTAAAGTAACATCAAAATGTAAATATGTTTGCTTCTTGATATTAAATCCTAAGTATAACCAGGTGCTCACAAAATGTTGGCTAATTGTATCTAACCCTTATAATGGTGGCTACTCATATCTAACCCTTATAATGGTGGCTACTTGTGTCTAACCCTTATAATGGTGACTACTTGTATCAAACCCTTATAATGGTGGCTACTCATGTCTAACCTTTATAATGGTGGCTACTCATGTCTAACCCTTATAATGGCGGCTACTTATATCTAACCCTTATAATGCTGGCTACTCATATCTAACCCTTATAATGCTGGCTACTCGTATCTAACACTTGTAATGGTGGCTACTCAGATCTAACCCTTATAATGGTGGCTACTCATATCTAACCCTTATAATGGTGGCTACTCATATCTAACCCTCATAATGGTGGCTACTCATATCTAACCCTTATAATGGTGGCTACTCATACCTAACCCTTATAATGGTGGCTACTCATATCTAACCCATAAAATGGTGGCTACTAATATCAAACCCTCATAATGGTGGCTACTTGTATCAAACCCTTATAAGGTGGCTACTTGTATCTAACCCTTATAATGGTGGCTACGTGTGTCTAACCTTATAATGGTGGCTACTCATATCTAACCCTTATAATGGTGGCTACTCATGTCTAACCCTTATAATGGTGGCTACTCGTATCTAACCCTTGTAATGGTGGCTACTCGTATCTAACCCTTGTAATGGTGGCTACTCACATCTAACCCTTATAATGGCATCTAACCCTTATAATGGTGGCTACTCGCATCTAACCCTTGTAATGGTGGCTACTTGTATCAAACCTTTATAATAGTGGCTACTCATTTCTAACCTTTATAATGGTGGCTACTCGTGTCTAACCCTTATTATGGTGGCTACTTGGATCTAACCCTTATAATGGTGGCTGCTCATTTCTAACCTTTATAATGGTGGCTACTCATATCTAACCCTTATAATGGTGGCTACTCGTATCTAACCCTTATAATGGAGGCTAATCGTATCTAACCCTTGTAATGGTGGTTACTCGCATCTAACCCTTATAATTTTGGCTACTCATATCTAACCCTTATAATGGTGGCTACTCGCATCTAACCCTTATAATGGTGGCTACTCATATCTAACCCTTATAATGGTGGCTACTCGCATCTAACCCTTATAATGGTGGCTACTCATATCTAACCCTCATAATGGTGGCTACTCGTATCTAACACTTGTAATGGTGGCTACTCACATCTAACCCTTATAATGGCATCTAACCCTTATAATGGTGGCTACTCATATCTAACCCTTATAATGGTGGCTACTCATATCTAACCCTTATAATGGTGGCTACTCGTATCTAACACTTGTAAAGGTGGCTACTCACATCTAACCCTTATAACGGCATCTAACCCTTATAATGGTGGCTTCTCACATCTAACCCTTATAATGGTGGCTACTCATATCTAACCCTTATAATGGTGGCTATCATATCTAACCCTTATAATGGTGGCTACTCATATCTAACCCTTATAACTGCAAATATTTTGTGATGTTCAGTATGTTACAGTAGCCATGATTCCTTTAGGTGAAGAGGGAGCAAATTATGAAATCCATCAGTCCCATCAATACATGTACACAATTCTCTAGTAATCAGAATTATACTACTAATAAAAAAATTCACGTTACCTTTGCAACACAACTGGTTCTTAATTTTAGAAAATGTAAGGGCTACAACTGTTATAAAGGAAACCGTAATACATCCAGATTTACAAATCTTACAATATATAACATTTAAAATACAATTACGTTTCTTGTTCATAATGGCACAAAGAATCTCTTATGGGTCTGAGCTAGTCTCTTCAAAAATACTGATTCAAATGGTATATGCAGGGCAAGAAACATCACTTTGTCCTTCAGCCCTTGAGAAGTTTTTCAAAAATTGCTGAACATGCAAACTTTTATGTAAGTAGATTAATGTACTCTCATGGGTACCATTTTCATGATTTTTTTCAAAAGATTGTATTATTGTGTGAACTTTTTTTAAGTATGCCTCTATGTAGTGACAATGGTCATTTTTAAGTATGTCTCTATGCAGTGACAATGGTCCTTTGTAAGTATGCCTCTATGTGGTGACAATGGTCCTTTGTAAGTATGCCTCTAAGTAGTGACAATGGTCTTTTTTGTCATAGGTGGATCATTGTATGCTGAGTCTTCACATTCTTTGTTTGTAGCAACCACAAAATCTATGCAACTTGGCTCCCCAATATTAAAAGAAAATCCACAACAAATACCTCTTAAGTTTGTACACAATATATATTCTGTCATCTGCTGCTTCCTGGTGTGCTGCTTCAGGACATGGTAGAAGGTGACAAAAAAAGTCCTGAACTTGCAAACATCAGGGTTCAATCTAGAATTTTGCCTGATGGGGCCATTGGTCAATCAAGATTTTCAAAATAAACCCCCATGAATATGACATGGGCTACTACTTCGTCATTACTAAGCAAATTGTTACATGAAGATTAGATAATAAATGTACCCTAAAATTATGCATAAAATATTAGTTATTCCTCTAGTAGCAGAATACAGTATTACATTGAACAAAGAGTAAGAATAAATCCAAAATAAATTTACAGTCTAAATGGAAGATCTTACTGATGACAGAGCACTGAACTGCAATTTATGAGGTTTGTTCTAAGTCGAAGATTACTAACTGACCAATGACAGCCATTTTCTGATAATGTAATATAGGTAAATTTGTCACACTTGTTTCTTGCTTGTGACTAATAATTGTTACAGTGTAACTACTGGTTACACTGTCACATCTAATCTCAGTAATTTAGCTATTCAAGAAGACTCTTGCACTAACCAGCAGGCTGCAGTCATAGCACTCTGGACAACTATATCTTAATCTGACATAACAATATTCACAACAGATCTAAACACACTTTGCACGGCAACCTCTGTAAATGCACAGGCTGCATATCTTTCTATTGTATTGGTACACTTGTTCTTGTCATACTGACATGCTTCAACCGCATTGTATTTTGACAAACATCTTACTGATACAGATGCTTCAACTATCAGTAACTGTACAGTTATGAAAAAGTTAAGTGTTGGTGCATTCAAGTACCAGGAGTGCATCACTTACAGTTTTATTGTATCACCCTGGTGCAGTAGGATTTACTTAAGGGGCCAGTGATGCTTTTATTGTGTCAATTGCACAAAAACACACTCTAGAATGAACCATGCACATTCAAAAATTAGCAGAGAAAATATTAATTCATTAAAACATTTTTTTAAAAAAAAAGATCACTCAGGCTATAGTACTTCAATTTACACTGTACACCCCATTTTCTGATTAGAAAATCAATGAAGAGGATGAGTAACAACCAATGATAAACTAACAATGCTAAGAATAAGAAATTATGTTCAATGCTGTTCCACAGATAACACAATATTATAATGAAAGATTATGAATGCAAGACTGAAACATAAGGAAAACCAACAAAAAAATGAATTCTAAATCCAATGTATAAAGGTAGACAACTCTTTGCCAATTATATGCTTAAGATCATAAAAACATTTTAAGGTTTTACAGCAATATCCTATTACAACATGTATTCTTTGGCAAATGTAGTATCTAGATTCTACAATAGCAAAAGAAACACACGGTTGTCATATCAAAGTATATATATTAAGATTCTTTTGAAAAAGTAATTTGGTTCATAATTTTTACCACCTTCTATGACAGCAAAGTGGCATCAAAATTGAAAATGAAGCTGCATTCCCTCCCAAAGTAAATTTTCACTAACATAACGATCGTGTTTCTTTGGAACTCATACCTATTTAAAACAACTGTCTTCAGCCAAAATTCACCTAATTTGTTCGGTTCAGCTTATTAAATTTTTTGACAACCCCAGTGTAGAAGACCAAAAATAGATTACACTCAGTGATGTAAAGATTTTGAAAACAAGACTCACTGTGTCCAGATAATTACTCTGGTTTTTAACAGGTTTTATGTTAGCAGAAATCATCTAATATCAATATTCTGAGACTCTGACAGCATGTGCTTAACATTTTGTTCTGCTACCCCTCCCCATCCCACCCCACTTTATTTATGGACAGGCTGGAAATCACCCAATCCCTTTTATATAATTATCTTAGCCTTGCAATGGTGTAGGCCCCCATTTGCATTTCCCCATTATCCTTAAAGCTGGTTTACATTTTCCCCACAAAATGTATTATTCTTCATTGAGAAAGCCACAAAACCATGTCATTCCATTATCTCAGTTTATGATTTCCTGCAAGGGGAACACAGCCTTAAAAGAATATACAGTGAAACCTTGGAAGACAGAAAACCAATGAGTAAAATATAAATTTTGGGTTTTTTTTTACCAAGTGAATGGAAAATTTATGAAACTATTTCAGTATTAAGGAGATTTTGTTTTATTGAGGTTTCAGTCTTTTAAGTATCATTGTACATGGGGCTCTCTGTATATCACTTTGGCCCAAAAATAGTAGAATGTTGAATAATTATCAAAACTGTTAGCACACAATCATAACATGGGCAATACAACCACTGCTATCATCACAGCTAAAATAAGATTTTGTTATCTGCTATTGATCATAACAAAGGTTTCATATAACAATATTTCTTGCCTGTCAATTATACTTTGATGTACCCTCTCTGTATGTAAGTGTCAACACTCAACACAACTCTTTTTGCAAACAATGCAGTTACTAATAATACAGCTGTTGCCACTGGCAATGCAGTCACCAACAATACAGCTGCTTCCACAGACAATGCAGTCACAAACAATACAGCTGCTGCTGCAGACAATGCAGACACCAACAATACAGCTGTTACCACTGGCAATGCAGTCAGCAACAATACAGCTACTGCCACAGACAATTTTCACAAGCAATACAGCTGTTGCCACTGGCAATACAGTCAGCAACAATACAGTTGATGCCACAGAAAATGCAGTCACAACAATACAACTGTTGCCACTGGCAATGCAGTCAGTAAAAATACAGCTGCTGCCACAGACAATGCAGTCACAAACAATTCAGCTGCTGCTGCAATACATTTATTGCCACTGGCAATGCAGTCAGCAACAATACAGCTGCCACCAGACAATGCAGTCACCAACAATATAGCTGTTTCCACTGGCAATGCAGTCACTAACAATAAAGCTGCTTCCACAGAAAATGCAGTCACTAACAATACAGATGCTGCTGGAAAAAAAGTACTTGTATCTCTCATATGGCATGTAGACAAACAAACAAACAAACAAATAAACCTGAACAAAATCAACTGACCATCAAATTAAACAGGGGATTTTAGACAACCAAATTTCTTGTTTATGAATGGTACTGAACCTACCTTAAGGCAATTCCATTAGGTTGAATATCCTTCACAAAAATCCCCATCTCCCCTGAGTCTGTTTTTAGGCCCACAACGCTGAAACCAAGGGAGCTATTTTCAGGTTTGAAAAGCTCAATTGTCTCCATTTCTCTGCCTCTAGCTGCCTTCTCTGCAAATCGTTGTATCTCCTGATTATAACCTGAGGTAGCAATGGGTAGGGTTTGCATAGTGGAATGACCAACTTCTGCCTTATTATGATGTATATTTGTTGGTTCCTGATTCTGTTGTCTAAGTACAAGTTCTCCTGAGGACAAAAAGTCAAAGTCATCCTTCCCAATCGTGTAACTCTCGTTCACCTGGAAAATAACAAAAGCATGCAACTTAGTCTTGTATGAAATGAATGATGCCTACTCAATTACCTTGACCTTGACTTGGGCTATTTGCCCAGTATATCTCTCGGTATCCAGCATATCCCCTTGACCAATTAATTTGCAACAATATAGTCAGTAAAAGCTAGTGACTAATTATTATTACTGAAAACTATTGCTGCAATCTAAAACCTGGACAATAATTAACCATAATGTAATCAATAATTGCATAGCTCACCTCTATGAAGCTTTCAGTAGTCCGAATAGCCATTGTAAGCTTTCAGTAGTCCGAATAGCCATTGTAAGCTTTCAGTAGTCCGAATAGCCATTGTAAGCTTTCAGTAGTCCGAATAGCCATTGTAAGCTTTCATTATCATGCAGAAAATTCAAACTAAAGTGATCTTGACAACGAAATGTTGCCCCTTTGGTAACTATTTTTTTTTCAATTTTTATCTTTCCATTTTTACTTAACTTTAAATCAGCACTGTATAGCCAGTATTGTGTAAACCATATACCAACCTACATACTTACACACATACATACATACATACATACATACATACATACATACATACATACATACATACATACATACATACATACATACATACATACATACATACATACATACATACATACATACATACATACATACATACATACATACATACATACATACATACATACATACATACATACATACATACATACATACATACATACATACATACATACATACATACATACATACATACATACATACATACATACATACATACATACATACATACATACATACATACATACATACATACATACATACATACATACATACATACATACATACATACATACATACATACATACATACATACATACATACATACATACATACATACATACATACATACATACATACATACATACATACATACATACATACATACATACATACATACATACATACATACATACATACATACATACATACATACATACATACATACATACATACATACATACATACATACATACATACATACATACATACATACATACATACATACATACATACATACATACATACATACATACATACATACATACATACATACATACATACATACATACATACATACATACATACATACATACATACATACATACATACATACATACATACATACATACATACATACATACATACATACATACATACATACATACATACATACATACATACATACATACATACATACATACATACATACATACATACATACATACATACATACATACATACATACATACATACATACATACATACATACATACATACATACATACATACATACATACATACATACATACATACTGTGACAGGACATAAAAAACGTAAAATAGTAAAGAACATTCTTTTCTATATCAAGCTAAAAGTACTATAACGAGTTGATAAAAACCAGAGATTCATTTTGTCTTTTTTTAAATCATTGTTCATAAAATCTGATCATTGTCCACCCTTGGAGTAACTGCCAACATTAGAAGCACAGTTCATGCATCAATAATTACCTTGATGAGCCACTACAGCTGAGTATTACTCAATCAATGTACAACTAACCTGTTGAGGGTAACCTATCTCAATATACAATGTGTAGTCTGTGATATGGAAAGTTTGCTACTGAATAAACATTTTCATTCATTATCCAACTACACTGGTCGGAAAGGTCCTTCTATGTAGACTAGGATATATACAGTATAGCATAGAAGAATTTATGTGCACATGAACTAATCACAAATACTTAACCTATGCTAGTAAAGCATAAAATGTAGGTCGTAGTGACCGTTTGGTTGCAAGAGTGTAGTACTAACAGAGATCAGAGCTAAAAGAATCAGATAGTCCAATGCACAGGGTTCCTCTAAATGTAGATCAGGATCCTCACATATTCTAAGTGATTTGCCCATCAGGCATGCAAAAAAAAAGGCATCTAATTTGCCTGAAAGAAACATTGAGCATGCCAATGAAATGTTACATTTTCATTTTTAAGTTCTTCATAGACACTGGTAAATTATTAATGTTCAGCCCCTGCTTGCGCTCCATTTGCAGGTCCCTCCATATTATGAAGATTGTCTGCTGAACTGTATTGAAAGCCATGGTTGAAAAAAATCATGATTTTATTTTATAAATAAAACAAAATTGGATTTTTTAAAATTTAAATCTGATTTTTTTTAAATTTAAATAATTTTTTTTTATTTTAATGAAATTTATCAGGCCATAGTATATGATTATATATATATAGTGAATACAAGAATAGATTTAGGTTTTCAATTTATTTGCAGAATATATACATAGTTTATAATGTTATATGTTAAAGTAATTAAAAAGCAAGATTTGAATCAAACAACCCTGTTGAAAGCAAATAAACTGTGTGTATAAACCAATGTATGTGACCGACGAATGGAGAACAGTACTGTCTCTGTTCTCATTATTTCATCGTTTACCCATAATTAGCACTAACTTGTCCTGCATGAATAATTATGAGCTGTCCCTTGCTCAAGTTGACTTGGTAATGCATCACTGGTTAAATATATCGAGACTGTTGATTTAAACAGAATTTATTTTCAGAAGTCATCGTGGAAAGTACATAAAATTGAACAAGAGATATAGGGGATTAAGCAACAAACATGAGCTTATTTCGAGTTTTCCTCATTAACAATAATATTTACTTTTATAATGTGGCTGATGTGATTAATGAAGGCATAATATTGCACTGCAGGGCACACTTATATCTATGTGACTGTTTGATAATTAAGCTAAACTAGGGGATTAGAGACTTAAAAAAAGCCTCCAAGACAATGTTTTTCAACAATAAGGAATTTAGGTATTTGTATTGTATTTTAATCTATTTAGTTCAAAGAGAAATCATGACTATAAAGATACAAACTTTAAGCATATAGTAACATTGTAGCAAACTTTCATATGAATACAGCAACTGATGTTGGAGGTACAGTATGACTTAAAAACACTTTAACACACAACCTTAACTTTGTTGATGACAGCATTTCCACTCCATCTAAACATTCACAGGGGAGACAACAAAAATCAGCAAAATTTCATGCAATGACATCCGTTTGAAGTCATTCATGCACACAGCTTTGTAAAGATTCTTTGGGTTCCTAATTGAATTCCAAGCAGTAATTGCACCCATAATGGGCTTTGAATTGAAGGCAGTGTCTTCTGACTACATAAACTCTCCCTCGTTACCATGCCCTTCATTATACAGTAAAACCTGTCTTGATAGACCCCTGCTAAGAGAAACCTCCTGTCTTGAGAGAACAGATTCTCAATGCACAGATTTATTGATTATATAGAGTTATGACCTGTCATGAGAGACCATTATATTTTGGCAGAAGGGGTGGTGTTTCAAGACAGGGTCTACTGTAATATGATTCCAGATATAATGTGATACACTATGGACCCCCAAGACCAAATTTAAACCATTGTATTTCAATTGCTCTATCAAATGTAAGACAATATGAGTTGAAAGAAAAAAAATGAAGCTTAGCATTATATCATTTTTTCCTTTCTTAAAACATTATTATTTGAAAACATTAAAGGTACAAATATCATGAATTGAAAAAATATACTGTATTTGCCAGCCTATAAGTTGATACTTTTTTACCTGGAAGTCTGGGCTTCGTCTTATACTCCGAATCGACTTATATATGGATTATGTCATTGAAATTGCTTTACTGTATGTTAATGTAATTTTTCGTACGTGAAAATCGTTGCGTACAATGTACCAATAAATAATACCTATAAATAATACATGTACAGACCATCTTAATCATTTTCCCAATTAATCTGGAATAGCATAGTGATAACATTAATATTCATGAAACCGGAAGTTACTAGTGAAAGTGACGAACCCAAGGTGTTTATCTGGCTTCGTCTTATACTCCGCATCGACTTATATATGGATGAAGGATTGAAAATTGACGAAATTAGCAAATTCGACTTATACTCCGCATCGACTTATAGGCCGGCAAATACGGTATTTAATTGACATTAACAAAAATTATTACCATACATTTGACTGGCATTCTGTCTATCTCCCACATCCCCCCAACACACAATCATCTAATTTTTATTATTCTTGCTATACCACGGTTTGTTAGTTATGGACTGCAACAACTGCATTGTAAAAAAGAAAACCCGTACTGACATACTTTCCCACAGTAACCATGGACTATATTTCCAGCTGATGCCTACCCCGCACAATGCATCAAGTTAGATGACAATCCACTTGTTGGACATTCCACAGAAGAAAAATAATTGAAGGACTGGTGACACAAAGCTATGATTTGTACAGCTGAATGGTGCCAAACGGCATCTAATAAATTAATTTTATAGTTGATTCCTTGTAAGAATATTTTCAATATAAACTGTTTAGGGATATATTAGTCTCCAGAACTAATTTTAGTAATGAAAAACATGAAGAAATTTTGTGAATAACTAAAAAAAGGATTGGTGTCACTGGCATAATCTCTGAAATCATTACAATTTTGATTTGGTTATTTTTAAGCATGGTGGCAAGAAATTAAGGCATGGTGACAAGAGATTAAGGCATGGTGACAAGAAATTAAGGCATGGTTGCAAGCACCTGTCTGGCATGTAAGTAAGCCATGACTTGTGCTGAAAGATGATTAGGCAACATCAAAAATAATGTTCCAAAAAGCGATAACTGGCATGTGCCATATTTGTATTACTGTCATATGGCAAAATGGCACCTTCTGCAACAGCTGTTTCAGCCAACGCAAAAATATTTTTGATTATTATGTTTCATTTAAGAACTGACCATTAATTGTTTGATTTGAATCTGTATTCAGAAGCACAAATTGTGCGAATCAGTGAAAGCACTATCTGACACTTTCCCCCAGAATAAAAACTCATTGTGTCATAAATTGCAAAGAAGACAAAATATCAACATTTGATTTTCATTTTTCTAATCCTACATAATATTGCTTTGAGTCATAATTGTCGGTCTCTGTTGCACTAAAATACTTTACTGATGTAACACAGAGTGCATTTCCTTAAAGAGATCTGGGTAAATCCCATAGCAGCCTGCCATGTTCCGGTTTTCATTTCTATGTAGAATCTAGCAGGATTTTATGAACAGGTTATTTGATCTTTTTTCATATTTGAGGTATAACTGTATGACATATAAAAATGAGAAAATGATGCTGAAAAACAATGTACCTGTTGTAGTTCCTGTATAGAATCCTGCAAAACCAGCAGTTGGTGGAGAAGCGGACTCTCCAATAAACAGATAATGGAGCTGATTTCCTCATCCCTGTTGTGGTCCCCTTTCTCCCTAAGGAGCCCCTGTAAGTGCTCCAGGCATTCTGCTGCATGTAGGCTCTCTGAAACACAAACAGATAAAATATCAGTTTCTTAAGAAAGTGAAAAAAAATCACTAGTGATCTATCCATACATCTATATGTCAATCTGTCAATCTTTCTTTCTCTATATATCATACCTGTCTTCTTACCAATAATCTCTCTCTCTCTCTCTCTCTCTCTCCCTCCCTCCCTCCCTCCCTCCCTCCCTCCATCCCTCCCTCCCTCCCTCCAACATACCTATCAATAACACATCTCTATCCGGTAATCAAGCAAATACAAATCAGAATTTTGCATCAAAACAACAGAATACCTGCATTTTTCCCACCACAAGCATAACATCTTTCAATATAAGAAAATATAAAAATATCTCATAAGGTCTTTGGTTTCTGGAAAATCAATTCCACCAAGTTTCCAACTAAAAGACTGTTACCAAGCTGAATGGCCCAAACTTACTTTCTTGAATTTACAAACATTCTACTTTTCAATTAAATCAAGATTTATTTCAACTGAACAGCCCTTACAAAGGTTATTATGAATATGGTTTTTGTTCCTTAAAGAGACAGAATCCTGTATCCTTGATGGGGCTGCAGATATTGTAACTACCGTATATACTTGCGTATAAGCCTATACCAACTGCTAACTACATCAACCCAGATCTGCCGTCGCATAATGCACCAGCAGAAATGGGTCTATGCAGTTTGTAAGGACTAATCAGTAGAACAAACAACATGGACTATGATATGTCGGCGCATTATGCGACGGCAGATCAGGATCTATGTTGTTTGCATTTGGACCTAGCTTATATGCGAGTATATACAGTACTGTAAAATCAGACATTTTTGTAGAGGATTTCATCTTCTCATTTTCATATATCCATGAAATTAAATCCACTACAAAAGATGGTATTGTTGAACAACAGTAAGGTAAACAGTGTGACCCCACAAAATGTGATCCCCACAAATATTTCTGATTTTAGTGTTCTTTAGTTATACTTGTATATGACCCCTTCTCACTAATAAGGTGATATCTCCATTTACTGTCTATACTCGTACATAAGCCGATACCAACTGCAAACTGCATAGACCCAGATCTGCCGTCGCATAATGCACTGGCAGATCTGGGTCTATGCAGTTTGTAAAGACTAATCAGTAGAACAAGCATTTGGACTCCGCTTATATGCGAGTATATACGGTATCTATAATGTTGGACCATGCAGAATTATCATAGAAGGTCATTATAGACACTAAGTCTATCATAACAATTTACCTGATCCCTTTAAGATTTGCAATTGCAAGCTTGAGGATCTCTTTCTTAGGTAAATGATACTAAGAAATGTCATTTAGCAACTATCTGATGTGAGATTGAATTTAAAACATATGGGAAAGCGGGTGTCCTGCAATTTTGGCCACACATCCCTTAAAGCTTGACCCCTTCACCCACTTCTGGTGCAGATTGAAAGGTGTGAATTTTGATCAATTACTTCTAATGCAAACAGTTATTTGTCTCCTTGAATTTTTTTTGGTACCCTTGATTTAGAGACACAATTCCCAGCTTACTGGATCCTAGGTGCAACGCTGGAAAACTAGATACTGTACTCTAATATAGAAAGCAAGGGAAACAAATCTCACCAAAATTGGCAATTCTCTTATCCTACCATTTTTAGCTTTAAGGTAAAATATGGACGTTTCTGTTTACACTTATTATTGAATCTCGACACCTGGAAACCCTATATTCATTGTTGTTATACATTTTTAATGCATAGTTTATAAACAATTGCATTCATAAGTATTACTCTCAAAAAAGTTGACATGGGTATTACAGTCCTTAATATGTATGCATAAGTTATGTACTACTAGAACAAAGAACTCATTAACATAGAGATTACAGTTTAGTGAATTTGTGACAAGTTATGAAATAAACAGTAATCCTGAAGAAATTTGAGAAAATAAATGACTAATGCCACACCTACAGTTTATATACTCACTGATGAATAGAAAAGAAGAAAAAAAAAGAAAAGAAATTATGACTCTTATTGGAAAAAAATATGAAAATACAGTGCATTCAAATGCAGTATCACAATCTCAACGTATTTTCTAACTTTCATATTTATATAAGCCACATGGAGAAAATAAAAACATCAGATCCATATCTGTAGTCAAAATTATCGACAGTAACTTTCTGAAAATAAACTACAGTCCTTTGAAATGGTACATTTAAATATAACCTCTTATCTACTAACACAATTATTTCACCATCAGGGATATACATATCCACTTGCCTGACTCCCAGGACAAGCTCAAATTTGGCTCGGGCAAGCTCAAGTTTCCAAGGTACTTGCCCCTGGGCAAGCCCCAAAAATTGAGAGAGAGAGAGAGAGAGAGAAGGAGGGAGAAAGGAGCCATGTTACCTTCATAATGCTTTATATTCTATAAGTTTTATACCCCGCGATCTAGCCACAGTACATATATCAGCACTTTTATTTAGTGTTTATATGTACTGCATTCTTCTGTTATATAACTGGCCACAGTTTTTTTCATCTATCGTATGTCGTTTCCATCTTGTAATCAATGTCAAGGTCAGTCTCGCATTTTCTCGCACAGACGTGTTAATGTAAATATTTATTACTTAAAGCATGTTTTGACAAATAAGTAATAAAAATTTATATTTCAAATTATCAGTTACATTTTAATTGTAATATCTGTATGTATCCAGGATTCACAGACTTTCAGGTCCTAACTTAGCCTCTGGCAGTTTGTGAGCTGGTCGACTCTAAACAATCAGATAGTCAAAGATTGTTTTGATGCATGTCACCGATTTTAAGGTGAGCAGGTGTTAATTGTTAATATAACTTGTGAGATTTGTTTGACAGGTGTGTTTTATATTTCATTCAAAACGTGATCGATGTACCAAAAATGTAGCACACACAAGCGGTGTTTATGATCTGTTGTTTACGTGATAATTACAGGAGATCAATATAAACTTATCGCTTTGCAAACAATTAAATGGATAAAAATGGGTGCTCAATCTCAAAAGCCAGCTTGTCAAATATTTTGATGTATGTTGCCGGTTTCAAGGCGAGTAGACGATAATTGTTAAGTAAATGGACAAAATAAGTGTTCAGAAATTCTTTAATTGTGAGTATAAAAAAATCATTACAAACGATCTAGCTTTCATTATTGTTGATGTAGTTGATGAAATGAGTATCTATCTTACCGAGTCATAAAAAGGAAACTTGATGAAGTTTCTAGCTCTAATGAACATGTTTTAAAGGCAAATAACCAGTATGATGGTACAAAATGTGCTAGAAAGTTCCAAATATCGTGGATTAATGAATATCACTGGCCAGAATATTCTTATTGGTTGCTTAATTTTTCAGTTCAAGGTCTTTTACCTAAAAATCTCTCTTTCATACTTAAAAATCTACATACATGTATTTCCAAAGCCTTTTCTATCTATCCATTTATCTGTCTATATGCATGTACAGTGTACATGTCTGTTTTTGCTCTTGTAACTATATCTGCATTCTAACCCTTTCTCATCTGCATCTATGTATCTATCTATATGTATTATTTACATATACATTTTTGATAACTTTAACTATAGGCATATGGTTTTAATGTGCTAACAAAGATAAAAAGAAAACAAAGTTAAAATAAATATAACATGATTTCCTTAAAATATCCCATATTTTATTTTATCTTATTTATTTACTCATGTTGGGATATTATGTTTCAGGCAAGTTCAAATTTCCGAAGGGCAAGTTAAGTTTTCCACTTTTATAAAATGTGTAAATCGCTGACCACGTTTTACTTGATATTTGCTGCTCTTATTTCTCAATATAATTCTATGAAGCAAAGGTCTGAAAAAGATATGTGTATGCAGTTTAAATGTCTGTACCCTATTAAAGGGGACAATGTTTTTTTCTTCAACATTCTGTCTTGTATGCTTGCTGTATCATTTTCCCTCGATGATTGCCTAAATAATGTCTACATCCTTTGTCAATGTTTAGATGGATTTGTACTGATTGCTTTTATTATGATTGTAAATGCATTTTTCTTCATTTAGAAACTAAAGAAAAAGAACAACCCTTTTTCATTTACAATTTAAATGACCATGCAATCTATACACTTCTATGTTACTGTTTTATCGGCTTGTTCTACAATGACATCACGCATAACAGCAAGCTGCTCTTTACTCAAAAGAGGTAATACAGTCAGTTAGGACAAGCTAATCCTTAAGTAATTTTAACTTTAAATTTCAGGAATTCGGTTGGAGTACATTTTACAGGAGACACAGATTTTTAATCAACACATAATGTTCTTCAAAAAGCATGAAAAATTTACATTTTGAATATTTTCTCCATATTTGACCTTTAAGAAGATCTGGTCCTGACTTTACAAAACTTGTCAATTTGAGTGCATACTCAAACTCAAATTCTGATTGCTTACAATAAACAGAATAATTAAAAACGATTTAAGTAGCAATGCGCTTAGATATGCAGTACACGCATCATGGATTGCACACTCAATACAATGGACATAGACACAGGGGGCATGAGATTAAGTGTACACTAAGAATACTGAATGTCCACTACATCTGGTGAATGTTCTATAAGCCTAGTTGACATCCACTCAATCTAGTGGAACACTGTCGTGGATTTTATTGTTTTATGGGACCCCTCACTGATTTTATTGCATTCACCCCCGAGTCGACACTCTAAACAAACAGATGGGGAAAAAAAAAACACTGTAAAACTGTATGTCAATTTCATACCTTCAGCTCTACAAAACATACAGCAGTAAACATGTATAAAATACAACAAAACACAAGGTTTTACATATTTTGGATATCCTCCCACCTCTGTCCATGACAGAGCAAACATCAGAAAAACTGCCTAACAACAATGTACATCCCTGTTGACTGACTACATGTACATGTACCTGTTAACATATACACATGCAGAAATTTACATACTGTTCTGCATCAAGTAGTAACTTCAATGTTCTTTCTCAATAAGTGATATTTCATAAAAGTGCTTGTTGTACTGGTTCTTAATTTCTCATAGTTATCGTGTAATTTCCATACTATTTCCAAGGCCCCCTTTTAACTAATTACTGAAAGCAGTATACAAATAATAAATGAAAAGCCCCATTTTATCACTAATGCAAAAGACATTCATGTAACTAATTTTTTATATTTTTAATATTTTCATTTCAAAATCATAGGAATATTATCTGGTTATGGACTTAATGTGATAAAACTAATATCAATGTTATTTTTTAAAAAAATATGAATAATCATCAATCATGGAGCAAAACCACCTTGTTGGTAAATTCTGGGCACAAACATTTTGTTGTAACTATCACTGTATGTCCATCGCTTCCGTCTTCCCACCCACTGCAGTTGTATGTATATTGACGATGTTTATTTTAATCTTTCTGACATCAAATTTCTCAGTAGTGATCAAAGGACTCTCCCTCTTTTCGTTTAGTCGAATTGCTTTCACTTTTCATTCTAAACTGAGAAATTCTAATGACATTTTGCGACAACTTATTCCTTCATGGGCAATATGTATTTATCACACAAGATGCACAGTATTTACAAATGAAGTGAACTTGTGACGTGATCGACTTTTCCCCCCCCCCCCCTCCAGTCTGGTACCTGGTTAAGTACATTTCATAATCTATGAGAGGGAAGCCAGAAAGGCTAACATAAAATTTTACTATCTGGTGACCAGATGCAGCTTTCATAATTTTTGAAAAAACATCATTCAGATGATTTTTATCAGTAAATGTCAGACATGAACTTTATAAGTCAATATCAAACCTCTGCTATGTTGGAAATTTTTATTTTAAACAGACTGGCTTACCTTGAATAAGCGACATCTTGCTGGTTAACTGACCAAAATCTAGGACCTTCTACATCAGAAATAATATGCAATGCTGCACACTACTGACAACTTGGACTATTTTCCTGTAAGAAAAATGGGCAAAATATATTTTACTGAACACATTTTAGAACTGAATAATCCATCTGAGCTAAACTAATTTAAAATCAGACCCATCTAGTGATGTGTCTCCAATGTTGCAATATAGTGCAAAAGTTACAATTCAATTATTATGACTTACTTGCATAACAAAAAACTGTAAATCTTGCAAGTGTAAGAACAACAGTACAGCCAACAGGCATGTGTTTTTTGTACATAGTAAAGCTCAAATCTACCTGAGCAAAATTCTTGTAGCGTCTCTACAATTTCCAATAACACAATGTTGGGACAAAATGTATATCATACCGAGGATCACTACTTTTATAAAGCAAGCATTTTGCTTCATACAATTGCAGCTGCACATCATGATATATCTGTGGTCATGAATTTACATTGGAGGACATGCTGCAGAGCCCTAGATAAGAAAGCATATTCATTAATTTTATGGAATTAATGAAAAAAGCATATTCATGGATTTTATGGAATTAATGAAAAAAAGCATGAAGAATTTATTATTTATTCAAAGTATGCAAAACAATTACTTTTAAGCAAAGTTTTCAGCATATTTCTCCTACCATATGTACAGTTAATGTTTTATTATGGTCTGTTCCATAAATGCAAACTTTGAAACTGGGACAATCTCTTGATGTTCTGTGCATATCTGAAATGATGCTGCTTTATCACAGTGAGACCCTTCAATAACAATATAATTTAGCGCATCTGAAGTCATTTTGTTTTTGTTAGTCTTGGTCAATAAGCTGTCTGACACATTCTCTACTATGCATCATATACAAATAAGAAATGTCTACAGACTTGCATCAATTATGAAGTCTCTAATTTTGAAGGAGTCTTCCAATCTGAGGATGTCTTCCAATCTGAAGGCATTTTTTTCTCTAATAACAAATGGTGGGAGAATGAAAGAAAACTTTGTGAGCATGACAATCATGCAAACATACATTAAACAATCAGAACTTTTGCTTGTAGAAATGGCACATGAGATTACCTCCCCTGGTCATTGTCCCTTACAAATAAGCAGTATTTATTCTAAAACATTACCACCAAAAATCGACATAATGAACAAAAATGGCACATAACATTTGCAAGCCCTATATTGTTTACTTTGATAATCCCCCTATAATATATTTAAAAAATGGCCCCTTCCTTTTCCTATTATGGAGAAAATTTCCCCCCTAAATTTCAGATATTAGGCAATCATAATCAGTTACTGTAATCATCTGTAATTGATTAGTACTTTTCTAATTAATTATAAGTAATTGAATCAGACATTTTTTGGATTACATGTAACTATAATGTATGGTAATCAACTGCAGTAGGAATACCCTGTTACTATGATTACAACATAATTACATTATGACAAACATATGCTTACAACTTTAACTGAATTTAACTTATTTCAAAACATAATAGGAAACAAAGATTAAATAAATATGGAGGGTTTTGGCCTTCTATGACTACAATTTTACAATCTATACATTTGTTCTCCTTTGCCTTGTTTTATGTCAACATTAATCATGGTTCCAAAAGATTTACACAAGGAAATTGAAATTGTATTCCCAGTTGCATAATAGTAAATAAATATCAAATGTGTTTTGGATGGAACACATTCTGTTATGTGAAAAGTTTAGACCTAATGAAACTTAAGTTGAAAGTATATTCAGTAAATATTATTCAGACTTTGCTATCACCTTACATACTGAAGTAAAAAGTATGAAAAGTATCAATGGAAGAAGTAGTTTCAGATATCAGAATTAAAAGAATACCAAATGCACAGTATATCTAAATGTTTTTCTTCAAAATGTCATACCTTTTTTAGTTTAATATAAAAATATACTGTATATATTAATGTTACTTTTAAAATTCATAACACACAAATATATTTGTATTTTTATTTTAAAAAATGTATTCAATGAACAATTTATGTATGTAGTAGCATTTTACAGCACATTAGCACAATACTGACCATATGGAGCCAATTAAAGGCAAAGTTAAACAAATGTAATTATTACATTTCAAAGGGTAATCTAATTTAATTAATATCTCTGCCAGAACTGAGTAATTGTAACTGTAATTAAATTTTTTTGAAGTAATTTAATTCATTACATTTGCAAGTAACTGACCCTTGATCTGCTAAATTTTCAGTTCTAGAACAGACCATGAATATCTTCTTAAAAATAACAAATTTGCTTTTTTAAGAACTTAATAAATAATTATGTACTTGCAATACAAATCAGGCATATTTTCCATGTAAATAGATCAATCTATATTTGTATTCATCATGAGGGGAAAATGGCAAAGACAATAAAATCTTGGGCAACAACAATTTCCCCAAGGCAAAATCCATCATCAAATATCTCCTCTGTCACACTTTATTTCCAGAAGCTCTTCAATTGACTTATAAAGTAGGTATTTCTCTTTTAAAATAAAGTGAAACTCTGCTATAACACGCATCATTATAACACAAATTCGGATACAACACGGTCGTGGCATGGCTCACAAAATTTTACAATAATTTCACCAATTGGTTTGAAGAACAACAAAGCTTCACTGCCAAAATAAGCAAGAGTTTGATTTAATCATTTGGCATGTTACATTGTATTCTCAAAGAAAAAAATGTCATTGCTTCATATTTTTTGAAGACATTAACTCTTTAAAAAGCTGATAATTGTGAATCTAATTATTACTGAACCATCAACATTAAATCCATTAAGCCTTCTTTGTGCATGTCTTCAATATATCCTATGTACAATCGTTGCTAAATCCAGGGTGAAAAGTAGCCAACTGATGTTTGCTCAGTCATCTGGCATACACATCCAAGCACCAAACAATGGGGTGGTCTAAAAAAGTTTCTCACCTGAATGTATAAATCAATTAATTTACCTACCTATTTAAGGGAAAACAACAGACCACCAATGCCTGCTCAATCAACCATCATACGCACCCGCTGAAACAAGTCTGTCATCTTATCCCCACCCCCATTCATCTTAATCATTTTTTTTTATAGTCAGGAATGCAGACAGCAGTTCCAAATCACTCCCATATACACAAGCCTCTTGTTATTGTAATGCTAAAGTTATATGTATAATGGTGCTGTTGTCAACCATTGACTGGAACAAACCATTTAAGTTGTAGGGGTGTAGAGATTTGCTATTATATTCAAATATACTACTCTCTGTTTTTGCTCTGTAGTAATGCAAAGTTATAGTTACAAACACATGTTTCAATGTATAAGGGTTTTCTTTTGTCTTTTAGAGAATGATTCAACTTTTTTTTATGGAGATCGGTCTTTATCCATGAAATCAAATGGTTTACTACCAAACTTCATCCAGGCAGTTATACACACTTCTTAAATTGTTCATCTGAAGTACATTATGAAGTCAACACCTTTGACCTCCTATATCAATTTAAGTTCAAGTATATTTCAATCCTAAATACAAGTTTCTTTTAAGAAACTCCACATAAGTTAGAATGAGTGTATTACCAAGAATCAAGTATTTGGATTTGAATGGAATCTTGCAGAAAAATTCCAATAATTATGCTTCTTTGTGCACATTTTTGATGGAATTACTATTATGAATACAAAGAGATCAGCTGGTGAATACACATACTCTATTTACACTTCAGTTACCAGTTTTGTCATACATGTATAAGTATGTACTAATAAATGGTTCTCTGCCCAAAAATTATATATTAAATATGTAATAACTGCTTAAAGTATTTCTCATTTAATATGCATCATGTTGGTAACTGCATCACTGAAGTCTGTAGTTTTACGCCCTCCCCAATTTAAGTCTGTAGTTTTACACCCTCCCCCTTCCACTCTGGTATAGCTCAGAGGATACACATGTAATATTATCTACAGTTTACTGATTTGGTGCAGGGCTGTTAACAGAGTTTCAGGATGAGGAGTCCTGGACTCTTCACTCATGGAACTGAGGAGTCCCCAGCCTATTTCTAAGAGTCTCTGGCATAAATTAACGAGCCCCTCACTTTCCAAAGGATCGAAATGCAAATGAAACAGCACATAATCATTACTTTACTACATATTTGTATTAAATCCCCAGCCTCATAAGATCACATTGGAGAGAAACTATTTTTCAGTAATTGTTCCAAAAACTTTATATCATACTACACTCTACCATCTGCAAACTAATTTTTCAAATCAGTTAGTTTCTTTTCTTTTTACTGTTCTTTGACTTAACAAATGTATGTACGACATTCTGGTTATCAAAGTCTTCAAGTACAGGATGCTCCTCCATTATTATGATTAAGTTATTCACTGTTTCAATGTACGAAACTGTACTGCTTTGCAGTCATCATTTTTCACACCAATTTCAAGAGTTTTCTCAACAGCATATGGAATTATGTCTTTTTTGCATAGGACATCAACCCTCTACAACAATGAAATGATCTGGGGTAAATTTGTGATGGATAAAGGCTGATATCTGCAAGTTAGTATTTAATTTTCGAGCGAGAAGATTTTGCTTTCCAGCAGTCTTACACCACTCACAAACTGCTTTTAATGAATCATCTTATTCCACTTTTTTCAACCATGAGAAATGTTTCTCCCACTGAGGTCTCTAAATTCTCACATTCATAGCTCTGCTGCCATTGTTATCAGTGTCCTTCACCATAGTTGAGATTGAGTCAGCATTAAATATACATTCCAAGTTCGAGTTCTCTTTGTTGTCTTCACTTTTTTCTTTTATTAGCATTAGTGTCATTTTCATCACAAGTCCAAAAGGAAAACAGATTTTGCTGACTCATTTTTAGGAGTCAAAGTAGTTTTTTCTGCACTCCTTTAAAAAGTGTCTAATGATACTGTAATGCCCTAGTCTAAATCACATGTACTGATGTAGCAGTTATAATTATTTTTATTATTATCATTATTATTATTATTACATATTAATGATTGGACAGTATTGTCCAACTCAAAAAGCTTTGATAACTTTCATTATACGCGTCATCACCAATTTAAACACCATTAAAACAGTTTGCATCATTTATTTGCTGAACAATCACAGGTGCTTACATACACACTCAACAGAACATGTTTCTTTAAAGTCATCACATCCGAAAAGGATTAACTGTTAATTAGTCACACTGGCTTCATGCCTGTTTACCTAAGTCTATCCATTAGCTATTCCACAGATCGGCAATAGCTGACCAAAAATATAAAAAGGGAGCATCATGGGAGAAAATGAGGTGCATCACAGGGACGTATTATATGGAGAAAAGGTGCATCCTCTGAGAATTTCACATGTATTTGACCCAAAAGCTTGGGTCCGGCCCTTTAAAGTTGTGAGGTGTCAATGAAATTTTATATGGTTTTCAGGTTATTCTTTCATCACAGACACACAAAATACATAATTGATGGAAGTGAGCAAAAATGTCTGGATGTAAAAAAGATGCACTGAATACTTATTTCTAAGCCAATAATTTACTAAAATACAGTCTTTAAAAAGTCGAGCGCTGCTGTGTTGGTTTTTGTCGCACGAACTGTAGCAAGAGAATCAGAATGAGACCCATTGATGTCTAGACAATTGGAATGTCAAGAATTGAAACCACCGTTACTGCGTCTTTAATTATTACTTTTTGCAGATACCTGTGTGTGGCAAAAATTATGAAATGAAAACTAATGCGTCTTATAAATTAGGTTACAACTGAGATCACCTGAAATGCACAATGCACACCAAAAGTAAAAATATAGGTCCACCAACCTGTAGTTAGTGGCTAACCCCTCGGGCAACTTACACCAGTGACTAATGCTCACAGATAAGATTTATGTACTGTAGTCTTCCCCATAAAAGTCTAACTGAAAACATGAGATTATATATTTCAAAAATACTACTTTTTACAGAGTATAACTAACTGAGAAATAGATGTGATATGAGAATAGAAATGCATGCAGCTTTCATGTTTACAAACTTCCACTTACAAGAAGCAAAATGGGTTAAAACTGAACTTCCGTAAGCGCACGCACCTGCTACTCATTAACTCGGTTCATTTAAACGCATCAAACCTCAAGTGTCATTGTAGAAAAATGAGCGTTTTTGTACACCCAGATTAATGTACATGTCATTTAGCAAGGAGAGTGTGGAATATAGATGATGGGTAGATATTGAGTACTCCAGATTTATTGATAGCTAATTCTTCGTCATCGTGTTTAATTAGCTTCTCAGAAATAGATAAGGAAAAACAACGCCTTTGCTTTCTGCAACTTTTTTAAAGATAAATTTTATTTGCAAACGGGGAAAAAATACATGGATGTGAATAGATAATACATACATTTTTATTTAGTCCCTAAATTAGGACACATGGGCTCGCATCGTTGCTTACAATTTACCTATAAATAATAAATGTAGTATTTATATTGCACATGTATGATTTGTAGTATTTATATAGCACATGTATGATTTATAGGTAAATTGTAAGCAACGATACGAGCCCCTTTGAATAGAGGTAAGGCTGCAACATTTACTAAAATTTTTAAACGTGTACACGGTAAAGAGTAACCAAAACGATGCCGTTTAATCGAAACGATTTGAAACTCAACCTTTCCCCCTACCGTCACAGTAGGCTTACAGATAAAGGCATTTTATTATGTAAACCACCCGTTGTTAATGTGCATTCAGTACCTCGCTTAACTTGCAGTTGTTTCTGTTATTGTACGTCTGTTACCTTTTATTGTGACAGGATTTAGTTTCTAAGACATGCCTTTGTTGAATATATATATATATATATATATATATATATATATATATATATATATATATATATGACAATTGAGGTAAAATATCATTAGGATCGTCATGAAATTGTTTTTGTTCTGTTGCATAATAAGTACATGATGAAAAATATCCATAATGCAACCGGATGCACTGCCAGGATATACTTATATAATGCTTTGTAGGATCTATTCCAGAAATGTAAGAATTGAGGCCCATTGGCTTCTACCAGCAAAAAGTGGGATCATTTAGAAAAAACACGGTCTCAATTACCCTTACATTTATTCAAGAAATTCAAGCACATATCATTATAACAGGCACTCACATTGTGGACTTATTAATTTGTGCAATAAATATTCACTTTTTCAGCATTATATGCCTTGAATCAATCAGTTGAACTACAGTATGGTTTTCTTCAGTTTCCTTGTCTGCTAACATAACAATGTCCACTGTTCAGGTCATGGTTATTTTAGTTGACAAGGAAATTGTAGCAAGCAATGTCATAGTCTGACTTAGCAAAGACTGATTAAACATATATAATGCTGGAAAAGTGAATATTTATTGCCGAAAATAATAAATCTACAACCCTAGTGCCCGTGAACATTATCAGTCTCTCCAGTTGTGAGCCTTCTGTGCCTGGATTTAAATTTCTCATGCTTGAGTAACTGTTCCCCTCAAAATTTTACTTTGCACATTTGAGTCTAAACTTTTTTCTCCCTGTACACTACTAGTGAAATAAATGCAGCAGCATTTTCACTTAAAATTGCATCTTTTTTGTATTTTCAATCAGTGATCATGGAGCATGTGCTCTTGCTGCTTAAGCTAATCAAAATCAGTAAGACATTTCTATCAGCCAATGAAATTGATCTTCTTTTGCTTCTTTGGCAATGAGCACACTCTATTAAGTAAGCTTGGGATGCTCAGTTCAGACTAAAATGAACCATAACAATGTTTTATCTTCATTTTCTTGGGTATTGTTTATGTGTCCTACGGGTGCCATGGAGGGAATTATAATACACCTAAGATGAAAAAAAAATTCATTGGCACAAGGATGCAGCCTCAAATGAACCCTGAATGACTATAAGAAACTGCAGTGGCTTACAGAATTGAAATGGTATTTTTATAAAATCAAATGTTACTCATCAAAGGTTTTGTAATTGATCATGTATTTCAAAGGTAAATAGTTTCAAAAATTTTTGGTCTACAAGGTCAGTAAATTAATCTGTGTAATGTGCAGTACAGCCAAGTCTCATCAACTTCGGCTTTTTCTTGTTAATGCCCTGATTGATGTGAAAATCATCAATACTTTAAGAAAAAATTTAACAGAGAAATCTTACTTAACAATCATCTTAAGATGTGGAAATATATCATTTAATTGGAACGGGTAGTTCCTGCATCACTGAAATCCACGTGCATGTTCATTTACACGGTTAACTATATTGTAAACATTTACAGGCAGTAAACTAAACTTAGCCATTTACACATGTAAACATCACAGCCATATTTTTAAAATTGGTTTGTGTTTACATAATAAGAAACATTAGTTCACTGAAGCTATTTTACAGACTTTAAGCAATAAAATAACTTTAACATACACGCAGTTAATTACATTCATTCATATATAGAAATGCATACACATATACATATGAAAATACATATATATTCACACATACATACAGACATACTAATTTAAATATGTTACTTTTTATTTAAACATTCATTTTCTAATCTAAAAGTTCCATGCAAGAAATTGATTTAAATGAAGAGATTCTGATCTATAATTACATGCAGAATTAATGCATACATTTGTAAGAGTTGGTAAATACACATTTAATAGCAGCAATACATTATCCTGTCACTATTATATAGCTTATTACTTTTTCGTGTCGAAAAATCTCGTCCATTCGATGTAAAAACATCCTCCACTTAGAGTGGAGATTTTGTCAACAAGACACGTCACACCCGTGCACCTCTCCGCGCCTGCGCGAACATTCATCTTTTTCATGGACGCCATGGCTAATGGTTGTATCGTGCGAACGTGACCAGAGAAAAATTGTCTGCTACAGGTTTCAACCATGTTTGGGTTCTCCTTTCAACCTAAATTCATCTGGTGTTACATTTGCCCATCTCGTCTTATGTGTCTTATGCTGCCCTACGTCAATATTTGTTCTAGAAAGAGTCTTTCTAGATTACCACGTGTATTCCGCCCTTAGGGGTTAGGGTACACCATATTTTTATTTTCTTTTCAAATACAATTTAGCTCACGGTAAGTCTTGTGTGTTCGTTACAACGTAACATAGACAACCGGGATAGCGCAGCAATTAGCAGGCGCATAATTCTACCAATTAAATATTTGATTAAATATTCTTTTTGCTAAGTCATCAATTGTATTTTTAATACCACGTGTGACGCGTCACATTGCTATTCTGTACTTTATTGAGAACAATAAAGTTTGTCAAGAAAACTAGACTTCTAATCCTTGTTCATGTATATGTATATTGTTTACCTTTAGACAAAATCCACTGTGGTGCATATAGACCGCTAAAAGTGTATGCAAACAGAGCAAAGTGAACTGGTGTGTATATAGCACGCGATATATACAAAAAAGGTGAGTTTTTCATGTGTGGAAATAAAAGGTGAGTTTTACATGTTTTATTATTGTATTATCTTTCATTAAACATTTATTTCAGAGAACAATGTCGGCACAGTCTTTAGGAAAGTGTGGCCACAAGAAGGCCCCTTGGAGACTGCCTCACATGTTCCAAGGTATGCGAAAGAATCGCTGTACCTTCTGCACTAAATGGACGAATGAAACCTGGAATCTTGCCGATTCCAGACGTACATAGAGGGCGGAAGAAAATACTTAAATCCCCCTCATCGTCTGAATTTTCTGGATTTTTCTATTACAGGTACTCAGGCAAAGGGAACATACTGTAAGAAGACCACTACAGATCATAAGAACATTCCGGGGCCCCAGGAGCCTATGGGACCAGCCCCCCCCCGAGATAGGTAAGGTCTCTTCGGTAGGAGGGAGTGTACATTCCAGGAGTAGATCACCTCTCCCGGTAAGGGAGAAGACAAACACCCCTCGCATTAACAGTAGCATGTAGCTGCCTTCCACCAGGAAGGAAGTGCACCGCTTATATCAGAGTAGCGTGTTGCTGCCTTCCGCGAGGAAGGAGGTGCACCGCTCGTCTCAGGGTAGCGTGTTGCACCCTCCCGAGAGGGAGGAGCTGCACCGCGTCCAACACTTCCAGGGTAGCGTGTCGCACCCTCTCGAATGGGAGGAGATGCACCGCACCTTGTTTAGTGATGAAGACGAACTAAGTTCTGACATATCTCTGTTGCCTAACTGGCCATTGCCCGGTGACCAGTCCGGTCACCGGGCATTGACTGGTGACCGGGTATTGACCAGTCCGATGGCTGGCCAGTGACCGGTGACCGGTCCGGTCGCCGGGCATTGACCGGTGACCGGTGACTGGTCCAGTCACCGGGTATTGACCGGTGACTAGTCCGGTCACTGGGCATTGACCGGTATAAATGACCGGTCAATGTATGATGGCCGGTCACCGGTGACTTCGTCCCGGTGGCTGGTTACATCGTCACAGGCCGTCGGTCATCTCGAACCTTTCACCAACCTTATACCGGTCATCACCCAGAGGCCTCATGGTGCGAGGATAGGGGATCGGACCGAGACCCCATCTCCCAATGCTACCATCATACCCTGTACAGGATTGGGAGTCTGCTCAGAGGGTTAAGACTAGGGAAGGGGATTGGATCGGGATCCCCCCTTTCCTATTATCCCAATGAATATGTATGAGAGGTGGGGCCCAGAGTAGAGGCGATGCCGCGGCTCGTGTCCCGCCATCGCCTCCTCGTCAGGTGGCATTCACCAGTAAGGCAGAAGCATAGCATCATCCACGAAAGACAAGCGGTCTCATCTTTATCCTGGCACATCTAGAACACATAGACGAACAAGTACGGGAAATGGCGCAGAGTACACCTATGTCACTGTCTCAGAAGGACATAATGATGTCCAGCCACTCTCCTGCTCGGAGTGTTCTAGATGATGATGCGTTTCTCTACCCTCGTTGACTCCAGTGAGATCGAGGTAGAAACAGCTCTTTTGTCACCTCCTATGAGTCCCACCAGTTCCTTTCACTTAGATGATTTGGAAGAGATCTGGTCTTTTGATAATGCTGTAACTTGTGCCCAAAGCCATCTTGCGCACAGCCCAAGAAGATCCTTTCAAGTTTAATAGATCTCCGGGACCCAGCCACAACCAGATCTCCTGCTCCTTCTACATTCCTCAACGATTGAGGAAATGTCACAGAGGTTTTTCCACAGGCCAGCCTGTGCTAGACGGCGTAGAGGATGGTATGTCTCTCCCTCTACTTTGAGACCTTGGTCTCTGCCTCTATTTACTGGGTACATTCCCGAAGCGAAAACCCATTAAGAACCTCTCCAGTTGGATGCAGATGTGTCTCAAGTGGGTATTATAATTGAAGCCTGGGCATGCCTTCCTATTAAAATAATCAAGCCTTTGAGCAGAAAGACCAGCTTCTGGTCACCATAGCTTCCCATGCAGACCTCTTCTCAGCTACTTCATTTAGTATGCTGAAGGAGGCTGCTCTGAACCCAGCCGCATTACAATGCGTGCTGGAAGCTGTGATCAAGACATCCCGGAATTCACTCTCTGTCGCAATGGTTTTTTCAGTGGAACTTCTAACATCCACCATCACATTGTGCTGGACTCCTCAAAGGTCTTATTTAACCATAGGAAAGACCTTCTAAGGGTTGCTCAATTGGAAGCCGAGAGCCTCTTCGGAGGACTCATCCTCACTGTGGCTTCACAAGATTTGAAGGATCATGAACATAGATCCTTCACAACTGCACCTGGCCCATCGTAATTGGCCAGGAAGCACACTAAGGTGAATTGCCCCCAGGGGCCACCCACTAAATTTTTAAAACAGATGCAGACCCAGTCCAATGCACAAGCTCAAATGAGACCTCCTCCTCCTCCTATGTACGAGAGGTGGGGCCCAGAGTAGAGGCAATGCCGCGGCTCGTGTCCCACCATCGCCTCCTCGTCAGGTGGCATTCACCAGTAAGGCAGAAGCATAGCATCATCCACGAAAGACAAGCGGTCTCATCTTTATCCTGGCACATCTAGAACACATAGACGAACAAGTACGGGAAATGGCGCAGAGTACACCTATGTCACTGTCTCAGAAGGACATAATGATGTCCAGCCACTCTCCTGCTCGGAGTGTTCTAGATGATGATGCGTTTATCTACCCTCGTTGACTTCAGTGAGATCGAGGTAGAAACAGCTCTTTTGTCGCCTCCTATCAGTCCCACCAGTTCCTTTCACTTAGATGATTTGGAAGAGATCTGGTCTTTTGATAACGCTGTAACTTGTGCCCAAAGCCATCTTGCGCACAGCCCAAGAAGATCCTTTCCAGCTTAAAAGATCTCCGGGACCCAGCCACAACCAGATCTCCTGCTCCTTCTACATTCCTCAACGATTGAGGAAATGTCACAGAGGTTTTTCCACAGGCCAGCCTGTGCTAGACGGTGTAGAGGATGGTCTGTCCCTCCCTCTACTTTGAGACCTTGGTCTCTGCCTCTATTTACTGGGTACATTCCCGAAGCGAAAACCCATTAAGAACCTCTCCAGTTGGATGCAGATGTGTCTTAAGTGGGTATTATAATTGAAGCCTGGGCATGCCTTCCTATTAAAATAATCAAGCCTTTGAGGAGAAAGACCGGCTTCTGGTCACCATAGCTTCCCATGCAGACCTCTTCTCAGCTACTTCATTTAGTATGCTGAAAGAGGCTGCTCTGAACCCAGCCGCATTACAATGCGTGCTGGAAGCTGTGATCAAGACATCCCGAAATTCACTCTCTGTCGCAATGGTTTTATCAGTGGAACTTCTAACATCCACCATCACATTGTGCTGGACTCCTCAAAGGTCTTATTTAACCATAGGAAAGACCTTCTAAGGGCTGCTCCATTGGAAGCCGAGAGCCTCTTCGGAGGACTCATCCTCACTGTGGCTTCACAAGATTTGAAGGATCATGAACATAGATCCTTCACAACTGCACCTGGCCCATCGTAATCGGCCAGTAAGCACACTAAGGTGAATTGCCCCCAGGGGCCACCCACTAAATTTTTAAAACAGATGCAGCCCCAGTCCAATGCACAAGCTCAAATGAGACCTCCTCCTCCTGAGTAAAGTCCTCAGGAGGAACTTCACCAACCCACCTTCCTTTCCCAAGGAAGGCAGTGTGTGGGGGGGGGGGGATGGCCCTAGGGACTCGTACCCTCTTCTGCCGTGCATTCCTCTCCTAATGTCCCTGTAGGTGCTTGTCTAGGCCTCTTTTCAGAGGCTTGGTCAAGTCACTTGGATGATGGGTGTGTCCTTTCTATGGTAAGTGAGGGTTACCGGCTTCAGTTTCAGGGAACAACCTCCTCTATCAAGGACCCCAATGTTCTTTCACAAGTCCAATTTGGTGAATTTAAAGGAAGAGGTGCACACCCTTTTACAGAAAGGGGCTGTCAAGAGGTTCCTGAACGATCAGTCTCCTGCATTCTACTTCCAATTCTTCCTGGTCATCAAGAAAATTGGGAAATTGTGTATCATTTTCGATCTCCCCCTGTTAAACCGGTGGAAATACCTCCGGGTTTGCTTGGACCAGGAAGTCTTTCAATTCTGGGTTCTATCATTCGGAATCGCTTATGCACCCCGAGTCTTCACCCATGTTATGGGAGTTGTAGTGCCCTATCTCTGATTACTGGGAACCCCGATTCTCCAGTATTTTCATGACTAGCTGATCCATAATGTTCGGGTTCAGTCCCTCCATCAGGACCTTTTCCGTTGTTGGTTCACAGTAACTCGGTTGGGTTTGTTTTACCCAACCTTGAGAAGTCAGAACTCGTTCCATCTAAGTTTACGTAGGGATGAACTTCTTCGTGAACCAGAACTTATTCCGGGTTCCACCGGATCACATAGATCGAATCCTGGCACTTCTAGAGGCGCTACGAGCAAGAACATTGTTGTCTGCTTGCCTTTAACTATCCCTTTTGGTAACCTTGAATGCCGCTGCAGATCTGGTTCCCTTAGGACGGCTCCATATGCGCCCTCTACAGTTTCTCCTTCTCGCAAGGTGGAAACCACACAAGGATTCTCTATCAGCTCTGATTCTTCTAGGACCAGATTTTCATCATCATCTGCCATGGTGGATGAATCGAGACAGATTCCTAATTGGGGTCCCCATGAACACACCCGATCCCCACTCCTACCTGTTCGCCGATGCGTCAGATTCCAGTTGGAGTGCTCATCTAGAGCCGGAGGGCATAATTCTTCAGGGTCATTGGACCCAGGACGAGTCGTCCCTCCACATAAACAACCTAGAAATGAAAGCTGTATTTCTAGCGCTGCAAGGGTGCATCGACAGAGTAAGGGGTTGATGTGTCATGGTCTCCTCCGACAACACGCCCGTCGTAGCGTATCTCCGACATCAAGGAGGCACACATGCCCCTTCTCTTGGCGTGGAGGTCTGGAACCTCCTCCGCTGGGCCACCTCGTAGAACATTTCCCTCCGAGTTCACCACATCCCAGGGAAGAAGAACGTTTTAGCGGACAGTCTGTCCTGGTCAGTCAAATCAGTTCTCATGGAATGGACTCTTCACCACGAAGTGACAGAGTCCCTTTTTCTCACTATGGGGAAGGCCCCTCGTGGACTTGTTTGTGACCAGGCTCAACAACAGACTTCCCTTTTACGTCTCTCCAATCCCGGACCAGAGAGCTTGGGCAGTGGACACATTCAGCTTCCAGTGGGATCGTCTGTTCGCATACGCCTTCCCACCATTGCAACTACTACCGCAAGTTCTGCAAAAAGTAAGAACTTCCACTGCCCGGATCATTCTCATAGCTCCATTATGGCCCCAACGATCTTGGTCAACGATCTTCTAGACCTATTGATAGATCAACCCAGGTCTCTTTCTCACAGTAGGGATCTTCTGTCACAACACAGGGGCTCCCTCCTACACAACAGCCCACACATTCTCCACCTTCACACTTGGCTCATCTCAAGCGATCTATCCACCAGAACAAGTTTTCAGGCCGGGTTGCCAGTTGCATCATTCAGGCCAGGAGAGCTTCTACATCCAAGGTCTATGATGCCAGGTGGAGAATCTTCTGTGATTGGTACAGTAGGAAACGTGTTGATCCCAGCTGTCCCTCTGTAACTGCCATTGCTGATTTCCTTTTGTTCTTTTCTAGAACAAAAAATGTTCAGTATCAACTATCAAGGGCTATAGAGCCGCCATCTCTAACACACTTAAATTTTCTCAGGGCTCGGAAATCGGTTCAGATCCGCACCTTGCTGATCTCATTCAGTATTTTGAGCTACAGAGACCTGTCTCCCGCTCTCTTACACCCAGATGGAATCTATCATGTGTTTTATGGTCCTTAACCAAACCCCCTATGAACCATTGAGTGAGGCTTCCTTTCAGGACCTCACACTCAAGACTGTGTTTTTACTTGCTTGGCGTCTGTGAGAAGACGTAGTGAGATTCATACATTTTCTGTTGACACTGGCTGCCTCCGGTTTAATGGCAATTACGAATCCGTTTCCCTCCTTTGTCAGCCAGGATTTTTAGCCAAAGGAAAAAAAAAAAATCAGTTACCTGTGGTAGCTCCATCACCTATAGAGATCCCCAGTCTCAGTCGAATCTGTGCTGGAGATGATCAAGATAGGCTTTTATGCCCAGTTAGGGCACTGCGTTTCTATCTAAATGCTTCAAAAGTGAAAAGAAAGGGTAGGAAACGTCTTTTCCTTCCTCTTAAGGGTTCCGTTGATATTTTGGCCTCCACTATTGCACGGTGGATTGTCACTACAATTAAAAGAGCTTATCAGTCCCTTACTGATAGAGACCTCTCTTTTAAGAAACTAAAAGCCCATGAGGTTCAAGCTGTCGCTGCCTCATGGGCCTATCTAATCATTCTTCCTTAGAGGACATCATGAAGGCAGCATTTTGGCGATCCCATACTACCTTCTCTACCTCCACTAATTGCGCAGGTATTCTCTCTTGGGACCCATAGTTGCAACACAACATGTGGCCCAGAGGGACTCCAACAATTTGTAAAGTGGATCTCTTCCTCAAATGGTGAGTACTTTCCATTTTTCTCTGTTTTTGATCAGTTTAACATCAGCCTACCCACCTAACTGACCAATTCAGCTATATAATAGTGATAGGATAATGTATTGCTGCTATTAAAATGTACTTTTTTTGGGGGGGTAAAACTAATTTTAATTATGCAATACTTACCCATCACTATTATCAAATGCCCTCCTCCCACCCCGCTCTGATGTCCTGGTGTAATTTCGTCTATGAAAAAGATGAATGTTCACACAGGCGTGGAGAGGTGCATGGGTGTGACGTGTCTTGTTGAGAAAATCTCCACTCTAAGTGGGAGGATGTTTTCACATCGAACGGACGAGATTTTTCGACACGAAAAAGTAATAAGCTATATAATAGTGATGGGTAAGAATTGCATAATTAAAATTAGTTTTACCCCCCCCCCCAAAAAAAACTACATCTTAGGTTTACCGTTATACAAACATACCAATTTAAATATAATTACATGCAGAATTAATGCATACATTTGTAAGAGTTGGTAAATACACACTTAGGTTTACCGTTATACATACATACCAATTTAAATATATAAGGGCCAAAGAGTTGGACAAGGCTATGCACATACATACAGAAAGCACACATAAGAATAGTGTAAAATCCTGTGAAAACTTGTATATCACAAGACAGCAATTAAGAGCAACTAACAGCATATATACGAAAACATATGAGAACAAGACACATGAATTTCAAGTAACTAAAGGCTACAAGCAAACCTACAGAACTTAAAGCAACTAAAGGCTACAAGCAAACTAAAGGCTACAAGCAAACTACAGTACTAAAAGCAACTATACGCTACAAGCAAGACTACAGTACTAAAAGCAACTTAAGGCTACCAGCAAACTAAAATCAGCTAAAGGCTACAAGCAAACTACAGTACTAAAAGCAAACTACAGAACTAAAAGCAACTTAAGGCTACAAGCAAGACTACAGAACTAAAAGCAGCTAAAGGCTACAAGCAAATTACAGAACTAAAAGCAGCTAAAGGCTACAAGCAAACTACAGAACTAAAAGCAGCTAAAGGCTACAAGCAAGACTACAATACCAAAAGCAAACTACAGAACTAAAAGCATCTAAAGACTACAAGCAAACTACAATACCAAAAGCAAACTACAGAACTAAAAGCAGCTAAAGGCTACAAGCAAACTACAGTACTAAAAGCAAACTACAGAACTAAAAGCAGCTAAAGGCTACAAGCAAACTACAGAACTAAAAGCAGCTAAAGGCTACAAGCAAACTACAGAACTAAAAGCAGCTTAAGGCTACAAGCAAACTACAGAACTAAAAGCAGCTAAAGGCTACAAGCAAACTACAGAACTAAAAGCAGCTAAAGGCTACAAGCAAACTACAGAACTAAAAGCAGCTAAAGGCTACAAGCAAACTACAGAACTAAAAGCAGCTTAAGGCTACAAGCAAACTACAGAACTAAAAGCAGCTAAAGGCTACAAGCAAACTACAGAACTAAAAGCAGCTAAAGGCTACCAGCAAACTAAAAGCAACTTAAGGCTACAAGCAAACTACAGAACTAAAAGCAGCTAAAGGCTATAAGCAAACTACAGTACTAAAAGCAAACTACAGTACTAAAAGCAGCTAAAGGCTACAAGCAAGACTACAGAACTAAAAGCAGCTTAAGGCTACAAGCAAGACTACAGAACTAAAAGCAGCTAAAGGCTACATGCAAGACTCCAAAACTAAAAGCAACTTTAGGCTACAAGCAAACTATTTGAATTAACAGCAACTTTAGGTACAAAATTTAAATATATGATACCTTGTTTAGAAATCCAGATGAAAGCGTTAAAAGCAACAGACTAAATTTGCAACCAGGAAAGTCACCAATCTCGGGTAGAACTTAAGTAGCACTTGCAATAAATAACATACACTCTGTACTATTATAATTTTATTTATTATTCAGGCTGATTTAAGACAATGTACAGTCTGTACTATCATAATTTTATTTATTCAGGCTGATTTAAGACAATGTACAGTCTGTACTGTTATAATTTTATTTATTATTCAGGCTGATTTAAGACAATGTACAGTCTGTACTATTATAATTTTATTTATTATTCAGGCTGATTTAAGACAATGTACAGTCTGTACTATTATAATTGTATTTATTCAGGCTAATTTAAGACAATGTACAGTCTGTACTATTATAATTGTATTTATTCAGGCTGATTTAAGACAATGTACAGTCTGTACTATTATAATTTTATTTATTATTCAGGCTGATTTAAGACAATGTACAGTCTGTACTATTATAATTGTATTTATTCAGGCTGATTTAAGACAATGTACAGTCTGTACTATTATAATTGTATTTATTCAGGCTGATTTAAGACAATGTACAGTCTGTACTATTATAATTGTATTTATTATTCAGGCTGATTTAAGACAATGTACAGTCTGTACTATTATAATTTTATTTATTATTCAGGCTGATTAAAGACAATGTACAGTCTGTACTATCATAATTTTATTTATTCAGGCTGATTTAAGACTGTACAGTCTGTACTATCATAATTTTATTTATTCAGGCTGATTTAAGACAATGTACGGTCTGTACTATTATAATTTTTTTTATTATTCAGGCGGATTGAAGACTACAGTCTGTACTATTATAATTTTTTTTATTATTCAGGCTGATTAAAGACAATTTATGAGGGTTATAAAACTAAGATTAGCTGAATTGTATTATTTTCTCATTGTCTGTCATGGTGGACAGACCTCTGAGTAAGCACTTAATTGGTCACTTACCTGTACAGTCTTAACTGGGTGGTCAATTACCTGTACAATCTTAACTGGGTGGTCAATTACCTGTACAATCTTAACTGGGTGGTCAATTACCCATGCAGTCTTAACTGGGTGGTCAGTTACCTGTACAATCATAACTGTGTGGTCAATTACATCTTAACTGGGTGGTCAATTACCTGTACAATCATAATGGGGAGGTTTTAAAACCTTCTTGAAAAAGTTGTAAATGTTTATCTCTTGTCCAAATTTCATTACAATCTTTGCAAAACAAAGTATTTCACCATGAATATTTCACATTATTCTAACAGTTTTCACCATGAGTTAGTTGACCCAGGGTGGGGTGGGATTATTATAAGTTTTCTGGTTCTGATTTGCATTTTCATTGAAACTTCAGACTTTTGGTTTTCAGTATTGTTCATAAGGCAAAATATTTCAGCAATAATAAAAACATACTATCCAACCCAAATAATACAAAATTAAGAGGACTGTCAACATTTTTTTGTATTAACTGGACTTTGTGATAAACAGATTTTGTAAGTTTCATGTCATACCAGTCACAGAAATATACACCAACATTATTTCTTTATAAAATATAGAGATTGGTAATTGTAATCAACATCAAGGATTTTATCTTGCAAAATATCATTTTGCAATATCAAAGTTGTAATGAAACTGCTCAAGTTCATTTAACACTTTGAGATTTTCAACAAAATAAAATTAAAAATAAATAAAAAGGAAACATTTTAAATGCATATTTGTATATATTTTCACATCAAGTTGTTGTCAATAACATACCTAGATAAAAGCCAAAATTCTTTCAAATTTTCCGGACACAATGACATCATATTTTAAATGTATAGAAACTTCTTCTTTATTTGGCATCTCCCAACTGAGTCCCCAAATGAAATTGAGAGAAAGAGATTATTCTTTAGTGTATTAAAGAAAACACCTTAGATTTATTTGAGGAACAATGAGATGGTCGTCCCTTTTTAAGCAAGACCAAATTGAAGCGCAGTTGACAAATGTTGTAGATGCTCACTCTTTCTTTTCATATTGTGGGATTTTACAACATAATTGGTGACCAGCAGACCAGAAATTCAGTTCATCTTTAGTGGGTTGGCACTAACCAGGGTTAATATATATAGAAGATAAAGGAAGATTGCAGGGGAATATTATTTGGTTTGTTCTAGTTGGGATTTTATTTTAACCAAGTTCATATTAAGCTAGTTTAACTATATTCATTTAGCACTTTTGTTTTTGCTTCCTGCTTGGAATTTCTTTTTGTTTATTTAATTTCAGGATTTTTCAGGTGGTATTTGCTGCCACCAAAATTACATCACAGTGAGCTGTTTTTCTTCCTGCATTAAATGTATGGTTTCTAGCTCTACTGGTCATAGACCAGAAGAGTTTATGATATGGATGGGATGGTCTGTCGTCCATCCATCAAGTTTGTTATTGCCATTCCTCCTAAACTACTTGGAGGATTGCCATGAAACTTGACACACACATTCATCCAATGTTCTAGTTGGTCCTAAATGAAAATGGTGCTGCTCGGACATGCAATATGGCTGCCACAGCAACCATCTTGAAAATCTTGTTATCACTACTCCTCCTGAATGGATAGTCATATCAACAAAACGGTTTTCACTAAAAGAATCCTTATAATGTCTAGTTGGCTCTAAATGAAAATGGGGCCGATCTGAAATCCAGTATGGCTGCCATGACAACCATCTTGAAAATCCTGTTATTGCAACTCCGCCTGAACGGAAAATCATATTTACATGGGGTTTCACCAGAAGACTTCTTATGATGTCTGGATGGTCCTTAATGAAAATGGTGCCAATTTGATGTCTAATATGGCCACCAGTGGCCATCTTGAAAATCATGCTATTGCTACTTCTCCTGAATGGATGGTCATATCAACATGGAGTTTCACTAAAAGACTTCTTACAATGTCTAGTTGGTCCTAAATGAAAATGGCGCTGATCTGTGGATCAATATAGATGCCACAGCAGCCATCTTTAAAACCTTTTTATCACTACTCCACATTGGGGTTTCACCAGAAGACTTCTTATGATGTCTAGTTGGTTAGTTGGTCCTAAATGAAAATGGTGCAGTTCACACATCCAATATGGCCACCACAGTGGCCATCTAGGGAATCATGTTATTACTACTCATCCTGCATAGATGGTCATATCAACATCGGGTTTTTACTAAAAGACTTATTGTGATGTCTTGTTGCTTATAAATGAAAATGGTGCAGCTCAGACATCCAATATGGCCAACACAGTGACGATCTTGAAAACCTTATCACTACTTCTGAATGAATGGACATATCATCATGGGGTTTTCACTGAAGGACTTCATATGGTATCTAGATGGTCGTAAATAAAAATCGTGCCTATCTGACCTCCAATATGGCTGCCACAATGGCCATCTAGAAAATCTTATTTTCATTATTTCTCCTAGATGGCTGTTCATATTGATATTGTGCTTTCACCAAAAGACGTATGATGTCTAGTTGGTCCTAAATGGAATTGGTGTGCATCTGATATCCAGTATGGCCACCACAGCAGTCATCTTGAAAATCTTATTATTGTTACTCAAAATAAAAAGGAAAGTCATATCAACATGGGGTTTTCACCATAAGACTTCTTATAATGTCTTGTTGGTCCTATATCTAAATGGTGCTGATCTGATGTCCAATGTGGCCACCATGGTTGCCATCTTGAAAATCTTGTTATTGCTGCTCCTCTTAAATGGAAAGTCATTTTGACATTGGGTTTCATCAGAAGAGTTCATATGGTGTCTAGTTAGTACTAAAAGAAAATGATGCAAACTGACCCTCATTATGGCCACCATGGTTGCCATCTTGATAATATTATCTCTACTCCTCCCAAATGGATGGCTATATCAGCATGGGGTTTTCACCAATAGACTTCTTATGATAGTTTGTTGATCCTAAATGAAAATGGTGCAAATTATACATGCAATATGACTGCCACTATGTCATTACTCCCCCTGAATGGATGGTCATATTGACATGGGGTTTTCACCAAAAGACTTATAATGAAGTCTGCTTGGTCCTAAATAAAAATGGTGCCAATCTGACATCCAATATGTGTACCACAGCAGCTAATTTGAAAATCTTGTTATCACTGAAGAATATCAGAAATTGTTCCAACACTCTGCAATTAAAAGGATCAAATAGTCTTATCTTGAATTCCTGTAATAAAATTCAGCCAGTAGAGCAACAGTCCCTTTTAGGGACTCTTGTTTAAGAAGTATTCTGCAGAACCCAGAGTCTAACCTGTGAACTGCATTATGATTATGGTTATGCAGAAACTCATAACATATCAGGGTGAAAACCTTAGGTAATATTCTAACAAAGTCACATGATGTAAATGATAGGTGATTTTCACGAATTTTTTAAACATAGCACTTTAACATTGTTGTAAGCAACACTGTTGTCATTGAAATTGTTGTCAGTGACACTGTTGTAGTTGTTTCTGCTGCTGATAAAGTGATACCTGTGTCTTGCCATTTGCAGGGAAGTCAAAAAGTGTCAGGATATTGTAATACCTTCTGTTTGTCCCACCTTCCATCTGTATGTTTATATGTCTGTCCATTACTGAGTCTCCTCATAAACTGCCTGACAGAATTTTATCAAACTTGGTATTTATTTGTCCATCGATGGTTACCATGAGAAAGAAGATGTATTATTCTTGTTTCTCTCCTCTAGAAGCACTACCGTATATACTCGCGTATAAGCTGGGTCCAAATGCAAACAACATAGATCCTGATCTGCCAGTGCATAATGCACCGGTAGATCTGGGCCTATGCAGTTTGCAGTTGGTATCGGCTTATACCTGAGTATATATGGTAATTTAGCTGGAGGCTTAGGCTTAAATGCCAGACTGCTGGTAACTTGGCAGCAAAGTTTTGGCTTATATGCATATATTTACATTTATATGTTCAGGAACCCCATTCTGGTTGACAGTGGTGGCAGCTCTGTGGGGAGTTACAAACCCTTTCATCAAGAGAGGTAGTAAGGGGGTAGAGCAGATTCAGAGAGATAATGCAATCCAGCTGTTCTTGGCAGAGTTATGGTTTTTAGCAAGCACCTGGAAGGTAAGTGTGCCAAAAGGATGCATATAAAGTCTTTAAATCTTACAAGATGCAGATATTGCATACAGATGTTCTAGAGCTGTAAGGGTCCTTAAGTGTCAGGAGTGAGATGGGGGTCCAGGAGACGGCAGCTCCAAGATTGGCGACATGGGGCGAAACCCTGGTTGGGAGTTGTGGGGGTGTGCCTCCTGAAGCCAGTGCATTATAGTTACATCAGAAACCAATATAATACTTCTCCTGGCTTGTTTGTGAGTAATAATATTTAAAATAATTTGTTGCTACTGAACCTAAAATTTACAGTAAATATGTTGAAAACACATGTATAAAAACACATGTATAAAAAAACACATGTATAAAAAACACATGTATAAAAGCAATACTCACTATAGTTTTAAGATTTAATAAGTTGAAGTCCAAAAACATTTGTTAAGAATCCATGAGAAAATTCAGAATGTGCATGTGAGCATGATTTCTGTACAAAACTCGTGTTTCTCACGTGCAATGCATGAGACTTGACAGGCATGATGTTCATTGTCTCACTTATTTTATCTTGCCCATTTAAGCAACAGTAAGAGAGTAAAATGTAGATATTAAGTCTATCCCTAAGAAAACAGCACCATTCTGGAGAAGTAGGTCAAAATGACATATATTTCAAGCTTGTCTGCATTTTGTTAGCTTGAAGACAGAAGTTTTCAAACCAGTTGGTTATGCAATTACAGGTGTGGAACCAGGTTTGGCAATCAGATGCCTATTGAAAATTATTGATGTGCATCAGAGATGTACAACAACATTTATTGGGCTAAACTCGCTTTAAAGTGTCCTGCCTAAGGACACACGCATCAAGGTCTTGGAATCGAACCTGGTACTCCTGCATAGGAGTCCAGGATGCTGACCACTGACCTTCTTCCCCTAAGTATGTGCTTATTCAGAGATCTGTTCACCGCCACAGACAGAGAGAAATGACAGATCAGTTAATCCTCCTTTTATATATCCAGATTCAGTCTTAAAACATTTGTATTTGGTAACAGTATTGGTTATGTTTTATGTTTTATGGCACAGCATCACAAGTAGGTTATTTAGTGTCAATGCAATTGGAATAAAGTGCCTTGCCTAAGATCACACAATGCTGTTAACAGTAACCACCTATGGTAGAGTTGTGAAGGTGGATGAGAGGGATGTATCTCATTGACTTAACTTCTGAAGTATGTCATTTTGACCAAATTTTCATGCTTTTCATTAAATTCCAGGTGCTGATTGGAGGATTCTGACATTTGGTCAAAGGATGCATCTTTTATAATTGTAGGTCACTGTGACTTTGAGATTTCACTATGCACAAACTTTATGAATAATTTGTTATGCAACAGCTTTGGGCAATGGGAGGTACCGTCTATACTCACATATAATCAGGGTCCAAATGCAAACAACATAGACCCTGATCTGCCATTGCATAATGGGCTGGCAGATCAGGGTCTATGTTGTTTGTTCTACTGATTAGTCCTTACATACTGCATAGACTCAGATCTGCTTGCGCATTATGCGATGGCAGATCTGGGTCTATGCAGTTTGCAGTTCGTACTAGCTTATACGCGAGTATATAAACGGTATATAGGATTTACTTTGTCCATCCATGTATCTGCCACTGCAACCATCCATCTGTTCATCTATCCAGGCTGTACCTCTTATTTCAGTATGATACATCTTGATGTAGGTGTGTTTCACACCATAACTGGGACAATGTTACCTACTTTATACAGGTTTTATTCAAAAGTGCATAAGTACTGTGTCCAGGCTCTAATTCCAAAACCCTTTCACCTGTTGCCACAATAAAGGCAAATTAGGGGTATCTTGGGATGAATGTTTGTTGCACACCTAAACTGGGGTCACTGATCTGTTTTCCAGGGTTTGTTTAACAGGTATTTCTTAAAGAGTAGTGACTAATGCCACAGAAGCATCATTATCTTGTGAGCTCCAGCTAACAACTTTTGTTTGTGTCTGACTTCATTTCTCATACACTGCCATGATAAAATTTAAAACTATTTGACATATTACATCTCTTAGATTACTATCACATGGGGGATTTTAGGTTTGGTTATTTAATGCCGAGGCAAGTGGAGTAAAGGGCCTTGCCCAAGGACACACCACGGTAGTTGACCCAGGCTGGTCCGAAGGTAGGATTCGAACCTGCACCTTTTCAGTCAAGAGTCCAACAAGCTAACCAATGAGCCACTGTGGCTCCCTGGGATTTTAGAGAAAATTATAGTTATGTAGAGTACTATGGTATAATTGTAAAATGAAGATCAACATAACCTAGAATTACATTGCATGTCTGACTGATTGATCTGTATGAAGATCAACATAACCTAGAATTACACTGCATGTCTCACTGACTGATTTGTATGAAGATCAACATAACCTAGAATCATATTGCATGTCTCACTGACTGATTTGTATGAAGATCAACATAGCCTAGAATTATATTGCATATCTGACTGATTGATCTGTATGAAGATCTACATAACCTAGAATTACATTGCATGTCTCAGTGACTGATTTTTATGAAGATCAACATAACCTAGAATTACATTGCATGTCTCACTGACTGATTTGTATGAAGATCAACATAAACTAGAATTACATTGCATGTCTCACTGACTGCTTGATTTAGTTTGCTTTGGTTTGGTGCTTTACAGCACAGCAACACAAGTAGGTTATTTAGTGCCGAGCCAATTGGAGTAAAGTGCCTTGCCCAAGGACACACCACGGTAGCTGACCCAGGCTGGTCCAATGGTAAGATTCAAACCTGCACGCTTTCAGTGGCAAGTCCAGCACACTAACCACTGAGCCACCACAGCTCCCTGCTTGACTTGGAACTTGATGTTGGAATTCCAATATGTAGCTACTTCATCTTTTACATGAAAGAATGTCACTTTGAGCTATATTTTATCCTTCACTTATTTTGGTTAACCTTTGCTGATAAACTCCTTTTTGAGGCACTTCATGTAGGAAAAAATGACATGAAACTTTATTGAGATTTTTGGCTCCACTGGTCATAGACCAGAAAAGAGCTTATGGAGTGGTCTTTTGTCCGTCGTCCATCTGTCCCTTAGCACAAGTTTGTTATTGCTACTCCTCCTAAACTACATGGAGGATTGCCATGAAACTTTATACACACATTCATCCCATGGTCTAGTCTGTCCTAAATAAAAATGTTGCTACTCAGACATCAAATATGGCCACCACAGCAGCCATCTTGAAAATCTTGTTATCACTATTCCTCCTGAATGGATGGTCATATCAAGATGGGGTTTCACTAAATGACTTTTTATGATGTCTGGTTGGTGTATAAGGAAAATGGCACCAATCTGATATCTAATATGGCTGCCACAGTGGCCATCTTGAAAATCTTGTTATTGCTACTCATCCTGAATGGATGGTCCTATCAGCATGGGGTTTTCACAAAAAGACTTCTTATGATGTCAAGTTGGTGCTAAATGGAAATGGTACCTATCTGAAATCCAATATGACAACCATGACAGCCATCTTGAAAATCTTGTTATTGCTACTCTTCCAGAACAGAAATTCATATTGACATGGGTTTTCACCAGAAGACTTATTATGATGTCTGATTGCTTCAAATGAAAATAGTGTCAATCTGATGTCTAATATGGCCGTGACAGCGACAATCTGAAAAATGTTATCGCTACTCCTCCTGAACAAAAAGTCATAGCGACATGGGGTTTTCACCAGAAGACTTCTTAGGATGTATCATTAGCTATAAATGAAAATGGTTCCGCTCACACATCCAATATGTCTGCCACTGCTGCCATCTTGAGAATCTTGTTATCGCTACTCCTCCTGAATGGATGGTTGTATCAACATGAGTTTTTTACTAAAAACTTCTTATGATGTCAAGTTGGTTAAAAAAGAATATGGTGCCGCTCAGACAGTCAATATGGCCACCACATTGGTCATCTTGAAATTCTTGTTATCACTACTTCTCCAGAATCAATGATCATATCAGCATGGGGTTTTCACTGAAAGACTTCTTATGATGTCTAGTTGGTCAAAAGTGAAAATGGTGCCAATCTGATCTCTAATATGGCCACCACCCTTGCCATCTGGAAAATCCTTATTATGGCTACTTCTCCTTGACGGCTGGTCATATCGATATTGTGCTTTCACAAGAAGACTTCTTATAATGTCTAGTTTGTTCTAAATGGAAATGGTGCGCATCTGATAGCCATCTTGAAAATCTTGTTATTGTTACTCCTGCAAAAGAGAAAGTAATATCAACATGGGATTTTCACCAGAAGAGTTCTTATAATGTCTTGTTGGTCCAAAATAAAATGGTATTGATCTGTCCTCAAATATGGTTGCCATCTTGAAAATATTGTTATTGCTACTCCTCTTAAATGGAAAGTCATTTTGACATGGAGTTTTCATCAAAGAGTTCTTATGGTGTCTAGCTTGTCCTAAATGAAAATGATACAAATTGACCCTCGGTATGGCTATATCGACATGGGGTTTTTACCAGTAGACTTCTTATGATACCTAGTTGGTCCTAAATGAAAATGATACAAATTGACCCTCGGTATGGCTATATCAACATGGGGTTTTTACCAGTAGACTTCTTATGATACCTAATTGGTCCTAAATGAAAATGGTGCCAATCATACATCCAGTATGGATGCCATGGTCATATTGACACGGGTTTTTACCAAAAGGCTTCTAATGTTGTCTACTTGGTCCTAAATGAAAATGGTGCCAATCTGACATTCAGTATGTCCACAACAGCAGCTAATTTGAAAATCTTATTATTGCTGATGAATTCCAAAGATGGTTTCAACACTCAGCAGTTATAAGGATGAAATAGTCTTATTTTGAATTCCTGGAAATTCTTTTTGCCCAGTAAAGCATCAGTCCCTTCGAGGGACTCTTGTTTATCAGTAATATTCTATTGTAATCCTTAAATTCTCTTTTTACCAGTAACAATCAAGTCCAAATAAAAAGTTGATATGTGTTCATAGAAAATGAATGCCCCACTACACTGCATGAAAACTGAGCTAAACACAAAACTTAACCAAGGTGTGATGGAGGGACAGAAGGATGGAATGACAACTGTAACACATATGCCCAACAATATTGCCAGGAATCTCCTTGATTCTGGATAGATTACTCATTCCTTGCTCTTTTTTCCCATTATACATGATACTGTTATAAATTGAATAATACAGCACTCCCACATTATAATGACGTCTATGGGCAGTACTTCCTCATTATAATGATGTCTATGGACACTACTTCCTCATTATAATGTTATGGACAGTACTTCCTCATTTTATAATGTTATGGACAGTACTTCCTCATTATAATGTTATGGACAGTACTTCCTCATTATAATGTTATGGACAGTACTTCCTCATTATAATGTTATGGACAGTACTTCCTCATTTTAATGCTGTCTATGGACAGTATTTCCTCATTATAATGATGTCTATGGACAGTACTTTCTCAATATAATGATGTCCCTAGACAGTATTTCCTCATTATAATGATGTCTGTAGACAGAATTTCCTTATTACATTGATGTCCATGGACAGTATTTCCTCATTATAATAATGTCTGTGGACAGAATTTCCTCATTACAATGATGTCTGTGGACAGTATTTCCTCATGATAATGATGTCTATGGACAGTATTTCCTCATCATAATGATGTCTTTGGACAGTATTTCCTCATTATAATGCTGTATATGACAGTATTTCCTCATTATAATGATGTCTATGGACAGTATTTCCTCATTACAATGACGTTTATGGACAGTATTTCCTCATTACAATGATGTCTTTTGACAGTATTTCCTCATTATAATGCTGTATATGGACAGTATTTCTCATTATAATGATGTCTATGGACAGTATTTCCTCATTACAATGATGTCTATGGACAGTATTTCTTCATTACAATGATGTCTATAATGATGTCTATGGACAGTATTTCCTCATTACAATGATGTCTTTGGACTATTTCCTCATTATAATGCTGTATATGGACAGTATTTCCTCATTATAATGATGTCTATGGACAGTACTTTCTGATTATAATGATGTCTATGGACTATTTGCTCATTATAATGATGTCTATGGACAGTACTTTCTCATTATAATGATGTCTATGGACAGTACTTTCTCATTATAATGCTGTATATGGACTATTTCCTCATTATAATGAAGTCTATGGACAGTGCTTTCACATTATAATGCTGTCTATGGACTATTTTCTCAATATAATGATGTCTATGGACAGTACTTTCTCATTATAATGCTGTCTATGGACTATTTCCTCATTATAATGATGTCTATGGACAGTATTTCCTCATTATAATGTTATGGACAGTACTTCCTCATTATAATGTTGTCTATGGACAGTATTTCCTCATTATAATGCTGTTGACAGTACTTTTTCATTATAATGCTATGGACAGTACTTTTTGATTATAATGCTATGGACTACTTTTTTATTATAATGCTATGGACAGTACTTCCTTGTTATATTGCTATGGATAGTACTTCCTTATTATAATGTTATGGACAGTACTTCATTATAATGCTATGGACATTACTCCCTCATTATAATGCTATGGACAGTACCTCATTATAATGCTGTCCATGGGAGCCATAGAGCAGACCACCCTATAGTAAGACTGCCTTCTAAAGAAGTACATTATACATATAATTTTTTTACCACTTAAAGAAATGTAATCCAAGACCATACCTACCTCATAACAGGAACTGTGTTGTAATGGAGGGCCTTATAGTGAGGGAGTGGATATACAAGTCTATGATTAGATGAATTTTTCTAGAAATTTTTGGCTAACATTTATACAGGTTAAAATCATCGAACATTAACTGATACAAATTTTTCATATTCTGGCCCATTTCTTGTGCTAGATATAGGTACTTCAATGGACTTTGGTATATTTTTTGTCATTAAAATTTTCTGGTGCATCATTTTTTGACAATCAGATCTGGAATATATGAATGTAGATTTCAAACAGCAGTATGGTATTTAATAATATGCACCAGAATAATGTCGTATGAATGGGTTAGGTGCCTTAGCTTGGATAGCTCGAGTGGTGGAGATCTCATCTAGCAGTAGGAAGATCCCAGGTTCGAGCCCTGATCCAACTGCAAATTTTTCCCCTGTGACATTTTGTTGCAGTGGTGGGATCACACAATAAAAACCTATCATACTTGTAAAGAGCTTGACTTTCAGTAAGTAGGTCTGCATTGTATGGTTAATGAAGACATGACATGTCTTTGAAAAGCAGGGGGAATGTGTTGCAGTAACAGATCAGGTGCATTGGGTTAACGTTGTTCAAGTGCCTATCTAGAGTTAGGGAGGTCCCATGTTTGAACCCTGGTCTTGCTACAAATTGTTTACCTGTGACATATCATAACTTCTCTGCAATATGATACATTTATTTCTTTTTCAGTACCTTGTGCCGTTTCTACTGAATCAGAGTGGGTCTGTCATTTACTACATCACCCTCGCATCAGCAGGTATTCCATCTATGTATGACCCACAGTCCATGTCAGATTTTTACATGCAGGTATCTGATCTATGTATGGCCCACAGTCCATGTCAGATTTTTACATGCAGGTATCCGATCTATGTATGGCCCACAGTCCATGTCAGATTTTTAAATGCAAGTTTCCGATCTATGTATGATCCACAGTCCATGTCAGATTTTTACATGCAGGTTTCTGATCTAGAATGACCCACAGTTCATGTCAGATTTTTACATGCAGTTTTTGAAAATATTCAAAATTTGTTCTACTGATGTAATAAATGCACCATTCACAACATATTTGAAGTAAATCAGAAATCCTATATCATCATTCACATATTTGCAACTAGTGACATTTATTCTTGTGAGGAAAATAATACCAGTGGAGAGAATTGATGCCTTGATAAAATGATGCTATTTTTTTATCAATAATTTGTTACTTATGGCACTATTCTAGAATTTAAAACATGTCAAAAATCTTACATTTGAACAGCAAGACATAGGTATCACATTTCCCATAGCAATGCCATCATTGTAACAGTTGATGTTAAGGTGCTGTGTTTATGTGTTTGAAAGTGACATCTCATCTACATCAGAAGCTGTGTTCAACTGGAGCTTGAGATAATATTACTTTATGTCAAAACTTTTTACATTGATACACTAGAAGTTCTTGTCTTGACTACATAATTTGTACATTGATATGCTAGAAGTTCCTGTCTTGTCTGCATAATTTGTACATTGATACGCTAGAAGTTCCTGTCCTGTCTGCATAATTTGTACATTGATACACTAGAAGTTCCTGTCTTGTCTGCATAATTTGTACATTGATACGCTAGAAGTTCCTGTCTTGTCTGCATAATTTGTACATTGATACGCTAGAAGTTCCTGTCTTGTCTGCATAATTTGTACATTGATACGCTAGAAGTTCCTGTTTTGACTGCATAATTTGTACATTGAAACGCTAGAAGTTCCTGTCTTGTCTGAATAATTTGTACATTGATACGCTAGAAGTTCCTGTCTTGCCTGCATAATTTGTACATTGAAACGCTAGAAGTTCCTGTCCTGTCTGCATAATTTGTACATTGATATGCTAGAAGTTCCTGTTCTGTCTGCATGAGCAGAAAACCGATGTCAGCAATTTTACAGTGCTTTGAAGTCACATATCCTCTGCATGTGATGCTGTGTTCAGCTGAAACTTAAGATAATATTCCTCTGTGTCCAAAGTTTATACCTGATGTTCTATGAGTTTCTGTCTTGTCTATATAAGCAATAAACTCTGTCATTAGTTTACATTATGGCATCAAGGTCTTTCAGATTTGTTCATTGGATACTGATCCATCATCCAAAATGACCACCATTGCTAAAACTAGAGACACATAAACAACTTCTTTTCATGAGCTGCTTAACAGAATTTGACAGAATGACAGAAAGGATTCTAGCATAGAAGGCATTCAGATTTATACAATTGATGCTGATTGCCAACAAATCTGGCCACCATTGCTAAAAATAGAAAAACCTTTAAGCAACTTTTCAACACAGCTTGACAGAATTTGACCAAATTCGACAAAAAGCATCCTGGCATACCAATCCGCCATCAAATATGGCTGTCATTACTAAAACGAGAAAAACCTTCAGACAACTTTGCAAAAATCACTCAATGAATCTGACTCAATTTTACAGAATGCATTCTGGCATTAGAACCACTCAGATTTTTACAAATGATGCCAGTCCACCAAACTAAAATCAGAAAATCCTATAAATGACTTTTTCTTCTCAAAAGTCTATCATCAGAATTTGACTACATTTCACTGACAGCGTCCTGGCTTGAAGGACTTTTATGTTTGTACAAATGAATCCAATCTGCTATCAAATATGGCTGTGGTTTCTAAAAATAGAAAAGAACTTTAATAACTTCTTGTAAAACAAATTGCTTTACAGAATTACACCAAATTTAACAGAAAGTGCCCAAGATTTAAGGCCTTTCAGATTTATACAAATGATGCGAATCTGCCTCAAACAAATTTGACCACCATTACTAAAAGTATAAAAATATTGACACAACTTTATTTTTAAAAATGCTGAACAGAACTTGACCAACTTTTACAAGGAGTATCCTGCATTGAGGCCTTTCAGTATTGGAGAAATGATGCTGATATGCCATCAAATATAGAAGAAGATACAAAAATTACAGTAACCTTGAAACATTTGTTCTCATAACATATGGAATCAACAGCATTGGAAGAAATTTCAACAGAAAGTATCCTATTGACCCAATTTCTTGGGCTACTGCTCTTGAATTTGGCTGTTAGGCAGTTGTCAGCTAGGTTAGAAATCTCCGGCCCATTTGAGCCTAGTATTTCTGAGGGTAGTATGCTAGTATCCCTTTTTTCTATGGGTATTTTTCTTGCATTTCTTTGGTTTTTTTAGGATGGTGTACTTGCATTCCTGTTTTGAAACTGTAGTATACTAGCATCCCTTTTATCTAGGGCTGGCATGATAGAGTACCTTTTTTTATAATGGTAGGATACTATACAAGCATCCTTTTTTAGCTCTACTGGTCTTAAACCAGGAGAGTTTATGGGATGTTTCTGTTGTTGTCCATCAGTTAGCACAAGTTTGTTATTGCTACTCCTCTAAAACTACTTGGATGATTGCCATGAAACTTTACTCACACATTCATCCCATGATCTAGTCTGTCATTCGAATGATCTAGTTGGTCCTAAATGAAAATGGTTTGGCCAGCACAGTGGCCATCTTGAAAATTTTGTTATTGCTACTCCTGAATCGATGGTCATATCAACATGGGGTTTTCACTACAGGACTTCTTATGATATCTAGTTTGTCCTGAATGAAAATGGTGCTGATCTGATATTCAATATGGCCACCACAGGAGCCATCTTGAAAATCTTGTTATCGCTACTCTTGAACGAAAACTAATATTGCCATGGGATTTTGCACCTAAGGACTTTTTAGGGTGCCTAGTTGGTCCTAAATGAAAATGATGCTGCTTGCACATCCAATATGGCCACCACAGTAGCCATCTTGAAAATCTTATTATCACTACTCCCCCTGAAAAGATGGTCAGGTCAACATGGGGTTTTTTACTTAACAACTTCTTATGATGTCGAGTTGGTTATAAATGAAAATGGTGTCAGTATGACTTCCAATATAGCCACCGCAGTGGCCATCTTGGAAATCTTGTTATCAATACTTTGCCTAGATGGTTATTCATATCGATATTATGCTTTCACCAAAAGACTTCTTATGATGTCTAGTTGGTCCTAAATGAAAATGGTGCCAGTCTGATATCCATTGTGGCCACCATGTCAGCCATCTTGAAAATCATTATTCCTCCAAAATGGAAACTCGTATCAACATGGGTTTCCAGTTGAAGACTTCTCTGACATCCAGTATGTCCACAACAGCAGCTAATTTGAAAATCTTATTATTGCTAAAGAATATCGGAGATGGTTTCAACACTCAGCGGTTAAAAGGAAGAAATGTTCCTTTCTTGAATACCTGGAAATTCTTTTTGGACAATAAAGCGTCAGTCCCCTCAAGGGACTCTTGTTTATGATGTGGTATACTATAATTCCTTTTATCTGAGGATAGTATAATAGCATCCCTTTTTTCTGAGGGTAGAATACTAGCATCCCATTTTAGCTCTGCTGGTCATAGACCAGAAGAGCTTATGGGATGGCCTGTTGTATGTCGTCTGCCATCTGTCATCCAATGTCCTTCCATTCATTTGCACATGTTTGTTACCACTACTCCTCCTAAACTACTTGGATGATTGCCATGAAACTTTACAGACACATTCATCCCATGATCTAGTTGGTCCTAAATGAAAATGGTGTTGCTCAGATATCCAATATGGCCACCAAAGCAACCATCTTCAGAATATTGTTATTGCTAATCCTCCTGAATGGATGGTCAAATCAGCATGGGGTTTTCACTGAAAAACTTCTTATGATGTCTAGTTGGTCCAAATGAAAATGTTGCTGATCTAATGTCTAATATGGCCACCATGGCAGCCATCTTGAAAATCTTGTTATCGCTACTTCTTCTGAATGGATGGTCATATCAACATGGGGTTTTCACTAAAGGACATTTTATGATGTCCGGTTGGTCCTAAATAAAAATGGTGCCAATCTGATGTCCAATATGGCTGCCACAGCAGCCTTCTTGAAAATCTTTTATCACTTCATCTTCTGAGGGCAGTTCCAGTAAAACATACATAGTTCCCAGGGAAGGCACTTTCAGTGTGGAATTGTGACCCTTTTTCATGTGAACTCTTTGAGTAATCAGAGTACCCTGACATATATTTTTAAAACACTGCCTTCCCTGTGTATCATATATGTTTAAATGAAACAGCCCTGAATGAAAAGTCACATTAACATCAGGTTTTCACTAGAGGACTTCTTATGATGTCTTCTTGGTCCTAAATGAAAATGGGTCTGCCCAGACATCCAATATAGCCAGCACAGTGGCTATCTTGAAAATGTTTTTATTGCTATTCCACCTGAATGGATGCTTATATCAACATGGGTTTTTGATTAAAAGACTTATGATGTCTAATTGGTTCTAAATTGAAATGGTGCCGATCTGATATCCAATATGGCCACCACAGCAGGCATCTTGAAAATCTTGTTATTGCTACTCGTCTTGAGCAGAAAGTCATATCAGCATGAGGTTTCATCAGAAGACTTCTTACAGTGCCTAGCTGGTCTTATATAAAAACTGTGCCAATCAGATATCCAATGTGACTACCACAGCGGGCATCTTTAAAATTAAATCGCTACTCCTCCTAGATGGAAAGTCATACCAACATTGGTTTTGCACCAAAAGACTTACTATGATGTCTAGCTGGTACTAAATAAAAATGGTGACAATCTAACATTAGTGTGGTCACCATGGCAGCTAGCTGGAAAATATTGTTATTGCTACTCCTAAACGGAAAGTCATATCGACATGGGGTTTCACCAGAAGACTAACTATGATGTCTGGTTGGTCCTGATTGAAAATGGTGCTGATCTTACACTAAATATGGCTGCCAAAAAGAACATATTGAAAAATCTTATCTCTAATTCTCCTGAAAGGATGGTCATATCAACATGGGATTTTCACCAAAAGTCTTCTAATAGTGTCTGGTTTGTCCTAAATGAAAATGGTACAATCTCACATCCAGTATGGCTGCCACAATGGCTAATTTGAAAATTTTATCATGCAAGAATATCAGAGATGGTTTCAGCAGTTAGAAAGAAGAAATGGTCTTATCTTGTATTCCTGGAAATTCTTTTTAACCAGTAGAGCATCAGTCTGTTCAGGGGACTATTGTTTTATGAGGGTAGTACACTAACATCCTTTTTTCTGTGGATAGTGTATAAGCATTCCTTCTTTTTCTGAGAGTAGTATACTAGCATTCCTAAATTTCTGTGGGTAATTTCCTTTTTTTCAGAGCTATCACTGGCTGTGCCAATCACCAACTCTCTTACCTTCCTGTTCACCTCTCTGTCTGGACTAGCAATGGGAGAGAAGATACATGCCTGGGGTAAATAAATATTACTTGGTTCATATTTTTCTACATTTCTATAGAATTCTTCATTCACATGTCTTGTATACAGATCATTTCCTTTGCAAATAAAGTAAAACATTGATACTGGACTTTCAAATAGCAGATAACTATAACTATTTATAACTATTTATTCTGTATTTAGTTATCAGTAACCTGGACAGCCAATTATTCAAGCAAAATCTCCTGATGGTTCTGGATTAGCAATGTTATACTGTATATGCTTTCCTTCTTTAATGCAACACAGATGGACAACTATGATCTTTAATTTAACAATTATTTGGTGTATTTTATTGTTAACCACAAGATCTTCGTTGGTGCTTTAATTTCATAAGTAGTTGTCTAATTTTGTGCTGAAAATGACATATTTTATCATCTAATGTACCAGAAAAGGGCTGCATTATGGCATTTTACATTCTTTATCGGGCTCCTAGTCATAATTCCACTCTTTCCCAAAAAATGTTTTGTTAACTCGTTAACCCCTGGAGATTATTTTCATTTTCGCCTGAAATGGGGGTAGGAAACGCATTTTTGGGGTTACTTCTGAATGCAGCAAAACACATCTGCTTAAGAAAGTTTTTCATTTAGCCGGATGCTTAGGTGTATCAGAAACATTGTTTTTGATTGGCTATTACGCTCGCGCATGTGCAGAAGGGTAAAAGTTGGACTTCTTCTTTTTTTTTTTTTTTTTTTTTTTTTTTTTTTTTTTCGTATTGGATCCCCGATTTTTGTGTCCTGGCCCCTTTTTACTCCAAATCTCAAACTTATCCTACTTTTTGCAAAGGTTCATCTGTCTGTGTGCAGTTCGGACCGATCTGCTTTAGATCGAAGGCCAAAAAGTCTAAAATCCGGACACAAACTCCGATTCCGGAACTGGCAATTTTTGACCTAAAAAAAATCGGGGTCTCAAAAACTGCATTTTTTTCGCTGTATTTTTTAATGCGAGTAGAAAGTCGACATTATTTGGTATCATTGTAGAGCTACATCTGTCTACTTTCCTGAAATACCATCCACTTTAGTGTATCCTATATGATGTTCACGTTACAGAGCTCGGAAGTAGGGTACAACCTCATGACGTGTAAACGGGGTGCCAGGGGTTAATGAGTTAAAGCTATAAAAGTTTGATTTATTGCTAAATTATGTATTTGTGCATGTTCTTTGTTGGGATATTTAGTCCCTTGTCATTTATACAGCCTCAAAAATATGTTACACTAGCAGACATCAGTGACTTCAAGGCAAAATATGTTATACTAGCAGACATCAGTGACTTCAAGACAAAATATGTTACACTAGCGGACATAGTGACTTCAAGGCAAAATATGTTACACTAGCGGACATCAGTGACTTCAAGGCAAAATATGTTACACTAGTGGACATCAGTGACTTCAAGGCAAAATATGTTACACTAGTGGACATCAGTCAATTCAAGGCAAAAATATGTTACACTTGCGGACATCAGTGACTTCAAGGCAAAATATGTTACACTAGCGGACATCAGTGACTTCAAGGCAAATATGTTACACTAGCAGACATCAGTGACTTCAAGGCAAAATATGTGACACTAGCAGACATCAGTGACTTCAAGGCCAAACTCCTCACAACGCTGCTAAATTTTCAATCACTTAATGTGTTTTTTTTAATTAAATAAGCTGCCATCTGAAAAATTTGATCACCATTGGGTATTTAGGTGATTGCTATTGCCAGCATAATAAGAGTTCCCATTAAAACAAATAATAGAAAATCTATTTTACGCTTTTATCATTCTCTAATACACTTTGAAAACACTATATAAAATCGTGTGCACCTCATATTTTGCTTCAGAAGGTCACTGTAACCTGTATTTCTTGCTTAACTACTTCTGTAAGTTACATATGTTCAAATTTCCTATCTTACTAATCATACCAGAGTTGTGAATCATAGCAATGGGATATATCTCAATGACTAAAGCATCCTTAATTCCCAAGTAGGTGACTTTGACTTGCACTTTGTACTTCAGTGACTTTGGTTTGTACTTCAATGACTTTGGTTAGACTCGGGGTTTTCTCCACTCACATGTCAAGATGCTAGAACGACTAGCTAAGCGTTGTCGGATTGAACTATACCAACAGGATAAAATATTAGTCTCATCTAAAAGTATGAATCTGTGCCATAAACCTACATTGAAGAAACTAGGGGGAAAATTTGGCATAAAAACATCTACTGTTTCAGATATTCTAAAGAAAACGGAATTCTGCAAGAATGAATTTTGAAAACAGTGATTCAAACAAGCGTTGTTTCAACAATGCCTGCAAATTCGACAAACTAAATGACATTGTGTGGTAATGGTTTTGTCAAGCTAGGACCATAAACATTCCAATCTCGGGTCCTATAGCAAAGAAAAGGCAAGTGATTTTGCCAAAGAACTAGCAATTGTGGACTTTAAAGGATCTAATGGATGGTTAGAAACCAGATTACTCTGTAAAGGGATTCAAAGTCAGTTGTGAGAGTGTGGTTGTGATATCGTCTTGGTATCATCATAGGAGTTTGATGTTTCTTCCATATAAAAAACTGAAAACTTTTTTTTAATGGGTGAAACATCATCTCCTGTGGTATCATCTGATTCGATTAATACAACTGTTTTCAATTTTATGATGGAGATTTAGGAAAGTGTTTTTAAACAACGATAATTTTATAACTTTTACTTTACACTGTCAAGATGTCGCTAACATGTTGGTTAGCCGTTTCATCTTCAGCTCATCCAAATAATGCTACAAAACTAAAAAGCTTCTGAAAATTTGGAAAATGAAACACAACAGAAATTCAACAAAGGGTCGAATCAGGATGATTTTATTGGTATATTCATGATGATAATGGATTTTGGCATGGCTCATTGTGTAAAAGTTCTGGTGAAAACATCGCCTATTGATGTTAACATGAGATGCCTGCTAAGACGATATTACTTAATTTTTGGGGATAATTTTATCGCTATTCATATTTGTATCGGTATTCATGTTTTGGTCATTTCTTTTGTTTATGTTGTACATGATTACAAATTTAGAAAATATGATATAACTATCATCATCATCATCATCAATAAAACTGTTATGGATAAATTAGGGCTGTTCCAGTAAAACATACTTGGGACCCAGGGAAGGCACTTTCAATGTGGAGTTGTCACCCATAGATGCAATTTAGAAATTTATTTTTCAAATTTGCGTATGAACTCTGAATAATTAGAGTACCCTGGCATATATTTTAAAAAAACTGCCTTCCCTGGGTACCATGTATGCTTAAATGGAACAGCCCTTAATAAAATATAATATTTTTTCTATTATATTTGTTTACAGGATTTATCCAGTTTCTGCATTGTTCCTGTCTACTTTTCTCAGCATCTTTCTTTCATTCATATCCATAATTATACAGATTTATTGAAAAGTTCTTGAATATTCTGAGTGATACAAATAAAACACATTGACATAATAGTCAATTAAATGATCAAGAATGATACATTACACAATTCATTTTTTATACACCTGCCTTTTGGTGGAACATATTTTGCTACGACCCTGTCAGTCCATTTTTTTACATGTCTTTTGGTGGAGCATATTTTGCTATGACTCTGTCAGTCCATTTTTTTTACATGTCTTTTGGTGGAACATATTTTGCTGTGACCCTGTCAGTCCATTTTTTTTACACCTGCCTTTTGGTGGAGCATATTTTGCTGTGACCCTGTCATTTAATTTTTTATACACCTGCATTTTGGTGGAGCATATTTTGCTATGACCCTGTCATTTAATTTTTTATACACCTGCATTTTGGTGGAGCATATTTTGCTATGACCTTATCTTTCCATTTTTATACACCTGCCTTTTGGTGGAACATATTTTGCTATGACTCTGTAAATCCATTCATTTGTCTGTCCATCTGTCCATTAACTTTTCTTTTTCTGCATGATGACTTCAGTTCTACAGCACCTACCTTCGCCAGACTTTATGGGTAAGCTCTTCTCAACAAAAAACAGAACCCTATCGATTTATGGGCTCAAATGGCCACTGTGACTGAAAGAAGAAAAATAATTCTGCACAAAAACATTAGTTCTACATCAATGACCTGGACCAAACTTTGTGGATGGCTCACACTTGTGGTAAGGAAGAAGCATGTCGTATTTTGTCAAAAGGTCAAAGGTCAGGTTCACATTGAGTTTGGTTTGGTTTGTTTTGGTGCTTTACGGCACAGCAACACAAGTAGGTTATTTAGTGCCAAGGCAATTGGAGTAAAATATCTTGCCCAAGAACACACCATGGTAGCTGACTCAGGCTGGTCTGGTGGTAGGATTCGAACCTGCACCCTTTTGGTCATGAGTCTGGTAAGCTAACCACTATGCTCCCCTTCACTTTGACTGAAAGAAGAAAAATGGTTTCTATACAAAAGATTGAGTTCTCAATAATGTACCTTCAGTAAAGTTTGTGGATTATTTCAATATTGGGCAAGAAAAAAGCTTGTTGACTTTGGGGTCAAAAGGTCAGGGTCAGAATCACTGTTACTGAAAGAAAAATGGTTCTGCACAGTAACATTAGTTCTACATCACAGACCTGGACTATACTTTGTAGATTGCTTGCACATGTTGTAAGGAAGAAGTCTATCGATTTAGGATAAAAAGGTCAAAGATCAAGGTCACTGCAACTGAAAGAAGAAAAGTGGTTTCTGCACAAAACTTCAGTTCTCGGCCATGTCCCTTCACTAAAGTTTATAGTTGACTTACATGTTAGGGAAGGAAGAAGCCTATCGTTTTTGAGGTCAAAAGGTCAAAGCCCATGATCATTGTGACTGAAAGAAGAAAAATGGTGTTCGCATAATAACTTTACTTCTAAACCACATATTATGACCAAAGTTTGTGGAGGGCTTGCACCTAATGTATCAGAGAGGTCTGTTGATTTTAGGATCAAAAGGTAAAAGGTCAAGGTCATTATAGCTATAAAAAAATGCCATTTTGCAGAAGACATTTTTTTCTAGAGTAAGTACCTTGACCAAACTTTGTGGATGGCTTGCACTTATGCTAATACATAAACCTAGAGATTCTGGTGTCTAAAGGTCAGGAGTCATGGTCATGGTAAGTCTGATAAGAATATAATGGTTTCTGAACAATAATAAGTTTAGTTCAAGACTGCATACCTTGACCAATGGTTCAGGTCATTGAAACTCATTGGTCAGTAATCTCCAGAGTCAATTATGTTCTACTAGTGCCTACACAGGAAACATGGGGCAGTTGTGCCATTCATAGTATTCTTTTTTAACATTTATATAACCAGCCATCAACAGTCATATAAGCATACATACATACACACACATTTACATATAAAAATAGTTGAAATATAAGTTCATATAGGAAATTATTTCCCAACTGAAACTAAGTCTCCTTGAGAGTTTGAAGTCTCAGTATTGTGCCTTTGGAAGAAGAATCTACTTCTCCCCAAAATAATGGCCTAGCTTGAGCCCCATAATTGATATAACATTTATTTTCCCCTTTAGACTTTATCTTTAGGGGCAAAATGCAAAAATATTTTCCCTCACTGTTTTATTGTATTTCTTTTTTATTAACAGAGACCTTAGCTGGAATGGTTCTTGTGGTCTGTGGAGTCTTACTCTGTGTACTAGACAAGATGTGAGACCCAGTCCTTTATACCAGATAGAATTTGAAGAATGTAACTCGCTCTGGCTGGTATCATAGTCATCTTTCCCAAAAATATGTACAGAGAACTAGTCAAAGCATTTTGCCTGGTTACTCCAAAGGAAGCTTGTGTGAGGCAGCATACAGCAGTGAGGATAGAACGGTTAAGGGAACAGTTCAATGCAGGACACTTCAGCTGATTTGTTCCATAGCTATTTTCAAGTGACAGCTCCCTGGGATAAAACAAGAACAAATCCATGGGAGACATTCTGACATCAGACACCAGGAATGGCTTCCTTGTGATTTCTTAAAGACATTGTGATGCAAGAATAAGTGTTCCAAATACCTCTTGATTATCAGTAGAATTTTTTATAGTGATCAACTTAGCAGTAATCTTACGGTAATAAGAGACACAAAGCACTGAAGATAAAGCCATTTAGCTCAGGTAGAAAGAGACACAAAGCACTGAAGATAAAGCCATTTAGCTCAGGTAGAAAGAGACACAAAGCACTGAAGAAAAAGCCATTTAGCTCAGGTAGAAAGAGACACAAAGCACTGAAGATAAAGCCATTTAGCTCAGGTAGAAAGAGACACAAAGCACTGAAGATAAAACCATTTAGCTCAGGTAGAAAGAGACACAAAGCACTGAAGATAAAGCCATTTAGCTCAGGTAGAAAGAGACACAAAGCACTGAAGAAAAAGCCATTTAGCTCTGGTAGAAAGAGACACAAAGCAGAAGATAAAGCCATTTAGCTCAGGTAGAAAGAGACACAAAGCACTGAAGAAAAAGCCATTTAGCCCAGGTAGAAAGAGACACAAAGCACTGAAGAAAAAGCCATTTAGCTCAGGTAGAAAGGACACATGGTTCCAGCTTCCACATAACACTTACAGTTGAATTCACTCTGTGCCAAATTGCAGCTGAACTGACTAAAAGCAGAGTCACAGAGATTAGGCAGTACTGCTGCTGCTATTCTGCTGCTTAATCAATGGAGGTTCAGCTTTAGCCTTGCTTGCATCTGTTGCAATACATGCAAATGTATCAGTTGATATTTTTATGTATCTTCACAACACAGGGGTAAGGAGTTTCCATACCAAACACCAATTTTGCACCACACTGTAATTGTGAACATGTTACTTCGTAACAAAAATTGTCATTAAACTTGGATGTCTTTTATAAAAATCACCATAGTAAAATGCTGCCTCCATTAAAATTCTGTTTTTGGCACGTTAAAGTTAACAAGCAACATATGCTAATGCCAATAAGTAGTAATACAAAACTTACAAAAGTTAGGTGACATTTAAGTGAAACAAACATTTTTAGATTTTGTCATGTTCACAGAAACCTTGGGGCCAGATCCAGAACAGTTCCCATGTGGGGGTGCTTGGAACAATGAGACAAAGAATCAGAGTAAACTTATCTATTTTGTGTACATAACAACAAACGTTAGATGAATTTAAGTTTTTTATTTCCAAGTGATTCATAGTAAATAAATAAATGAATAAATAAATTGTCCTTTTTTTCATTTACTTCTTGGCTATCAGCAAAGGTAACATTTAAACACCTTACTATTGTCTGACACAGAAAAATACAACTTTGTAGCAAAGTATATGTAGTATAGACTCACTTAAGAAGGGTCCAACTGCAAACAACATAGACCCTGATATACCATTGCATAATGCACCAGCAGATCAGGGTCTATGTTTGTTCTACTAATTAACAAACTGAATAGACCCAGATCTGTCAGCGTTTTTTGAGACAGCAGATCAGGGTCTATGTTTGTTCCACTAATTAACAAACTGCATAGACCAAGATCTATCAATGTATTTTGAGACAGTAGATCTGGGTCTATACAGTTTGCAGTTGGACATGTCTTATAGGAGAGTATATACCTTATGATATACATACAGTTGAAAATTGAAAGAGGTGCAAAAATACAGCCCGAGAGTACCATCTATACTCGCATATAATCCAATACCAATTGCAAACTGCATAGACCCAGATCTGCCGTCGCATAATGCGCTGACAGATCTGGGTTTATGCAGTATGTAAGGACTAATCAGTAGAACAAACAACATAGACTCTGATCTGCCAGCACATTATGCGACGGCAGATCAGGGTCTATGTTGTTTGCATTTGTACCTGGATTATACACGAGTATAAAAGACAATGATGACTGGTTTTTCAATACCTGCATCCACTGTAGACAGAGATGCCAACTATTCCGATTTTTGTGAAATCATTCCTAGTTTTTAACCTCAAATTATGCTATTACAATCACTTCTGTTGAATTCCAATTTTCAGGTTAGATATAATTTTATGTAGGTCAACTGCAAAGTAATCACTGGTAAATCTGGATCATGAAAATGCTTCTGGTGTCTGATTGTAATTCATTTGTGAAAGTGTACCTAAAATGCTTGTTTTAAAAAAACAACTGAATATACACCAGTCGGAAATCATGTAACCATGGTGCCCTGATTAACCCAAGAAAGTTTGTGAAAGATGTCAAACCGAAAACGGCCAATGAGGATTGTGCCTCAACAAAAAAATGTGCACAGACATTCTAAATGAAATACGATATGCAAGGCATCAGCATTGGATGAAAAATGAGCTACAGACATTCTAAATGGAATACACTATGCAAGGTATCAGCATTGGATGAAAAATATGCTACAGACATTCTAAATTGAATGCACTATGCAAGGCATCAGCATTGGATGAATGCCATGCCTTTGCAGTCTTTTCTTGATTTCAGTATATCAATAGGTGTGAAAGATGACCGAATGAAGCATGTTTTAACCCAAAACCTCTTTAAATCGGTGAGGTTTAATGCTGAAAATAAATTGTTGGATAAAATATTTGAAATATTTCTATTTTTATGTTCAGATTCCAATTTCACAACAATAGGGGCTGATATCTCTACCGTATGGACGTAGAAATATAATCTTATGTATCGGACTTTAGACCTGACATACATCAATATCAAAATTGTTACATACTGCAATAAATAGCTACAAATAATATAGTTTGTATATATGTGTCCATGTTAGAATCTGTATGATAATTAGCTATATGATTTTCACCTATATATTTTGTTTCTATTATTTTTATGTCCCATTCCTTGATTTGAAATAATGGAAGACTGCTATACAATAAACCATTTCAAGAGATCAAAACCTCAGTAAAATGGAATCCCCTTGAACCCAAATAATGTTTCTGGTCCCAATTTTATTTTGTTCGTTAAGTTTAATAAACTTCAACTTTATAAACCAAAACCCCTTTACTGTGAAAACCGAAAGAAATTTTTTGTTCAAATTGTCAATGTTACAGTAAAATGAATCCCATAAAATAAAACTTAATCAGTACATGTGGCCAGCCAAGGGTGTTTAAACGGCCTAAAGCCATGCAGAGTAAAAAAAAAACCAATATAAGAACACATATAGATGCAGTAAAATCGTAATTATTACAGAGATTTATTTTAATAAAATTGACTGATTTTCTAAACATATAAACATTTACTTCAGTATGAAAAGACACCTGATCACACCATTCTTAGGTGAAAACAGAGAAACTCAGTAAACCAAAAATCCCTAAAAACTGACAATTTTATCTGGTCTCAAGAGATTTTGTTATTGGGAGGTTTTACTATATTATTATTTTCCTATATAAAAATTTTAAATAAATTGCCATTTTCTTATACTAATATGACTTATCAGCTTGGAATATATAACAACATCATGTAATTCCCTTACTTCCTGTATCATTCCTACAATACTCCTCTTTGGGGTCATGGGGTTATACCCCTTAATATACTTTGATATATCAACAGGTTGTCTCCGGGGTATTCCATCTATTTCTTAAGGCACAGTTCTTGTTTTTCTTATGTTATATTCTTGCATCCACATGTGGAGGTAGATGTACTAATATAAAACTGTGCTGCATTCTCATCATACTATCCAGAATTTAAAAATTGAAAACATAAATGATCCCTAACATGCCTTCACCTAAGCACACTCATTTTGGTAGAATGTGGAACATACAAAATCTTTAACACTGAAGCCAAAACTTGCCCCTTTTTGTGCTAAGAAGATCAAGGATGAATTATGTTTCTTTCTTGTATGTGAAACTTGTGCTCATGTGAGAAATACTTTCTTCAGGGAAGTCATTCCTCATGTGGCATCCTTTTTCTTGGCCAGTTTTTCAAAACAAGTAAAAACCATTATTCTCTATGGACTTACTCCCCACAAAAATAATGGCAATGCAAAAAATAATGGCAATTGCAAAAAATAATGGCAATGCAAAAAATAATGACAATGCAAACTGCCAGGTTTTATAGCTTTTCTCTTTGAGATTATGAAGTCCACATTTTTTTCCCCAACAGATGTGCTTCATGAGAATATGGTGATATTAATGTCACCATATTGACATTTATTCTATATTGAATATATTTCCTAGTATCGACACCATATCAGTATAATAACTCATTAATTTACATGTTTGTTCATACCCTGTACACTGTCTTGTAAAAGATGTTTTATACAATAAACTGTTTGAGTTTTTTTAGTGAGTTATTTGCCTTTGGAAAAACACATATAAACACACAGTTTGGTGTTTTTGGTGGGTTTTTTTTTAATGGCACAGTAACACAAGTAGATTACTTAGTGCTGAAGCAGTTGGAGTAAAGTGCCTTGCCCAAGGACACACCATGGTTGCCAACCCTGGCTGATCTAATGGTAGGATCTGAACCTGCATCCTTTTGGTCATGAGTCCTGCAGGCTAACGACTGAACCAGCACAGTTCCCAGACACATGCTATTTTTTTAAAATAAAATTGTAGACAGATGGCTGAATGAAGTGAAAAAATGATAACACAAGTGGCCCACCACCACCATTCTAAATCAGCAAAAGCACATTTGATTATTAATAAACTGCAATTGTGTTAAGTTCACAAATGAGTTAATTTTCCTGTCAAATTTAAGTTTGCAAATGAATTAATGTACAATATAAATGAGTTAATTTTCATTTTACATTTAATAGGAGGATATGAATACACATTCCTCTTCAATGAAGGATTCAGCAATCAATAGGTGCTTAGTTCTTTGTATTTATATTTGTTTTCTTAAACTTTTTAAATCTTTATAAATAATGATCAAAACGTTGGTTGATTTGGGGGGTTTTTTTCAGGCTGCATGACTGAAATTTCAATTGCTAGCAGACTTGTCAATGGTTTTGTTAAAAACATAGAAACTCAAAATAAAAAAACGAATAACCGGATTGAATTAGGTGACTAGTGTTATTCACAAATTACTTGACATGCCTACCGATAGTCACAGTTATCAATGTTATTAGGCAATTCACCACTCTGGCCTAATACTGCCATTAGGCAATTCACCACTTTGGCCTAATACTGCCATTAGGCAATTCACCAATCTGGCCTATTACTTCCATTAGGCAATTCACCACTCTGACCTAATACTGTCATTAGGCAATTCACCACTTTGGCCTAAGACTGCCATTAGGCAATTCACCTCTAGCCTATTACTGCCATTAGGCAATTCACCAGTCTGGACTAATACTGCCATTAGGCAATTCACCACTTTTTTAAAAAAAACATGCTAAGTGATGGTGCCCAAAAACCACTGGCATCCCTTGTACACAGAAGGCAGAATTTAAACCTATGCTTGCGTCAATAAAGAAAAGATGCACTGATGGCAAGGAGATTGGTTGGTTGGTTTAATTACACATTAGGCCATGGAGACTGGATTAAATGACAAATAGATGATAGCATTTAATAATTATTCGTTATGGTTCTTTGATATGAATTTCCTTCCAATACAGAAAGACCAGTGGTTGCAAAACAAATAATCAAATCAACTTGTGCAACTGGGGATATGAATTTCATTCCAACACACTAGAAGTTTGATTGAAAGCTAAAGTATTAACACATTCCTTGCAACTTCACTTTTACTTTCATTTTATGTTCCTCTATTTCTAAGTTTCAAACACTTGTTTTAGGGAATTAAACACATATTTGAGTTATCTATACACTGATTTTAGGGTCGGTATTGGGAATGGTTTCCACAAATTGGATAAAGTCCACTGAATATAATATATGTAGCTCACTAGGAAAATTACACAATTATTATATGTATTTCTTTTTACTCTTTGCACTTCAAAATCTGTGGCAGAAACTGGCACGTGTTAGAATTGATGAAGGTACATATTTTCTTGCATATGAGTCTTTCTAGGCTTGGAAAGAACCTGATTCATATTTTTAGCTCACTGGGCAAGGATCATGGGAGTTTAAGGTATGGATGACCCTGTATTAATAATGCAACATGTCTGTCAACATTTGGTCTCCATTACAATATAAAGTAAAACCTTTTTTTGACATCTCCAAAAAACACTAGTCCAATTTTCACCAAACTGTGTAGAAATGTTTCTTGTGTCATGTTGTACCAAAGTTGTCTTTTTTTTGTTGGCTTCCCTGGGATTTGTTTGGTTTCCACAGCAACCAGGTGCAAAATGTATGTTTGATAACTCTTGCCAAACTACTTTGCCACTTTGTTTTAAATAGTCCTTGGAACATGTTCTACCAAAGTTGTATTTTTGGTGACTTCCTAGTAAATGTTGGATTTCCATGCAAACAGGTGGAAATTGTAATTTTGAAATCTCCCAAATTATTTGCCCAATTTTAATTAAACTTTGAAAAATGTTTAGAAAGGCATATTTTACCAGAGTTGTGTTTTTGGTGGCTATCCAAGCAACCATTAGGTTTCCATACCAACTAGGTGGAAAATGTATTGTTAATATCTTGAAAAAAATGAAGAAAAAAAAAAAACACTTGGCCAGTTTTTTTCAAACTTTGTCCAAATATTCTCAGAACATGTTCTACCAAAACTGAACTTTTCGGTGGCTTCTCCTCAACAACCAAGTAAAAAATCATTTTTTTTATATGCTGCAAAACCAATGCTTAAACTTTGTATGAATCTTTCTTAGGACATGATTTACCATAATTGTATTTCTGGTGGCCGGTGTGCATTAGCAGACTTTTAGTTTCTATAGAAACCAGGGTAAACATTTTTATTTTGACATCTATTCCAATGCATTTTGGCAAATTTTATTAAAATGTTTTAGCAATTTTTCATATGATATGTTCTAACAATATTCTACCAAGGTTTAGCTTTTAATGACCTCCCTTGCAGCCATTGGTTTCGATAGCAACCATGCCTTTCAACCAGCATTACCTAGCCAGTTGGTGTTATATTTGGCTTGTAGACTACCATGTAGTCTAAGCCAGGTGAGCGATCTTGAGTTCACGTGTCTTGTTTTTATTGGTATAGTCATTTATCTGTCATATTGAAAGCACTGTGTTATCTTATCTCATTATAATTTTTAACTGTCTGATAGGCACTGCCACTATTTCATAAGGAAAGCCAGTGACTTGTTTTGTAGGTTTAGAACTTTGTCCTAGCAGTGGTGTACAAGCAAAATATAATATCAATTGGCCACATAGACTAATTTTGGTTAAAAGGCATGGTTGCTGCAGAAGTCAAATGGTTGCTATTTACACCTCTTATACATGTAGCTAAAGCTAACTTTAGTTGAATAAAAGATGTCATATGAAAACAAATTGCAACAAGTTTGAATCAAATTTGTCAAGATGCATTGGAAGTGATGTCAAAATTATGCAATGTTTCATATTCACTCGTAGAATATATAGTATAAAATAACTCTTTAATTGTTGAAAAAAATGTGTGCACACAATTTGATTAAGTTTTTAAACAAAGATTTACTTCAGTTCTTTAAAACTTGTCTGTATTAGTAATTTTTTTCTTGTTTTAAAAGTTGACAAAAAAATAAATAGATAGTTACAGAAATATTTGTTGAAACCAATGACATTTTCAGAAATCATACATACACAATGAAATGGCGATGAAATACTAGATTGTATTTATTATAGGGCAAACACAATGATGATATTAATATTATTATTATTATTATTATTATTATTAATTATTATTATTATATATAGAAACAAATATAAACATCAGGAGGTTTATAAAACAAAGAATTTACTTCCAATATTGTATTTTATTTTTCTCAGTACAATGAATATAAATTGTAAAAGTACTCAAAATATCCTGAAAATCTTTCTATAGCAACATGAATTTAAAATATGTCTATAGCAACATGAATTTAAAATGTCTATAGCAACATGAATTTAAAATATGTCTATAGCACCATGGATTTAAAATATGTCTATAGCAACATGAATTTAAAATATGTCTATAGCACCATGGATTTAAAATCTTTTAAACAAAGTTCAAACTTTATATTAAAATTGATTTAAATAAGTGAAACTATCAAATTCAAACTCAGTTGAAGATTGTTTTACAAGAAAAGAAAAAAACTGGTGCAACAGGTGGAGTGGTCTCCTGCTGTAGAGAACCTTGTTAATGTGAGTTCCTGGATACAGTAAAACCTAGTTATAAAAACCATTTAGGAAACCATCTAGAAGTAGTCTTAATGAGCAGGTGGTCTTTATATAGAGGTGAAAATGCATTGATTTATTTATAAATGAGACCTACTTGATACGGTAAAGCCTAGTTATAAAAACCACTTAGGAAAAGATCTAGAAGTAGTCTTAATGAGCAGGTTGTCTTTATATAGAGGTGAAAATGTATTGATTTATTTATAAATGAGACCTACATGATCCAAGAAAGCCTAGTTATAAAAACCATATACGAAACCATCTAGAAGTAGTCTTAATGAGTAGGTGGTCTTTATATAGAGGTGAAAATGTATTGATTTATTTATAAATGAGACCTACTTGATCTTTATGCACAGGAAGTTACTAATGCAAGTGGTCATTAGAACAGGTTTAACAGTATTTTGAACTATTTTTACCCCAGATATATATTCATAGAAGAAAGCATTTTATTAGCATAAGCACTGCTCTATATCAAACAAATTCAATTTAAATGTTTTCTTCATACAAAACTTGGGAGATAAATCAGTACAAAATATCTTTTCAGGTATAAAATTCAACCTCTTTTGGAGACAAATGCCCACTACCGTATATACTCGCGTATAAGCTCATTCCAACTGCAAACTGCATAGATCCAAATCTGCCGTCGCATAATGCGCTGGTAGATCTGGGTCTATGCAGTTTGTAAGGACTAGTCAGTAGAAAAAAAACAACATAGACCCTGATCTGCCGGCACATTATGCGACTACAGATCAGGGTCTGTGTTGTTTGCATTTGGACCTGGCTTATACGCAAGTATAACAGTAAGTGTAGTTTTGTCCTGAAGAGTCAATTCCCTAGCAGTGCCCATTACTACATGGGGCACCGTTTTTATTTCATTTTGATCTTTTTTTCAGAGGTTATTATGTCACTTTACCAACTAAGGTTATGACTCTTGAGGCGGGAAAAAAACATCCATATAGCTTTTTAGGCTGTTCATTTCTCAAGCACAGTGCAAGTCAAAGTTACACTGTTCACTGTCAATCAGTGTCACTTTTCTCTGAGAGAAACAGTACTGTTGATTTGATACATTGCCGTACGTTTTAATTGCTTTTCTTTCTCAGATCCATTGGATTTAAGGTTAGAATATGGTTGGGGTTTTTTAAATGTGCAGTCAGTCAGGCTCATTTCTTTCTTTGGACGTAGAATGACAATATCGATGCCCTCTCTCTTGCATATACCGTCATCGTTATCATCCCTCAAGACATTTTCGTAAATTGTTTGTTCTTTAAGCAAATTTTCATATATTTGCTCTTCATCGGGGTTTAAAACGTCTGAAATATCCACTTTCTTTTCATCTGAAAAAGAAGAAACATGTTTTGTGTAAGGACCCATACAACCAAACACCTACAGCCCTACAAATAATACCACTGACATTGAACATACACATTGCATGATTGAGTGATGAGCATTGCACACTGTTAGGCTGTTCAACAGCCGTAGGGGTAGCTAAAACATCAATGCTGTTAACTTACAGTTATGCCAGAACATCCAAAATATTGGTATACCAATATAACTTGAGCATTTGCTGCAGTCACTCTCATTTGAGAGCTATCTCAGTAGGTGGAGTTCAGTCAGTGGAACAGAATCAGACAGTGTTAGATACTCAATCAGTGGAACAGAATCAGACAATGTAAGATACTGTCTTTCCTTGGATAAAATAGGTTGGGTTATTTCTATGTTATTCTTCACGTAACCAAGTATCAACAGCTGTTTATATATATATATATATATATATATATATATATATATATATATATATATATATATATATATATATAAATATATATATAAAAATATATATATATATATATATAGAGAGAGAGAGAGACAGACAGACAGACAGACAGACAGACAGAGACACAGACAGAGGATGGGTTCATTAGTATACATGATCTGTGCACATGATCTATATTCTATATATGCTTTTTCGGTAATTGGCGTAAGACACGGAAAAAATGGTTCAATTTGCTAACATTAGGCGTAATTTTTTGTACCGTCGTGAATGATAGCTAATTGATGTATCACCGGAGCAGAGATAACCAGGCCCTACTCATGGGGGGGGGGGGAGGGACGTTGCCCCCCCCCCCAATAAATAAATAAAAATGAGAGCGAAACAACCAGAACACTGGAACGTTTCCTATAGTAAGTTTTCTGTACAGTTAGATGGTTAAAATTATGCCATGGAAATTATTAAAATGCAGGAGCTTCCAGTGACTTCGCCACCTTTGCCCCATCTGGAGTTCTGTAACATACACCCCTCGCCTATTTGTTTAGCCCCCTCCCCCCCCCCCACGATACTAAACAATATTTCTGAATCTGCTCCTGCATCATCTACAATGAAAATGTTTTATGTTGCCACTTATCCCATGTGAGCTAGTGTTGATATTTTAGTGCATGCTGAAATTTTCGTGAAAAATGTTTAAGTTATGTCAATTTGAATTTGTATATGATACACAGTGGCAGTCTGCTATGTGATGGATATTATGCCTGTAAGTCCGAAAACCTGCCAGTGCACTTTTAAATTGTTTGTGCTCACACCTTTGCCAGCGATGATATTGGTTGACAGTCCATAGATATTGGCATGTGTTAGCTTTTGAGTGACACACAGCGATACATAATTTGACCTATCGCCAGAGCAGACATAACCATGACCTACTCATTTTTGCATAACACATCACATAAAATCCAAAAATTGTATGTTAACACTTACCCAGTGTTCATTTTCATTTTGAATGCATACTGAAAATTTCTTGAAACAAGGTTGAAAAATGTTTAAGTTATGATGATTTGGATTTGTATATGATATATAGTGGCAGTTTAATAGATGACGGACATTAAGCCTTAAAGTCCCTCAAGCTGCCAGTGTGCCTGTAAATCATGTGATGCTTTTCCAGCGATATGATTGGTTGGTGGTCCATAGGTATCAACAATGATTAGGGTTTGAGTGACATACGGCGATACGTTAATTGGGTTGGTGGCAAATTCAGTAAAAAAACGATTGTGTAATAATGAGCTCTATGATCATTGTAAAAGAATTACGTTTGATTTTGTCAGTTGTTTTTGCTGATAAATCGGTCAGGGATGATCGCAGCAATACTCATGGTCATCATTGCTGAGCAGTCGATTCACACAGATCATCATTGAATAAGAGTTGCTATGTGTGATTTATTGGTGAATCGATGTTATAAGAAGCAAGTAAATAATGTGTACTGACCTAGGGTTCTTTCTAATCCGTCTCTAAATCCTATAATAACATTTTTGATCCATACTGATCAAAACAGCAGTTTATTCATTAAATGTTCATAGGTCCTTATTGGTGATTTGCTTACAGCAGGTGGTCATAATGCAATCAGTCTTCATCTGTTCAATAATCTGTGTGAGAATTCAATTTACATCGCAAGCATACTTTATTTTAAAGATGTTTTCAGTGTTATATATTAAGCAATATTATATACATTGGAAAGTATTATTCTTCATGTAGTAATCTCCTTGAAAGTAAGTAACAATTAAGTACTGAATCCTAATGAAAGTAATTTGTCTACTAAGTACTGTAAATAAAGTTCTATAATAGAATATTTTTTGTAGTAGAAATATCCTTAAATATCCAGAAAATCAAGATGAGTAATTTGATTATGACAATTTATTGACATATTTTGTCTTGTTTTCAGGTATGGACTGTCAATAGAAAATTAAAAATCTTCTTCCAGTTGTGGCTACTATCTCAACTTTTCCCTTTTTCACCTTGACTAATAGTTGTATATCAGGTTCACATAGATGTCAACATCTTTTGTTATCAAATGGTCCCCATATTTTATTCAGAATGCAATTCTTTGAAATTCGGCAGTGAGTGGCACTCTAACGCACATTGTGGCTATAAAATTTTTCATTCAAAGCATGAATTATCAATACTTGAGATCAGATAATTCATCTCGAGCCTAAGTTTTACATAACGCCTTACATATTTTTGATTTTGTGTTAAAATTTCAACTACCGTATATCCTCGCGTATAAACTGATACTTTTGCAAACTGCATAGACCCAGATCTGCCATCACATAATGCGCCGGTAGATATGGGTCTATACAGTGTATAAGGACTAATCAGTAGAACAAGCAACATAGACCCTGATCTGCCGGCACATTATGCGATGACAGATCAGGGTCAATTTTGTTTGCATTTGGACCCGAACTATATGCAAGTACAGACGGTAACACTGGAAACAGTATGTATGTGATTTGAGTAGTTTATCTTTTCAGGATATTTGTTACCAAAGTTTCAAGTCTATTCTATAATAGCATCATACTAGGAAGTTTTGAGTTTTCATTCTGAATAAGATAGTCATGACTCATCCCACCCCACCCCCATTATTTATTCCCTGTTCGACATGTTACATCTGCCCATCCCATGCTAATAATGTATCAGTCCATTTGCTTTGCATGGTAGAGAAGCGGAACTTTTTTCATATTTTGTTCCTCCTAATTAACTGAACTTTTTTAAAAATCAGTTGAGAAAGTATATAGTTTATAGACATGTAGATAATCAGTACGTAGAGTTGATATTTTACCACCCCCACCCCACAATTTACTTTATTTTATTGTACAAAGCTGTTGAAATATATATATATATATATATATATATATATATATAGTTTGTAGATATGTATGTTTTCTGCTGTTTTTTTTTTGTTGTCTTTGAGATGCGCACCTCTGTCTACCCAGAAAGGAAGAACTTGCCTGACTCGAAATATCATCCTGGCCAAGCAAATATATTCATTTGGATTAATTTTTAGAGAAGTGGAGTTTTTCATATTTATACTTATACTTTCATAATTTTCATGGAGCTGCGATATAGTATATACACATATAGATACTGAGATGTTTTGTTTTACTAATTTTTTATGTTGTGTCTGCATAGCTCTTTCTACACACAGAAGAAGAGCTTGCTGGGTTTAAAATGTCATTCCCACGCCTATATGAGTCATTGATACCATTTTGTCACATAATAAGACATATTAGTCTCACGTTCTGTTTTCTGTTTGTGTTGTTGTTGTTTTTTAAATGCCACTCAAGACATCAGTTTACTAAACTGACTGATATTAATCCATCATACCAATTATATATATATATATATATATATATATATATATATATATATATATATATATATATATATATATATATATATATTACACCCTATTCACTTATGACACCCAATACACTTATAAGTGCACCAGAAAAATAGTCACTTCTATCATAATTAAAGAAAGCAATGAATCTAAGATAGTTTGAAGTAAATAAAAGAGTAATGTAAATACATGTATCATGAAAGTGTAAATTATCTATGGACTAGAGTAATTATTCCAGACAGCAAGGAAAAGGTGGCTATTTAGAGCAATAAATCTCTCAGGCATGAGTCCTCTATTTTCTTACAGTTGGATCTTTAGATTGCCTGGTAATAAAAATAATGCTTATCATCACTGAACATTATTTTGCACCATTAAAACTGAATCACTCTTTCTCTGATAGTCCATACTAAAATTTAATTGATAGTGATCAAAAGGAGTAGAGCACAGATTTGAAGTAGTGGTATTTCTGCTTTGTTATTAAATGATTCATTAGATTGAAATTCACCAGTTTTCTGTCGGTTAACCTCAAGGCCCATTTCAGAACTTGCTTATGCACATTTATTTCATGTAGAAATGTCAATTTACCTTTACGTTTCTTTTCGACAACTACTTTCATAGAGCACGACCACATCAAAACCTCTTGAGTAGGTGCAGTGACAACTTTCACGTTTACATAATCCTTTCTGTCATCGTTGCACAAGTGCACTGTATGTAAAATAAATTAGTGCATATATAACACAGCTCTTAATAGTATCAGATGGTTACTCTATACTGCTACATTGGTCAATATAATCCACATGAAATGAACTGACATGGGACGAACAGCTCTGATCAAAGTGGGTGTTTTTTCTTCTATCAAATATAAAATAACATTTTTATGAATTAAATGGTGCTTGACATTATTAAACAACTTTGTAGATTTGAAAAAGTTTAAATGGCTGGGTCTCAAATACTTGGGTATCGTTGTTCTTGTTGTTTAAAAGAAATAATTTCTGTATTGCTAGCAGAATTCAATGTTTACATTTCATCTATCATTTTATCACTGCATTTTACAGAAGATCATACCAGACACGTTACAGGAAATCTGAATCAAACCTTTTCTCTGCTGCTTCGGCTTTAGCGATTTTCCCTCAAAAGAAGTCAGTTTTTCCACAAGCTCCTCACACCTCATCTCTCTCAGGATGTCCACGAGAGCAAAAAGTGCTCTACTGCCTTTGTCCAACACCTCCTTCAGAAAACTGGCTGCTCTGGCCCTCCTTCTGACCTGTTTTTCTCCCAGATCCTTGAAAAATTTCTTGTCCAGAATTTCTCTGTCCACGAAAGTGTCTTCGAACTGAGATGGATCAATTTCATCCACAACTAATTCATAGTAATGAATAATATTTTCTTTGATTGCTTCTGAATTTCCTGCAATGGAATATAATTTCTATATTAGAAAAAGTTACAAAGTTCCTTTCATATTGCAAGTACACTGTTTTGATAAAAAAAAATTATTGAGAGAATGAATTTTGTTAATAATTGATGATTACTATAGTTAGTTGTTTACTTGATCTGCGCTTTTGATTGCCAAAAAAGATATTTTGAAACTTTCTCCAGATTCCTGCTGTGTGCATTTCAAAGTAAATATAGTTTAGGTAGAGTTGTCTACTAAATATCTGGCTTCTATGGTTAGCAGTACACATATACAGCTTTGATTACTAATTTTCACTTACTGTACGTTGATTCTGGTTTTAGGAGTCTTTCAAAGATCTTGGTCCTCTCTTTCTCTTCCAGGGTGTCCAATAAAGATTGTATTCTATTAGGATCTCCGTTTATTAAACATTTCAGGAAGTAGTCTTCAGCTTCAAGCCTATTTTTCACCAAAAGAGTCTTCAACTCAGCAATCTCCTGATCTTCGAACATTTTCGTCAACATTTTACTTTTCAGACACTCGCCAATCAAGGCTTGGACCTCAATTTCCTGGCGAAGAAATGAGCAGTTATCTTTGATAATCTGTATCAAGTCCGTCTGAGGCTCACCGGCTTCTGCATGGAAAAGATGTGGTCTAAATATCTCTGAGTCTTTAGTTTGCAAATTATCCAGCTTGCTTTATCAGACAACAAAGTCTCATTTTTGTAAAAGTGATTTCAAGAGAGGCACAATGGTATTAAAGGTGGAGAAAGAGCATGTTCATTTTGGAGGTGTCATTTTCTTCTTTTTTTTAACTTAAACATTATATTCCACATCTACAAATGGAGATTTGAAGATATAATTGAAATTTACTTTACGTCCATGCCAGGAAAAGTTTTTAAAATTTCTTGGAAAAACAGCTAAAGACACAGAGGTGGCGAGGAGTGATAGGGAACTTTTAGTCGTATAAATGTTAAAAGATTGAAAATGGAAAATTTTTCATTTTCTGTGTTTTTGTATTTAAGTGCTGTTTAATCAAGTTTGTAACATTGTGTAACAGTCATGCAAAGAATATTTAAAAATATGCACTAATGTAATAGATCACAGTAAGACTAAACAGCAAAATATCTTCATTACTTGTTCTTTCTTTTTAACCCAACATCAGACAATAGTCGAAAGAGAAATATATGTTTGGTGACACATGTTGTTTCCCATGTTTCTCTTATATTTTCTGTCTTGCTTTAACAACCATACCTTCGATCTCTGGTTCTTTCTCTTGGTAGTTGACCTTGACTTCTATGCACAATTCACCATCAGGGAGAGAGGAGACAATATCCTTCTCGTTTAATAAATCAAACACGAACTTTTCCATTTCACCCTGCTTGCAGAATTCTGACAATTTCTCATATGCATATTTGCTTTGCGGCCAAAGATTGATGATAACACAACCAATTTCCGAATATATAATTTTACAGTCTGTTCGTTTCACTGACGTTTGAAGCTTTAATGTACTGTCAGCATTGTTTATCAATTTGTCGATTTCCACTTCAGCCGTAGCTACTGTTTGTCTGCCTTTCTTCAAACCCATAACTATAGTGTAGCGAGGTGTTGCGGACACTGGCGGCGCTGAAATAATTAAATCGTATTACAAAATAATACATTTCATAGTTTGAACAATTGTAATTTCTTTTCACCCTCGCCCCTCCCCGAACACAGTTCAATAACTTTTAACACTAGATAAACAGTTTAATTCCTACAAAAAGGGGGCTGTTTGGTCTCTACAGTGATGCATTGGAACCTATTTTAAAACATTCCTATTCAGGAAAAGGAAATGTGTTATATCAGCAATGCGTCATATTACGAACAACCAGCAAGTCATAACATTTGGCAAAATGGGGAAGCTATTGTTACACCACTGATTTTATGTGAAAATACTTTCTGAAAACAACACAAGTTGTAATGTGAGGCGAAATCGTGTCAAAATACTGTATGAAAAGAATACATAATGAGTTTTTGTAATTTCATATATGGACTTCAAGTAAAAAACAATTTCAAAGAGGTCTTTTCTCAAACAGCTTCAAATTTGCTGTACCTTTTACAGTGCATGGCTCTCGTCTGACCGTTTTCAATGAAACGATTATGGTAAATTCTTCTTCGCCTGGAATGAGATTCAAATAAATAAATAAATGGTTTGTTGAATTTTGACAGATAACTGGCTTACCATGTAGTGAATTGAAACAAAGACCAACAACATTTTGAAAATTCTTGAACAGGGTAGGAGGAAAATTACATATTCAAACAGGACAACTAATTAATTTTTAATCCTTCAAAGTTTCCAGCTTTAATCATGCATAAAATGCATTATAGTTTAATACATGATAGCTCAACTAGCTTTGTGATAAATATAAATGATCTAAAAAAGTTTCTTTTTAACTTATAAAAATAACGTGCCATAAAATTATAATGGTCCAACTTAAAATTGTTTTTATTAGGAGCACTAATAGGTAGATATTTCCAGTCTCTTCAACACAATTTTATTGTCAACTTTTTCATCGAGCACAGGGTTGTGTTAGACGTTAAATATTAACTGGTCTGGATTGCACCGAAAGAGTTTATTATTTTTAACAAAGAGCTAGAATCCAGCGATCTGATTATTTCAAGTCTGAATCAAGGTTAAGACGTATTCACTTTGGAAGTAATCAAAAAATAAACTTATAAAACCCAGGTATGGACATCTGCACCTTTAAAAAATTGGATTCGGCATGACTTTCTTCTGTCTTATCACATTCAAGCATTATTTTTACAAACACTTTGCAAATGTATACGTAATTCAGGTACATGTAGCAGAGAAATGTTTCCTCAGGCTTCTCTCAATTATTCAAGCCAATTTCACTTTTTACAGAAGTGACTGCACCCCTGTCTCCAAAAGTAGCTCTCCTTCTAACACCACCATCTATATCTTTCGCACTCTTGAAGGTTTGGATTTGTTTTAGAAATGATACTGTGGTCTGGGAACATTAGATACTCGTACATGTAGGATCAAGCAGCCTCCAGGATTACATTTACTAGCTATTTCTTGGAAAGACATTATGTCAAAGATATTTAATACCTATGAGCAAATCAATTGCCATGTATACTTAATTAGCAAATCAATTGCCATGTATACTTAATTAGCAAATCAATTGCCATGTATACTTAATAAGCAAATCAATTGCCATGTATACTTAATGAGCAGATTTCATATTAAACAGTTTGTCTTTGCATGTTTAAATGAGGAAAGCTGAAAATTCTCTGGACGATATTTTCAAACCGTAGACGTCACAAAATGTTGAAGATCTTTAAAAAAAAAAAACCCTCATCAGTGTAGACGCCACAAAATGTTGCAGATCTTTCAAAAAAAAAACAAGCATGGAAAACGTTTTCAAAATTCTTATAGTTCTGAAAATATTCATTTGTGGCGTGTGTTAAGATTAAAACAGAAATTCAATAAGTCTTGAAGTTTTCTAAACATAACTGAGAATAAAAACTCTGCTTACAATATCACAAAACATTACTTAAGTATTCTAATTGGCCTGGAGCATAGGGTCAGAATAGAAATCGCACAATAATAAAAATAAAACTACAGTCTAGTGGAAAAAAGCTGATTCATTATCAACTTTTGATGCCAACAAAAGACTGATTTTTATCATTTTAAATTACTGTCACAATAAAGCCTTTGCCCTGTTGATGCAATGAAAATGTACTTGATATGTAGTTGATGCAATGAAAATGTACTTGATATGCAGTTGATGCAATGAAAATGTACTTGATATGCAGTTGATGCAATGAAAATGTACTTGATATGTAGTTGATGCAATGAAAATGTACTTGATATGCAGTTGATGCAATGAAAATGTACTTGATATGTAGTTGATGCAATGAAAATGTACTTGATATGTAGCTGATGCAATGAAAATGTACTTGATATGTAGTTGATGCAATGAAAATGTACTTGATATGTAGTTGATGCAATGAAAATGTACTTGATATGTAGTTGATGCAATGAAAATGTACTTTATGTGCAGTTGATGCAATGAAAATGTACTTGATATGTAGTTGATGCAATGAAAATGTACTTGATATGTAGTTGATGCAATGAAAATGTACTTGATATGTAGTTCGTTTCATGAGAAATGGACGTACTATTACTTTCCAGGACATTTTCCAAACTAGATTTATTGTTGATGATTTCTTCCAACTTCTTGACGATGAAAGGTGCTTCTCTCATGTGACTCTCTTCTAAAGCATACACAAGGACAAATAATGCCCCGGGAAGTTTTTCCTGAATTGTTTCCACGAATGTCATCGCCATCTTCTTCCTGTTTCCCATACAATGAAATATGACTTCATACTTATCCACAGAGAGGATGTTTTCTTGCATAAAGAAATCAAGGATATATTCAGGCGAGAGTTCCATTATCAGAAATTCTTTAATCTTTGGCCAAACTGTCAAAACATTCTTTTTATTCCACATCCGCATGCATGGTCTTTCTGTAAGGAAAATGCAAGGAACAAATATATAGCAGCCAAATCGCCAGCACACTTGAAGCACCCGGGGGGGGGGGGGGTCTTTGACAAGAATACACCATTTTCATAACCAGTCAAATATTATTTATCCTGATATATATATATATTAGCGGGTATTGTGATTTTGCTTTCTTCTTTAAGTTCAGTACTAGAATTGATGAATTGATACAATTTCTGATATTTTTGTCAGAAATTTGCCACTGTAAGATCAGTAAGTTACCTCCATGCATAATGTAATGACCCCCGGTCCTTTATTATTATTAAAGTTACCCCCGATTTTTTTTCTATTATTATTAAAGTGACTAGTGATGCCCCACCCCCAGCAAGAGACTGATCCTTTTGCAGAAAGCAAAGTGTCTCATTTATTTGATAGATTATATATATATATATATATATATATATATATATATACTATGGTACTTATGCACAATTACAAAGAGCTCCTCGCAGACTAAGGCTGGGGGGGGGGGGGGCTTGTTTAACAATTTAGTAAGGGGGGGGGGGCCAAATCTTTATAAACTATTATAAAATGACTTTCAGAAAGGAAGGACCTGGGCTCGTTTGACTACTGAGGATCCTATTCTTATGCACATCATGACTTGCGCTTTAGGAAACAGAGTCTTGCTTGAAGAAATCCGGTATTCATTTAAGGTGTGCCTCTTCAGTGCTGTTGGTTGTTATAATGTTTTAATGTTATATAATGTTATAACCCGCCATGAATGTGGAAGGGTCATATATAATGTTACCATTGTCACCTACAAAGAAAGGACTTGTAGTGGTGGTGCTGGTGAAACTTTGGTTCCTTTTTTGTTTTGTGCCAAGGATCGAATTACTGTGACTAGTATTTGGATCCCCTTCAGTTAAACTTCTAAACAAAAGGAGAGGGTCTATACATTATTATGGTTAAAATGTTCCAAACCTGCTATGTATCTGTTGACATAGAGACCATAGATAATAGAGAAAAAATATGATTAGAAGATTTCGACCCTCTCAGACTGTAACAGTTTGGTATATTATTGCGACACCATACTCAGATTTCATACACAGGTCAAATTTTGCAAGTGGGGAGCGGCAAAATAACTACCAACTCGTTATTGGCATACTACCTAAAAGAGACTCACAATTCATGAAACTTTAATTTAAAATATCAAAACAATTTATTCTGACACGTACCCAGAGATTTTATAAAAAAAAACTTATAGGGATTTATGGTACAGTTGTTCTCGACCCAATTTGGGGCTTTTAGTTTATTCGCACTTCAGTTTTCTAGATTAAAATTATTTAGGGGTAGTCAAATGTCATGTCCATAATATTTGAACTACCATTTTTATTTCAACCTAACAACTAATGAAAATTAAAATATAAAGTTCATGATGTTCAACCTAGTTATGGTTACTTAGTTCACATAATAAATATTATTATAAATATAATAAATAACAAATATTCTTCTAAATATTTATGTCATAATATAAGTAGCCCCAAAAGCTCTGATCATTTTTACCCTCTCAGTATTGGATTAAAAAGTGGTTGGAGTAAAATAATTATGAGATTAATATTTCGATCCCTTCCCCTACTAAATATAAAAGTTTAGGGGGCCTAATAGATCATGATCATTATTGTTTCACCTACAAACCACTGTTCATCTTAGGATGGGTACCAAGATAATACAGAATATTATGTCCACAATAGTTTAGGGACGTCTATCCTTTTCCAAAACTTGAAAAGTTGATTTTTTTAAGGCCTAACTTATTACAGCCCCTTCACTGACCTAAGTCTGTAAATGGAGAGGGAGTGAAATTCGTGGTATTTCAATCAGCATATCTGGACATGCTTCCGTATTAGTAGAAATGCAGAGGTTGTTAAATACATTTTGTGATTGCATTTTAACTCCTGTGTATCAGGGTAAAATCTGCATGTGTGAGAATAACAACAATTGCAAATATTTTGAACCCCATTCCCCGATAATGCTGATAGGTCAGACGTTTGAATCCCTACCTCAACACAGTTTTAGTGAAGGTATCTCATATATTTAATTCAAGTTACTGTGAAGAAGCCCTGAGGGTCACAGTGATTTTTACCTTTAGCCTTTTAACACCACAACCATACATGATTCTTTTTTGTCCCAGGTGTGAGATAACACTTAAGTTGCTGACGATATATAAAGTAAGACTAAAGTTATCATGCAGATACCATTTCTCTTTCTCAAGTAATAATGACCTTGATTTTTGTCCTTTCGCACTAAAATTGAAGAGGTTATTTTTCTTACTCAATAGAGCCAGCCATCTCAGTCGTATGACAAAAATAGTTCATTCGACTCAAACTGAGCAGACTGCTTCATGTTCTGTTATCACCACCTTGTCAAATACATGTAGATCGCACATTTCTGCTAATCTGAACATATTTCTCCATCAGCATTGTAATCGGATACCTCCACACATGAGGATAGAAAGTATGTGCTTGTTAACAATTTTCATGTATTCAAAAACAGAGAGAGAGACAGAGAATTTATAATGACGACGGTATTGTCGTTCTCATAATTGTTATGTATGATGTTTATATAATATTATAAATATTTTAGGAAATTATAAATGTTTCTTCACTTTAATATTTGCTTAAATCTTTATGTTTATCAGGAAAAACATGTGTAACTAGTGTCCTTGAATTAGGTTGTTTTGATCAATATGTTTTCTCAATTTGAAGGTCAAGGTTGAATTTTTGTTTACAAGTAAAATTCCATTAAGATGACACACATTCTAGAACATTCTGTCATGTGACCAATCTTTATATATACCATGTTTGGTGGACATTTATTCAGTTTTGACATTACCATCAGTCTTGTAAAGAGCTATTACAGTTGTGAAAATTCATTACAAATTCTAAGAGAGGAATTATTTTAAATATTCATTGGATTATAACAGTGCTCATAAACTTTTGGATTTTGGATTTTTAATTAATGATTTTGGAATTTAACTGAACTTATTCAGAGATTTTGGAATACTTCATTTTGACATTAGCACGTCAAGATTACTAGTACATCAGGACTTTGGAGACCATTAGCACATCATAACATTCAAGGACACAGCCGCGAATTCGGAACATTCTATATTTAGGACTTGTGATTAGAACAATCATTCTTATTGGATTATTAGGATTTCAAAACACATTACTGTAAGTGACTTTTTGATTTTTCATTTTAATTATCTAGTAATAAATTGCTTGTTGATTTTTACTTGATTTGTTGGTTTCACTTTCTTTCTGTTACATTTTTCTTAGACCATAGAGTCGTAACAGAAATTGAGGGCTCGTCGTTCCGGGATCTGAATTTCATTAAAGCACATTAGAGATATTAAATTTATCTTTGAAATTCATATTGATTTTGTCTCGGAGAATATTTGTTTGTCTTTGGCAAAGATTTTAAATAGAGAATTTTTTTTGTGTGAAACCAACAAGCATTTACAATGGCATCTAATGTTCAGAATTTCATTTCAAAACCTACCCAGGAGGGGTTAGAGTGCATGAGAAAGGATGAGTTGCTCGAGCTTGCCAGAAAATACAGTCTATCTGAGGCAAAATTATCATTGACAAAACAGGAGATAAAGAATATTTTAATTCAGTATTTAGTAGGAAAGGGAATTTTTGAAAATAGTGCTTTAAGTTTGAAGAGAAAGCCTGTATCTGGTTCTGACAGGAAATTAAGGGAATTAGAGTTAAAGAACCAGATGGACTTAGAATTGGCAAAGCTTCAGATTCAGAGAGAGAGAGAAAAAAAGAAGAGAGGCAGATGGAGAGAGAAAAAGAAGAGAGGCAGATGGAGAGAGAGAGAGAAAGAAGATAGACAAATACAAATGCAGATGCAGATGCAAAGAGAAGAAAGCGAAATGCAATTTAAGTTAAGAGAATTAGAACTGGCAAACAGAGCACACTCCACTCCTTTAAACACAAGTCCAGGTTTTGATGTTACTAGATATATTAGGTTAGTACCCCCTTTTCAGGAAAAAGAAGTAGATAAATACTTTCTTCATTTCGAGAAAATAGCTGAAAACTTGAAATGGCCCAGAGAGCATTGGACTTTGTTATTACAAAGTGTACTTATTGGCAAAGCTCGTGAAGTCTACACTTCACTGTCAGTACAACAAAGCACTGATTATGATGTGGTTAAGGAGTACATCTTGAAAGCTTATGAGTTGGTACCAGAGGCATATCGACAAAGGTTTAGGAATTGTAGAAAAGAAACTGGACAAACTCATGTCGAATTTGCAAGGGATAAAGAACAACTATTTGATAGGTGGTGCTCAGCCAAGAAAGTTGATCAAGCTTATGATAACCTCCGACAGCTCGTATTAATTGAAGAGTTCAAGAGGTGCATCCATAGTGATGTTAAAACCTATCTTGACGAGCAGAATGTGGAAACTTTGGAAAATGCTGCTCGTATGGCTGATGATTATTCCTTGACTCACAAAATTTCATTTGGTAATAAAATCGTCCTCTCAGCAGTTTTCTGGTAAAAAACCATTTCAATTTCATTCGAGTACTTCCAAATTTCACAACAGCACAACTGTTAGGAATCAAACATCTGATAAGACTGATCAGAAATCCTTATCTCTTCCTACGTGTACTTATTGTAAAAAGAAAGGGCACGTTATTTCTGATTGCTTCAAGTTGAAAAATAAGCAACAGAGAAAAGACAGAGCTTTTCCAAATGCTCTTATTTCTACGAGGTCAAGGTCACGGTCTTGTATTGAAAGCAATACATTTGTTGGGTCAAACAAACCCCAGTCTGATTCTATTTTGGAGGCTTAGGAACCATTCATGTCAGAAGGTTCTATATCACTTATTGGTGATTCTGCCAAACCTATCCCAATTAAAATATTAAGGGACACTGGAGCTTCTCAGAGTCTTTTATTATCAGGTACTTTGCCTTTGTCTGAGGAGTCTTCTTCAAGTGAAAGTGTTCTTGTTCAGGGAGTAGAGTGCGGCTTTGTAAATGTTCCTCTTCATTGTGCAAATTTGGCATCAGACTTAGTTTCTGGACCTGTGACTGTTGGGGCAGTGACTTCTTTACCCATAGAGGGTGTTCATTTATTACTAGGCAATGACCTAGCTGGAGATAAGGTTGTGGTTAATCCACTTGTAACTGACAAGCCTTGTTTGGATCAGAAAGTTGATCCTGTCGAAACTGAAATTCCTGATTTGTACCCTGCTTGTGCAGTTACTAGAGCTATGGCAAAAAGAGCTCTTGAGAGTGATGTTGATCAGGATATTATTCCTTTAGCTGACACATGTATTGGTCAGTCTTTTGATGAGGTCACTTTTTCCTCAGGTATTGATCAATCAAATGGTATTGATCACAGTGATCCTCTTTTGGCAACTCATTCTCTTTGTTCTAATCAGGATGACAAACGACAATCCCTTGTCGTTGAACAGGAGCAAGATCCCGAGATATCTTGTTTGTTTCAGAGGGCTATTAGTGAAACTGAAGCCACACAAGTTCCAGTGTGTTACTTTGTGAAAAATGGGGTCCTTATGAGGAAATGGAGACCACCTGATGTACCCGCTGGTGACGAGTGGTCAGTGAGCTATCAAATTGTTGTTCCTAAGTCATATCGACAGGAAATTCTTAATTTAGCCCATGAAACTCCTTTGGCTGGTCATTTAGGAGTCCGTAAGACTTATCACAAGATCTTGAATCATTTTTATTGGCCGAAACTCAAAAGTGATGTTTCTAAATACTGCAGATCTTGTCACACTTGTCAAATGGTAGGAAAACCCAATCAGAAGATACCTAAGGCTCATCTGCAACCTATTCCTGCATTTGATGAACCATTTAGTAGAATAATGGTTGGTCCTTTACCTAAAACCAAGTCAGGCAACCAATACTTGTTGACCATCATGTGTGCATCTACAAGATTTCCAGAGGCAATTCCTCTGAGAAATATAAAAACTAAAACTATTGTGAAAGCTTTGGTGAAGTTTTTTACACTTGTTGGCCTTCCCAAATCTGTCCAGTCAGATCAAGGGTCAAATTTTATGTCTGGAATTTTCCAACAAGTTATGCATGAATTAGGCATCCAACAGTTTAAATCTTCTGCCTATCACCCTGAAAGTCAAGGTGCTTTGGAGAGATTTCATCAAACTTTGAAGAATATGATTCGATCATATTGCTTTGATACAGAAAAGGATAGGGATGAGGGTATTCATTTGTTGTTGTTTGCTGTTAGGGAATCAGTTCAAGAGTCGTTGGGTTTTAGTCCCTTTGAACTAGTTTTTGGTCATACTGTCCGTGGACCATTGAAATTATTGAAAGAGAAACTTCTTTCAAATGAAGATTCGAAGATTAATCTTCTTGATTATGTTTCTGATTTCAAATACAAGTTGTCAAAGGCCTGTGAAGTAGCAAGAACTAATCTTCACAATACCCAGTCAAAAATGAAATTAAGGTATGACAGAAATACACAGGAAAGGAGTTTTAAATCTGGTGACAAAGTTCTGGCTCTCTTTCCCATACCTCAGAATCCTCTTCAGGCTAAATTTTATGGTCCTTATACCGTTGAAAAGAAAGTAAATGACTTAAATTATATCATTAACACTCCTGGGAGACGGAAACAGAAACAACTTTGTCATATAAATATGTTAAAGGAATATTTTGACAGAGATAGCCCAGCTAATTATTCTGTTAATTTAGTTGTACCTGTCCCACACAGTGAAGATATCAACGATGGAGTACGATCAGACTATAGTGACTCTGGTATAACCAATCTTCGGAATTCAGAAATATTGAACAACCTAGACCAGAAACTTTCACATCTACAACAACAGGAAAGAAATGAACTAAAACAGCTATTACATGACTATGAGCACTTGTTTCCTGATGTTCCAACACGAACAAGTAAAATTTATCATGACGTTGATATTGTAGATTCTGCGCCTGTGAAACAGCATCCTTATAGGATGAATCCTCTCAAACAGAACTATCTGAAGAAAGAAATTCAGTATCTACTGGAGAATGATTTCATAGAACCAAGTAAAAGTAACTGGAGTTCACCATGTATTCTTGTTCCCAAGCCAGATAATACATTCCGTATGTGTACTGACTATAGAAAAGTCAACAGTGTCACCAAAACTGATTCATTTCCAATCCCAAGAATGGACGATTGCATTGATAAAATTGGAAATGCGGAATATGTCACCAAGTTTGACCTTTTAAAAGGATTCTGGCAAATTCCACTGACGGAAAGGGCAAAAGAAATTTCAGCATTTGCAACTCCAGATGGACTTTATCAAAATAAAGTCATGCCGTTTGGAATGAAAAATTCGCCTGCAACGTTTCAACGTCTGATGAACATGATAACATTTGGTCTTGATAATTGTGACGCTTATATCGATGACGTCATTATCTACAACAAAACCTGGGAAGATCATTTGGAAACGATTCGAAAATTCTTTGATCGACTCAGCGATGCGAATCTGACAATTAATTTGAGTAAAAGTGAGTTTTGCCATGCTTGTGTCACATTTTTAGGACATATTGTGGGACAAGGTCAAATTAAACCTATAGAAGCTAAGGTCAAAGCTATCTCTGAATTTCAAGTTCCAATTTGTAAAAAGCAACTGATGCGATTTCTAGGTATGGCTGGATATTATCGGAAATTTTGTTCCAATTTTTCCAAAATTGCTGAACCTTTGACAAGTTTATTGAGTAAGAAAGCCAAATTTTATTGGTCCGACAAGTGTCAGGAATCTTTTGACAAGTTAAAGGCCATGCTTAAGAATGCACCAGTTCTTTCTGCACCAAATTTCAGCCAATCATTTAAATTATCTGTTGATGCAAGTGATGTAGGGGTTGGTGGAGTATTGATTCAGGAAGACAAAAGTGGTGTGGATCACCCTGTGTGTTATTTTTCTAAAAAAACTAAACAAGCACCAGAAAAATTATTCCACAATTGAGAAGGAATGTTTGGCTTTGATATTGGCTTTACAGCATTTTGAAGTGTATGTTACCTCAGCTCTTTCTCCAATTATTGTGTACAGTGATCACAATCCCCTTACTTTCATCAACAAAATGAAAGATAAAAATCGGAGATTGTTGAGATGGAGTTTGATATTGCAAGAATATAACATTGACATTAGACACATCAGGGGAAAAGACAATGTGATTGCAGATGCACTCTCACGTGCCTAGAAATGTAATATTGCTTGATGTAATTAAGTCCAGTATCATAAAACATGTTCTTATGTAATTTTGGTTATTATAGTATAAGATGTATATTCAAAAGAAAGCTTTATTATATAAATCTTTCTTTTTCTTTATGAGGGGAGGTGTTATGTATGATGTTTATATAATATTATAAATATTTTAGGAAATTATAAATGTTTCTTCACTTTAATATTTGCTTAAATCTTTATGTTTATCAGGAAAAACATGTGTAACTAGTGTCCTTGAATTAGGTTGTTTTGATCAATATGTTTTCTCAATTTGAAGGTCAAGGTTGAATTTTTGTTTACAAGTAAAATTCCATTAAGATGACACACATTCTAGAACATTCTGTCATGTGACCAATCTTTATATATACCATGTTTGGTGGACATTTATTCAGTTTTGACATTACCATCAGTCTTGTAAAGAGCTATTACAGTTGTGAAAATTCATTACAAATTCTAAGAGAGGAATTATTTTAAATATTCATTGGATTATAACAGTGCTCATAAACTTTTGGATTTTGGATTTTTAATTAATGATTTTGGAATTTAACTGAACTTATTCAGAGATTTTGGAATACTTCATTTTGACATTAGCACGTCAAGATTACTAGTACATCAGGACTTTGGAGACCATTAGCACATCATAACATTCAAGGACACAGCCGCGAATTCGGAACATTCTATATTTAGGACTTGTGATTAGAACAATCATTCTTATTGGATTATTAGGATTTCAAAACACATTACTGTAAGTGACTTTTTGATTTTTCATTTTAATTATCTAGTAATAAATTGCTTGTTGATTTTTACTTGATTTGTTGGTTTCACTTTCTTTCTGTTACATTTTTCTTAGACCATAGAGTCGTGACATAATAATCATGACAAAATGTATTATTAATAGTTAATTGATCTTGTACAGATGGCACAAATGAAAAGACAGATTAATACAGATTAAACTATTGAGACGAATTAAATCAATCTAGATGCCACACTGTTTATTCCACGCACAAACAGACTTCCTGTCCCAGGGACCAGTCGTTGTATACATAATACATAAAACAGCTGTTGAGGAGTCATTATTTATACAAACACTACAATTCCTCCTTTTCTTAAAGATATTTTGTCTCTAGCTCGTTCCAATTTATATTACCTCAAAACTTTACTTTCATTAGAAAAGATCTCAATTCATATGATATGCACATAAAGAGCTCCTCTACTGCACCCGTGATCTACACAAGACTAAGGTATAATGAGAGCTATCAAAACTTAAACTATCTCACTGAGGCTATAACAAATGATTTAACTTCAAAATTAAAAAGTTATGCCCTAAATTTTCATTCGAAAATATGCAGTCCTAATATGTTCCTGCGAAGCCAATTGGATCATGAAATGTCTTGTCTTGAGTTCATTAATCATACACACATACACACTTTGCATTTCTCGATTAGAACTCGCTAGAATGAAATTCTACTAATGCCAAAAAGCATTATCAAATGAAGTCACACCAAGTTTGATAGACTAAGAGTTCAATTCTTAATTCTTCCTAATCTAACAAGATGCAATTTGAGTACAGTCGAATTGTTCTTTCTTTCTTTCACTTGCAATTAAACGTGTATGCTGAGTTAATTGTGAGCGTGGAAAACCGGATACTTATTTTCAAAGTTATGCAGATCAGTCAATGTTTTCCATATAGATACCTGTCAACTGTAAGTCTAACATGCAGATCGGAGGAAAGTTTGGTTATTGTATAGTGTACACATTTAGACATTTTTGTAAATGTTGCATCCTTAGTATTTTCAATATTTCTAAGTTTTCTCTGAAATAAGAAAATGAAAATCGTCTTTCTCAGTTTTTATACCTCCTCAAAGTTTATACTTGCATATACCTAAGAATTTTCTCCATACATCGATGAGCACCAATTAATTAGCAATGTCTGTAAGCTTCTCTCTGGACCTAGGATTATTAGCCAATCAAATCAATTACCTGTTAATACATTTTGTCGTGACTATTATGAGGATTACAATACCGTCGGCATTATAAATGCTCTCTCTCTCTCTCTCTCTCTGTTAAAAAGAACAGACTTTCGATCTTCGTGTGTGGAGGTATCTGGTTACAATACTGATGGAGAGAAATGTTTAGATTAGCAGAACTGTGTAATATATTTGACAAGGTGATGATAACGGAACCTAAAGCAGCTAGCTCAATCTGAACCAACTGAACTACCTTTGTCATGGGACTGATGGGTAAAGTTTGGTAAACAGGCATTGGAATAGAAGTCAGGCTCTCTAGCATAACCAGTGGTATACTGGCAATTGGTCATACCGGGACAAATCCCTGTGGGCCGCCGCAAAAAAATCCGTTTTTACCATCGGTGGCCGTCAAAAAAATCCGTTCTTACCGGTGTTTTACTGGTGTGAGCAAAACCCCGGGCCTGTCCCGGCAGATAAGTCCAGGGCCGAGTTGCTTACCCAGTACACTCTTGAGCATAACCCAAACTGGATGAGGGACGGACAGACAGACGGAAGAACGCACAGCATCGATACAACATGATGCAATAAGCCATTCGGTAGGCGCATACAAACTTTACACGCCAAAAGACAGACTTCCTTGGGGTCGATTTGCAAGCGATGTTGGACTTTTCTATCTTCTACAAGGGGTTTATTATACTACAGTAGCATATTATCCGGAAAGAGATGTGTACTGGTTTTCAGTGGGAAGAAGGGTCTTTTTGAGATCACCTGTCTTGTTATTCTATATTAATGACATATTAAATTAGAATTATTACAAATGAATATTAATTCAAAAAGTTTGCATTGCTTCTCGCTATTTTCCTAATCTATTCAGTTAATAGGTCAATATATTCAACTATAAAAGAGTTTATCGATAAGCAAAACACAGGGTATGAATCAAATGTACGACAAAACGTTTCATTCCTGTCGCTAAGCAAGTCCAATGTCTAATAATGTATAACAACGCTGGCATAGCCTGGAATCTACAAAGTTGTGATGCAAATCTATAAAGATTAAAGACAGATATTGTCTATAGGGAATGGGGTATCGTCAAAATTAATCACGTAGGACATCGTCAAAAATAATCACTTAGGACAGCGTTGAAATATGCAAAATGTTCCTCCTCACTTAAAGCTTAAAATGTTTTGTTAAAAACTGGAAAACTATTGTAAATTAAGGGATGCGATGGAAGAAGCCGCACCTCTCCTAGCTACTTCCAAGAGCAAACTTCGCAATAGACCGTTTGAAATCTTGTTGCTATTAAAACCAAACATTTTGTTGGGACAACATACCTCATTCGGTTAGAACGTCCTTAAATCAGATACGAAATATATGTTAAATTCAATAATTAAAGAGATAAAATATAGACCACATAAAAAACTGGATTTGCTTGGTGGTGGTGGTGGTGGGGGGTGCTTGAATTTACAGAATAATACATCATTATGTCAGCAAAAGACACCGAATTAGAATACAGTCTACGTGCAAAGCAGTACAGACTAAGACTTTACAAACTTTGTAAAGAGTACGATGGGATATTTTCGATCAAGCCTATAAAGAAATGTCATTGATTATAGATGTGGCCTGATACACTTTCGGCCAGTTGGTTTTTAAGTCCGGATTCGAGTTACCGGTGTTGGCAGTTTCAGAGAGAGAGAGAGAGAGAGAATACCTGTCAATGTGGCAGCATTTTTTTTAAGCTTTTCAGCCAAGTCTTGGTAACCTGTTCTTTGGAGTGCAAGTAAGAACACTTCATAAGCTGACCGACTTTTTCGCAGCAATATCTGCAGAAACCTATCTGCACTTCTGAGTTGTGTGTAGGACATGATGTCTTGGTAATCTTCATCCATCAGGACGCCACCGCTAATCAAATCATCACAGACGTCAGCCACTGGAATTCGTTTCTTCAGTTCACGGTAGTATCTTCGTATTGACAACTCTGCTTCATCATCTAAGTGACCTGGGGACACAGTTGAACCTTAGCAGTCTTAATAAAGTACACGCATGTCTTTGGGAGCCATAACACAAGTTCCCCAAAGTAGGATGATTTAGACAAATACAATACTCGGAAAGATGCTAAATATTCATTAAGTATAAGACCAAGAGCAATGATTCACATTTGTGTAGAATGCATGTGTAAAAGTTGATATTTTACATCGTATTCTTGATCGATATCGATACTGAATAACATGCTATGTTTGACTACCAATCATTCAGCATTCGTATCTCTCTTCTATTGCCAAGTGAGATAAGTTGTAGCTGAATGAATTTCGGGCAGGTAAAGGAAACCACAATGTAATCAACGATTACCGGTACATGGCTCGCCGTTACGATGCATTTAGTAGTCTCCAGCAGCCATTGTACACATATGCAGTCAATAAATTCAGACTAAAGTGTGCTTGACAACAATATGTTGGCCCCTTTGACAGGGAATAAAAGACACAAATATCAATGTAGAGGTACTATTAATGAATTGATTTTTAAAATTAAAAAATAACCCTCCTCTCTCTCTCTCTCTCTCTCTCTCTCTCTAAAATCATTGTTCTTAAATTTGCTTCAGAAGCTATAGTTATTGTCCACCCCTAGAAGCCAGACTTCACTGGGTGAAAGTCCCAGGTTTTGATGAACCTAAGAGTGACACCCGGTGAGCTTCTTTTGTGGCAGGGTTGTGATACTAACAGAGACACCAAACATCAACAATTTCATAAACAGTGCCTGAGAAATGAACATTAAAAAATACAAAATTTAACCTAAGTGAATGAAGCATTACGTAACGATCTACTTCTGCAATCGGAGGGTAGAGCTCGTCAAGATACATTCACTCACAAAGTTTCACGATTCTAAATAGGATAGTATGCACATGGCATGCAAAAATCCAAAACTTAACCTAACCCAATAAAATGTGAAATGTAGGTCACATTGATCTTCTTTTCTTGCACGGGTGTAGTACTAATAGAAATGTATACAATCAGCTAGAGTAATGATTCAAGCATGAACAGTTAAAACAAAATGTAACCAAAGTCATTGAGGTGTGAAATATGGGTTACAGTAACCCCCCCCCCCCCCACACACTTTTTTTTTTTCAATGAGGATGTAGTACTTGCATCTCTGCACCAAGTTTCGTGATTCCAGGTATAAAAGTTGTGTATACAGGGTGCAAACTAACCTGAGCTACATTTAAAACCTTGAAGAGGACGGTAGAACTAATGTACATGTCTGTATAAAGTTGGCATCTTGCCCACTGCACATATATAGATATTTTTGTCTACCCTGACGCCGACGAATGGGGTAGTACCATGGCTCTCCTCTGCTTTGCAGAATCGAGCTAAAAACAAGAGCTGAGAGGTAGCGGGGATTTACACACACACACACACACATATATATATATATATATATATATATATATATATATATATATATATATATATATATATATATATATATGAAACAGAAATAAATGAGAAAAAATAAAACAGAAATTGATGAGAAATATTTCATTTTACTCTAAGGACGAAAGGAAGTCAGTTCTATGTAAGCTTCTGTGGATTATCTTGAGTCTCGTTTTTAAAAGATCTTGATTGTAAATCATTCAATATCTATGGACAGATAAGTGTCTGTTGAGTGTGAATTTTTACAATTAGCTACTATATTGTCATGTGATCTGTTCATATAGTCGGACAGTTGATTTAACATTCATCTTGATTTATTACATGTGTGTCAAAGGGGCTTAAAACCATACATATTTAAAATGTCTTCACCTAATATTTTTCGTTATCACACAAATAAACTACCTTGATGAAATTGAACATTTTCATACGCTGCTGATTTAAGAGATTTCCTGCCATCATCTGAAAAAAAAATGATTAAAAAATCAACATATTTGGTCACGATATATTTTAAAAACATTTTATCCAGCGAACATGCGGATTTAAAAAAGCGGACACAGAGCAGATACATTAGAAACTTTGAGCTATCGTGACAGGAATTAATATGATATGATCTAACTGTAACATATACAGAGAGGGACATAAACTTTCACATCCATATAAAGATATGCAGCTCAAACAATTATGTGATTTAAACGAAACCCTTTGTTCAGTGGCGGCGAAAGGGTTCGAGGCGCCCAGGGGCAATGTTCTTTAGTGGCGTCCCTACTTTGCCACAGAAAACAGTTTTTATGTCAGTTGCCAACCTCCAACCCCACCCTCAACCCCCATCAACCCCCCGTTTACAGCTATAAAAAAAAAATCCCGACGGCGCCCCCCACCCCACCTCCCTAGCCCAGCGCCCGAGCGCCCAGGGGCAATTGCCCCCTCCCCTCCCCCGTCGCGCCGTCACTGCCTTTGTTTAACCGGTGATACTCGTAATGTCTTGCCGGTATCATATACAATCTACCATTATAAAATATAGATGGTGTTCCTTGTTAAAAAGCATGAAAATAAATGTGCTGCATAATTCCTGTGAGAGCGTACATCTCGTATTTCTGGGAAGGACAATAGGGTACAATAAAGTTAAAGCGTGTAACCTTTTGTTAATATGTTTCAGTTTGGTATGGGAAGATTCATTCGTTCCGTTCACAGTATTTAAAGTTCATACAACCTAGACTAATCATCTATTATGTAAACTGGACACTAAACTGTACACATTTGAGCTACATACGTCCTTTTTTATTGCGAATGTATTCCAAGCCATTAAAGTATACTTGCAACGTTTCAGAGGTTCCCTATTAGAATATTCATCAAACGTGGTTTTTGGTGAATTTTTCAGATTAAAAAAAAATCATTATTGTATATGAAGACGCTGGTGCTCATTATTCTTTTCTTTGCTTTTTTAAAATGTCGTTTTGTTATCAGGACAGATAATGTTACCGAACACTTCAGTTATATTACTTTGCATGCGTGGATCGTCTCATATTCAAACTTAAAATGTTTTTTTTTTCTTAATCTCAGACTTAGAAATGATGATATTGATGAGATCGATGATAATGATAATTAACTTAATGATTCGTATCTCCCTCGTCAGAATTAAAATCACTGTGAATCAATTGGAACTGTAACCATAGAATGACCTATACGATGCTGACCCGTGCTAAATATTGCATTAGAAAGAAGCTACTAACATTGTTGTCTACATTATTAATTGTCCTTTTAAGTCATTTATAACGACTGATTCGTGGCAAGTATCCGTATCATGCAGGGTCTAAAAGTAGGGAGTCTGATCATTATTAACGAAAAGTGCTCAAGCTGCACGTACTTCTAAGATTTATCTAAATGACTCCCTTAATTGTGCTACCACTTTTCTTATAATAGTTTCAGTAGTTTCAATAAACTCAGAAAACGGCATCAATAGATCAAAAAGAGTTAAATTTGACGAATTTTGAGTCACTTTTAATTATTTTGAACGAAGACATAAAATTGACTATCACAAACATACTATTTTATGCCCAATAAAATTGTTCAGCGTGTCATACCTTCAATAGACATGTTCTCGTACTGATCATTAGATTCACTTCCGTCGACTGAAACGAGTAATATTTGGAAAAATAAAACATTATATTTATTGCGCTCAGCTGATAATGATTTCGAGAGTTGATAATGTGTATATAATGATTTCGAGAGTTGATAATGTGTATATAATGATTTCGAAAGTTGATAATTTGTATATCACCATCTCTTAATTATAATATCTATTTTATCATACCGAGTGTTGACCCTACATTGTCAGCACGCATTCTATTGACCAAATAACCGGTTTATACATGCAGAGTTCAATGAATCCTATACACATCTTTTGGGCGCATATAACAGCTTTGTTGTTCAAGTTATCCTTTTGGGAAATACTTATAAATAATGTTTGCTATACCCTTAGAGCACCAAACTTTGACAAAAATGTGGATGAACAAAACGTATAATAGCACAAAGAGTGGAAATAAGCAACGTAAAGCAGAAATTTTAAAAAGTGTGAGCACAATGACTGAAGCATAATTTGTAATGTATTATTTATTAATATGTTGTCGTGCCATCATGTTCATATTTTCTCTTCTTTCCTTCTATAGTTAGCGAGGTTTTTAGGCAATATGCCTTTTCATATTTTTGTGTACAAAGGAGATTTACTGTATGTGTGTATTATAATTGTATCATCAAATCTAACCTGTATTTTTATTTGAAATGAGTCAGTGGTCTTCAATTGGATGGATTTAAGAGAAATGGGAGGGGAAGGGCAGTGGAGAAATCACCAGTTTGGCAGGAAAACAAAATATTGTTTGGATTATCTTGTAGTAATCGAAACGGTGTATGGACCTGTCATTCTCATGTGGATTCAATACTGATGACAGATCAGCTACACTTAAATTTCGGTTCACTCTACATGAGTGAAATAAGGAGCAAAGGTCGATTTTGAATTGGTTAGGAATTTTACCTTTGCAGAGATAAGCAGGAATATCTCTTTTCATCAATGTTATTAGTATTTCCTCGAACGGTATTTTCTATATCTGTTAAATGACCAACTATTTGTGCCCTTCTAATTTCATTAATTTCATTAGTTGGAATATCTCATTTAATTTAGCTTTTTTTTTTTTAGCTACAACTGTATCTTTAGCAATATCGTCTTTTATTTGCATTATAAAGTTGTAATTCAAGCCAAGGTCTGTTTTTCTTTGCAATTGTTTTGAATTTACTACATCTGTAGCACCCTTATAAGAAAGCTAAAAGACTCATTTAACAGACGTGTACATGTATATAGATTATACCCGAAAAAGTAGAAAGTGATCAACACCATTTGATTGATTTGATTGCTTTTTTGTAACGAAGTTGAACTATACTTATTGAAAATAATAAGTGGAAAAATTTGAGATTTTGGATCAGTAAAAGTCCAGCTTGATTTATCAATTACACTTGGAATAGTAGATGATACTGGCTGATTAATTCATGTATGTTTTGTAGATATGTATCACAGAACAAAGACTAAAACATAATAACAGAAGCGAAATTGATAGTAAAGTAAAAGAACTGTTCGATGAACTACATACGTAAGTCGTACAGGAAATAAATGTAGATTTGATTTTTTTAAAAACTTTTTGTGTGAAAAAGATAACTTTCTTTAATCTCTGCATATTGATGAATGTAAGCCAATAGGAGGAAATTCGTACATGGATTTACCATATTAGATAAAAAAAACAACATGCCTGCTTTAATGTACAAATACTGTCAATAAATGTTTTATTTATGCAATAGAATCAATTCTAAACACACGTAAGGATAATCCGTATAGGCCGCAAAAATAAAACCTTGAGAAATAAAGACATTGATTTAATAAATGCCCAATAAATATGCAAGATATAACAACAATTGAAAATTACTTTAATATATCAGTCAATGTCTGTGAACTAGTAGATACTCTAATAAGACCCGTTAGAATAACGGAAAGAGAAAAGGACAGAAATCTAGATATGCTAATAATATTTAACGTAGACAATTATCATTATTGTGAAATAAAAGATTTATCAAGATTGGCATAATCTCACATTAACAAAATAGAAGAAGAAAAAAATCCACTTTTGCAAGAAGTGCTTGAATGTTTTAAATTCTGAATTAAAATTACAAGAACGCAAAAGATTATGTATCCAATTATCTAACACAATGACTATAATGTCTGAAGAGGATTCTGCATTTAAATTAAATTCGATAAAAATCAAATAAAGGTTCCTTTTTATATATTGTGATTTTGAAAGTAATACTGAGCTAATAAGTATTATAAATAATGGCCCAAATATTTAAATGACGATACAAACAGTGCAACACATACCATCGGAATTTCGCCGTTGCCTTAAATCAACTCACAAAGAGTATGAGCCGATAGTTTACAGAGGAGAAGAATATGCATAATAAGATTTTATGAATATTTGAAATCAATTGCAAAAACTGTTTATGAGGAACCAAGACCAAAAAACGCTGCTAAAATGATATCCAGTAGTAAAGATAAAGAGCATTCTAATTCCGCCAATATATCCCATGTATGTGATAAAGGCTCTGGTCAACAAAGACGAAAACAACAACAAAGTAAGAGATCACGATCGCTTAACTGGAAAATACAGACGTCCTGAACATCTAAAGTTTAATTTTAATTATAAATAACCAAAGTATATTCCGCTATTTATTCATAATTTATCTGGGTACGATTCTCATATGATTATCAAAGACTTGGTATATAAAACTATCCCAATCAAGAAGTATCAATAATACCAAAAAATAATACCAATACCAACAAAATTATGTGAAAATATCGTTCGTTGAGTAAAAGATTTTACAGTAGAGAGATTTTAAGAAAAACAAGAAAGACATTTTTGTAGAAAGAGCAATAAGATTTCTAGATAGTTATTGGTTTGTGGCTCAATCACTAGATCAACTAACTAAAAATCTAAAGGATATCAAATTCATAGAAAGAATAAAACATTTTGAGGAAATGGAACCCAGATTTTTGTCGAAAATATATTTATTCATCCAAAAACACGGATTGATTTTGAATGATCTAATGAAACTGACAAGATTGTATAAAGTAAGTTATATGCTTTTAAAACTGACATTGGAGAAAGAAATATGTAAGAGTATTAAGAAATCTGTTGTTATAAGAATCTTAAACTACTTATGTACACAGACTGTTTTTTTTTTTTTTTTTTTTTTTTTTTTTTTTAACCAAACAATCAATCATCAAGAAATGAATTTAATTAGACCAGGCCTTCACTAGAAACGGAATGTGACGATAAATAAAATTGTTATTTCACCATATGATGCTAAACGTTATTTTGTGGTTGGAGTATAACCAGTTCGTCTGTTAACTAATTAATCTAATTTCCTTCCACCTTGTAATCAAATGGATACTCCAGCCTCATTAAAAGTTTATTTCTGTTGTTTTCTTTTACCTTTTCAACGATTTCGTCTATAAATACTGATGGCACAACATCATTTTCATTAAAAATGTACTCCATATAATTTTTATCTTTTTGCAAAAGACTAATATATAACATTTTCACGAAGATCTTTTATAACAGAATTATACTTTTGTACTATATATTACCCATATAGATATTCCATAATACCTACCAATGAATGCTAGATTTATTAAGCTGGTTGTTTTCTCTTTGACATCATCTTAATTTACACAATCGTCTATAAGAAACAAAGTATGTTTCCTGGTATACACTAATGAGTAATCTTAGCCACTTATCAAATTTATCACCAGGATCTTTTAGAATTACATTGCTGCCTCTAAAAGCCATTTTCTATAGTAAGTCTTAATGTTGTTCATCAAAGAACTGTTTCGTTGCTTCTGTACATTGTTGATCTAATTTTTACCGCTGTGAATAAAACATATTAGATAATCCTTCCACAGTGATTATTATTTTCTCTATTGCTGAATTGAAATGCTTCTAAGGATCAGTTTCTCTATCTTTTGTGTAGAGTATTAAGACTCCTTTTAAACTCATTCTTGGGGAATCAAGTATTACATTTGCTAATGTTATATTAGCAGCAATACCAAGTATTACATTTGCTAATGTTATATTAGCAGCAATATCAAGTATTACATTTGCTAATGTTATATTAGCAGTAATATCAAGTATTACATTTTAGCAGTATTACATTTGGTAATGTTATATTAGCAGCAATATCAGTAATTCTCCTTCTTGTGATATAATCATAAAAAATAAATTCCTTTTACGTACTTATCGGTTACATAATTAGCCATTATGTCAGAAGTTATTACATAGTATTGGAGGTAAATATTCTTCAATTTGTAATCTTGGTTCGTACCTTCTATCACTTCCGATGCTTTTTCCAGTGTAAGTATCAATCTCAAATCATGAACAAGAACAAAATGATACAGCGGACAATGATTTGTCAGTATCTGTAAAATCGAGTGGAATTCTAAATTTCTTTGAGTATACAATACACTCAATAGCTTCTATATCAGTGTTTTGTCCATTACCAGCTCCAGATCTAACTTTTTCAATTTGTCATTTTTTTATGCCCTGACATATTTTATTGGTTCCCACAGACGTTGGTAACCACAAGTATTTAAACGTCTGCAAACGCTGTAATCGTTCTGTTTAAAAATATCATCACAACCGTAAGAAATGCTTATGTCTTTAATCAGCATCCTTTCAATATTGTTTGCAACTGAATTATTTGCATCTACTTTAACTTTTACATCGAAAGATACGAACAAAATACCAGGTACAATTAAAATATTTGGTCCTAGCCTAGGTATTACAATTTGTAAGTGTTGTTCAGGTTTGATACTACTTGGAGCGTACGTAATACAGTGATGTGTTGGATAAAGATGCTTAAAACCCTGTGATGTTTTTTTTTTTTTTTTTTTTACTGTTTGTTAAGAGTTGTATATTTTTCGTATATTGCCGTCCTATTTATTTAGTTAAATTAAGTTATACTTGTTTTAGTTCTAAAGAAATATATCAACATAAACACCATCGCCCATTACACTGTAATAGAAATATATTCATAAGTTATTTGCTTATCAGAAGGTTGGTAAAAATCAGTAAATTTATTGCCTACGTTATTCTACAGCGATACTAGCGTCGGGATGAGTAGAAGAATGTACAGAGAAAAAGCTACATCCAAATTATTTCAATGCTGAGTAACCAACCCTTACTCTCTTAACCTTTAATTTAAGTAATCAATTGACTTTGCCTATTTTAATTGAACTCATTAGTTTTGTTTTGTTTTTTCTCTGCATTTTCTCAAGCGTTTTATGATGTCTTATTCTTTCTTCACCAACTCAATTAGGAAGAAATAACTTGAAAAGATGATTACTTCCTGTGAATGTTTACCCATTGGAAATTGCTCATCGGATTATTACTGCAGCTGTTGCCATTTAATGATAAAACATTTGTATGCTGTCTCCAACATCAAAATCGAGTTTCGCAGACTTAGAGATAATATCTACAACTCCTCCAAGTGAAAAAATAATATATTGTTTTCTTCTAATTAATGTTTTTCATTCCTCTTTCCTATTATAATATACTTTATAACTAATTTTTATATTATTTATTAATAACGCAGTATAGAATTAAATATAGATTGCATGTTTAAGTTTTTCATTCTTCTTTCCTATTATAATATACTTTATAACTAATTTTTATATTATTTATTAATAACGCAATATAAAATTAAATATAGATTGCATGTTTAAGTTTTTCATTCCTCTTTCCTATTATAATATACTTTATACTAATTTTTATATTATTTATAATAACGCAATATAAAATTAAATATAGATTGCATGTTTAAGTTTTTCATTTTTCTTTCCTATTATAATATACTTTATAACTAATTTTTATATTATTTATTAATAACGCAATATAAAATTAAATATAGATTGCATGTTTAAGTTTTTCATTTTTCTTTCCTATTATAATATACTTTATAACTAATTTTTATATTATTTATTAATAACGCAATATAAAATTAAATATAGATTGCATGTTTAAGTTTTTCATTCCTCTTTCCTATTATAATATACTTTATAACTAATTTTTATATTATTTATAATAACGCAATATAAAATTAAATATAGATTGCATGCTTAAGTTAATTGACTATTAGCACCATTTACTTATTTTAATATCACGATACCCTAATAAATCTACAAGGTGTAACATGTATTCAGTAAAATGTGCTGGAGAATAGTCAAATTTAAAACTAGTAGGCAGTATTTGTGGCGTAATCTGAGCATTAAATACAAAAATGTTTAATTTGGAATCTTTACCTTCTTCAGATCTAAATAAGTAAATACTCGTAGATCTCTTTTTCTATTAACAAAAATAGCGTCTTTTGGTGTATAACCGAAATCAAATAACAATACACTTCCAGGTAGTTCATTATAAGATTTATCTAACCTTGTATTATGATCATTTAACATTGGATTAATATCAGCAATTACAAGAGTCTTTTTGTCATTTCTGTGTTTAAAGTAGTTAATGATGTCTCTATATCATTAAAATCTTTTCTTAATCTTTTATCCTTGTTATCTAATTCGTCAATATTAACAGTTATTTATCTGTATGTACTTTACTAATTGTTGCAACTTTTTATGTTCCATCAGATAGCTCATTTTTTAGAATGACTAAATCCTCATCTTTTAATTTTTTAAGAAGTTCTTTATCTGTATATACTTTACAATCTATTAGAATATTTTCTTTTTTTCTCATAAATTAGTTTAATATTAGTTTTTTTCTGCAAGCTAAATATAGTATGAGTCATAATAGATAGCTCTCTATCTATTCTTTCTACATCACGTAATATTCTAGCATACATTTCATCTTTGACAGGTACTAAGTTCTCTTCTTTCAAATCTTTAATTTTTAGTTAAAATTATAGATAGATAAATCGCACATCGTCTTCTTAGATCTAATCGTTCTTTCAGTCACATTAACCTTATTCTTTAAGTCCTCTATCTTTATACTGACTTATTCAGAGTCATTCTTCCTCTCTAATTGTGAATGACTATTATTGACAGATGTCAGACTACCTTCCTACTTTTTCATCCCAGCTTTAAAGTCCACAGCTAACTGTGTAATATCTTCATTCATTCTGTTTCTTCTTATCGTTAATTCTTTATGCAACTATCGAAGCTGTGATTGTAATGTATTGTAAGTTATTAGAGACGTCTTTATTTTCATCACTTCACTCTCTAAGGATGATAGCATTTATTTTTTCTTCAATTGATTCTAATAATTGTTGCATGTTTTCTACAGGCTCCGTTTGATTCCGCTCTAACAGTCTGTAAAGCTTGTAAAACAGTTGATAAAATTCTTAATCTCTCGGTAAATAAATCTTGAGCATCTGAAATCTTTTTCATGTTATCATCCATTTGTTTTTTTATTAATTTCCTCCCTCCATGTTTCGATACCCTCGAAAGTCTTATGTATTTTGGCCTTTAAGGCGTTTTTGCTCAGAATGTTTATTAGCTGCATCAGATTTTTCTATTGGATCTGCTAAATTTCTAATGCGTTTCTTGTTCAAGTTTAAGTCATGGTTTAGTGTTTGACTTTGTGCTTTCTCTTTCTTCTCTTTTTTATCATTCTCTACGAATTTTAAAGTAAAATCCCTAGGAGTTCTTAAAGATATTTCTGTCATTTATTTAAGAAGAAACGGCTATTCTAAGATATATGTAATTCGGATACCAATAAAATCTACTACTTTAGAGTCTTCATATTTAATTTTGATATTTAATCTGCTTATAATACCTTTTGTAATTGTTTATATGGACTATTACCGGCGTATGACATGAAATCATCGCGAAATACATTTTGAATAGGTAGGGACTCTAACAGAGTAGAGTATGAGCCGTTACAGTAATTCTTTGCATTGTTTAGTTGATCAAGGAAAATCCACAAACCTTATCTGATTCGATTGATGTATTTATAGATCTCACACCATTAAATAGTAATAATTTAGAGTTTTAGTTGATTATACACACTACATAATTATTGCTCGGAACTATTAAATTTTTAGATTTATGTTTACTACATTTGGTATGTAGGCTTTCTTCGCTGTCGCCATTAGCAGTCATTCCTTCTTGACTTTTTTCATGTACATTTAAAGACTATATAAACCATTAGGTATTGATACGGTCTTGGTTTAATTCCTGTTTGTTATATACTAGAAGATATTGTTTTTTATCATTTGAAATATTGTAATAACCAAATACACAATCTATTAAATGAAATGTATAATTTATCATCACTTATCAGTTGGATTTGTAAACTGTATTTCTTTCTCAGACTCTCCTTCCACAGTAATTTAGATAGGCATTTGCCATAAGACCTTAGGTATAACATGCATCTTAGGTAGTGACATGGTTCTTAGGTACTGACAGTGTTCTTAGGTAGTGACATGGTTCTTAGGTACTGACAGTGTTCTTAGGAAGTGACATGGTTCTTAGGTACTGACAGGGTTCTTAGGAAGTGACATGGTTCTTAGGTACTGACAGGGTTCTTAGGTAGTGACATGGTTCTTAGGTATTGACATGGTTCTTAGGTACTGACAGGGTTCCTAGGTAGTGACATGGTTCTTAGGTAGTGACAGTGTTCTTGAGTAGTGACAGGGTTCCATTTAAATAACGGGAAAAGAAGCCTGAATAAGAGTCCTTTGAAACAATATCAGTATGTCTTCTAAAGTTTTGCTACAAACACTAGTAAAGTTGCACCAAACCCTGTAAAAGCTAAAGGAATAATAAATCATGTAATGCCAGCAACTCCTAAACTAGCAGCTGCAACACCTATTCCACCGGAAACACATGCCATACCAAACTCTACAAAGTTTAAAAACTTGTATGCTGTTTTATGTTATTTTCTCACACCTCTGTATCTCTTTAACAAAGTCATTCTTAATTTCATTAATTTTCATCAGCCTCAAATTTATTTCATGTTAATTAGGTAATGTGACTGCCATTTAAAAATATTAACTCTATAGTTAATAAGTTCGCTTAATAGATCTTGTCTAATAGTATTCCTTTTGCTATTAGATAGTCAATATTAACTGACTCAAACAAATGGAATAAGCGGTTTTATTACTTCTTCTATACCCATGTTAGTTGGGGAATCTATTTAAAAATTAAATATCCTCTTCAATAGCATACTGTAACTTACAGTAAGAGTTGAATTTAATGCGTCTAGGTAATTAGCAATAATTATGTTGTTTGTTTTGCTTGCCATTTATTAATATACTGTAAATGTTATTAAATTTAGTCACGCTTGCGTGACTCTGCTACAGCATTTCTGGGAATGGATTTACTTTATTTGACTCTTTGGTGCATATGTTAGCTGTGTGTGCAGTCACTGATTCTATTTATATGTGTGTGGGTTTTTATTTTTAAAAAAAATATAATACATGCTCCTATAGCAACAACTACACCAGCTATCAAGTAATAAATATTGTAGCTTACCAATGCAACAATATGTAAATCATGCTTGCGTGACTCTTTGCCTTCAGTTCATTCAGCTGCCATAATATTTGTAACTTTTTATGCTTTGACTTTTTAAAATTCTTGTGAACGATTTCCAAGTTGTATCCAAGTTCAATTCTACGCGGATGTTTTATCTTTTGTGACGCTACCTCATCTGGTGATTTATAAACCTTTAAAGAAAATGTCAGTTTTAGTTGAAATTAATAAAATTTTGGTATAGGCGCTGGCATTTTATCTTATGGTTTTGTTGTGTATGAAATGTCGATGCCCCTGTGTTTTTTTGTTTGTTTTTTTTTCTTTATAAAATTTGGTATCTTAGTGTGGGTTTTTCATAACATTTTGAGGACCAGCAGCCAAGGATTTGGGCCATCCACCTAATTTTTGACGACCAGTGGCGCAGATTTTTTCCATAAAATTTTAAAAACCAGTGGCCTATGAGGTCGGATTTTCTCTAACAATTTTAAAGGCCAGTGGCCTAGGTGGCTTATTGCTTTGTTTCGGAAAACTGTGAAGGGCAGTGGCCTGGTGTCTCCAATAAACATATGGAGAATAGGAAGGGGTTGGCCCAGGGTTTAGGGTACAAAATTAGGAAGATAGGAAGTCGGTGGCATAGGGTTTAAAATTTTTAAAAAGTAGGCGTTGGTCCCAAAAAGATATAAATTTGGGCGAAAATGTTTTAAATTCTAGTTTTTAGTCAAAGTTTTACAAATAGGGTAAAAAGTAGAAATTTAGTCGAAATGTGCTTAAAAGAGTGTTTTTAGCCAAATGTTTCAAAACTGGATTAAAACAGCAAAAACTGGGGCCTAAGCTTTAAGATAAAAAATTAGGCAGTTGGCCTAGGACCTAGGCTTAAATTACTACACACGTTCATGCAAATACAGGAAGTGTCAATAAAGGTATTCCCGTTGCTTAAGATTCTACACACTTCAAAAGAAAATCAAAAGAAAATTCAAATGTGTATTTCTCAACATATATTTGCAAAATTTCAATACTTTTGTTTTTTGGGGGTTTGTTGTTGGAGATTTAAACTATTATTGAAAATATATGGCCCATATAGCTGGAACGGTTAAGTGCTGATGAACCTATATTTATGGGAAGTTATGTTACATTAATAACATGTATTCCACGGTTTTGTAATTCCTATCAATGTTTTAATAGTTGTTACGTGAAGGATACATTGTTTCAAAATGCTGAGTATGTTGATATCTGATCCAGTTAGATTAGAAAAATATAATAATTTACTCTGCTTTTACTAACAAAAATGTCAATTACAGTAGAGGTCTATGTGAGTTTGGAAAATGGGAACTTGCTCATGGCAACTTATTGTATTTTAGTGATGTAGATAAGTAGATCTATGCGCGCAGAGTCACCAGTGCGGCTAACCCATTCTATACTTTATGAATAGTTATAATTCAAACCATCGAAATTCGCTCTGAGGAATTATAAAAAAGTTTACCGTTTTTTATTTTTGCCTTCTGATTAAAGTGAAAAAAAGAAACACTAGGAAGTAAAATATACATCTCAGAATTTAGGAGGCACACTCTCGCCTCACAATAAAAAGTACATTTAATTGACGTTAAAAGTTCGAATAAACTATAGTTAGCGATTGTTTGCACCTCGTCAACATACGTGGACACGATACAACTTTTAAGCTTGAGTCCGAGGTTGTGATTTTGTGTCAACCAATCATAAAAGTAATTTTTGCCCAGATGAGAGCCAGAAATCAATCTCAAACTCCATGTTAGCGTTTTTCTGACCTTCTGGCCACAGCCTCCGATTGCCAGAGAATTAAACATATGTTTCATCCTAAAAAATATGACTAGTTTTAAACTATATTTCCTGCCTAAAGTAAAAGAAAAAACAAATATTAAAATAAACGCTAATTTTCTTATTTCATAATTACCATTTATTTGTAATTTTACCTCCAAGACCAGCCCAGTTTGTCCAGTACAGTTAATTTTGTTCGTGAATGGGAGGTTATTCATGAACAGCCATGTAAATGTCGAATTTCAATTTATTTTTAATATGTCTTTCTAATATTTAAGTCATGCCCCTCTTTAAATTGCAAATATTTGGCAAATATCTGTGCGACAAAACTCTTTCTCAACCAATAGAAAATTTGGCATGATCGCACCCCGTTATCCTCGATCATTCCACCTTTGTACATGGTGTATATGTAAGTGCTAATAGGTTAGACATAGGACAATATATGTTTTCATCTGGTTAGATCTGTAGGTCTTCAGACGGATCGGTGCAAACTTTGTCAAATTTAACCTTTTCAAGCAATGCAAAGACTGTACGAAAATAAATATTTCGTTCTTGCAAGATCAAACTAGTTTTAGTTGATTTAACGCAATAACATCAGCCTTACTCAAATATTGGACTGCATGTGCTGTTTGAGTGGGGATTTGTCGTGTCACTCTTGTTTCGTTTTTTTTTTTTTTTTTTTTTGTTTTGTATTTTTTAAGGTATTTGGTATATTATTTATGTATGTAGTAATTAACCACGAGAGAATAACAATAATACGCGGTTTCAGCAAACTCCTTTCTCATGCTCCGACAAACATTTGCATACAGCTGTGTATTATTCAACTATTCATATATATATATATATATATATATATATATATATATAATATATATATATATATATATATATATATATATATATATATATATAAAGAGCCATATAATTATCTTGTTAACTTCTAGGATATACCGCTTTTACAGATTACTTTCTACTTAAATTTTTTAATGATAAGTTGTACCTACTTTTACAATGGTCAGGAAAATAAATTTAATTTTATGCATAATTTATGTGACTTTTAGTTCAACCGTAAAATGCATACCGCATGAAGGATTAGCCTCTGGATCGACTGTCTCATAATAAGAATCGTCTCCGTCATCTGGAATAGAAATAGCATGGAAGAAAGTTAAGGAGCAGCAACTCTGCTGCAGAGTGATTTTAAATTTTCTGAAAAACACATTATACTAATCCTGGAAGAGGCATCACTGATCTTTATATTATTTTTGCTTATTTAACGATCTTGATGTTTTAATGAAATGGTCCCTGTCCAAAACAAAACTAATATATAAAAAAGTTATATATATATATATATATATATATATATATATATATATATATATATATATATATATATATATATATATATATATTAGCAAATAGAACATAATGTTATATGTCTTTATTCAGATTAGTTCCAAATATAAGTAAAAGGAAAACAAGAAATATTTAGAGCCAGTAAAAGAGAGGTCACCATGCAGAAGTAACAATTGCTGATATGATCTGTTGGCTCTCTCCAAATCATTGGCACTGCAAAAGGCATAGATTTCCTTTTCCTGTTCAACCACTGGAGAAGATTTAATGGAAACACAGGATTGCAGCATATGTGTGGGGCCCACATCTTGTCCTGAACTCCAATTTTGCAGCCAAAGTAAAGGTGATAGACTTTCTTAACCATAGTGGTTATATTGCGCTTTGGTGATGCAAAAGTCACTTCACCACAAACATAGCAGAAGTTATCTGCATTGTTTACACAAGTACGAGGCATCTCTGCTCACTTTGGCTAAACAGAAATGTATCCCTTTGCAAAATCAAACACTGACAAATAAGAGAGCACGACACTGTATGATTTGTAGAGCTGATATAGGGCAATTTCTTCAGCAAAGTGATGCAACCTTAGTTATGATTGCATCATCCATGACTTCTAGGAATAACATGATGCAATTCATATCATGTATGATGCAATACCATCTTCAGATTGCATCATTCATTGTTTTGCCTAAAAAGCAAGTACTGTCCAAACCCAGTCATAGATTTATTCATAGATCCAGTCAAAGATGTATTTTAGTCATTTCTGGTTTAAATTGAGATCCCTTCCCTTTATAACTCACTTATCCTCCGCCATTCCCAAGTCAAGGGTCGTATATACTGATCCAGTATAATATCTTTAAAACTAGAGCCAATCAACAATTTTAAGCATCATGTTCATTCTCAGTGACCCAGAATTAGTAAAGTTTAACAACATTTATTGCGGAAGCATTTTGGCTGTAGACCAGTGAATTATTTGCCTATACATGATGTAGTATTAGAGTCATTTAAGCGAACAAGATTTAGTAGATCCATTTACATTGGCTTAAAAAATAGAAAAAATGAAAAATTCAAACAAACAAGAGGTCGGTTTTCTTAAATCCGTGAAAATTCATTGGAAGGAGATAATACATTATGAATGTTAGTCATATCAACGTGTGTGTAAACATTCACAGCGCCAACTTTCTTTGTCATTCCACATTTTCTTTGTTCAGTGATACGCAAACAATTTCATGAATGCAAACACTTGCTTGTTTGTTTGGATAGAAGTACTTAACTGTAATTGTTCCGTTACCTTCTGAAAAAGTGTTTTCATCCTCTGCTTTCTTGGAAGGATTGCTTTGAACTTCACCTGTCTTTGGATCATCTATTTCGTGTGCAGTCTTGGGAAAGTTTTTGTCAGGATATGGTGTATAGGAGTTTTTTTTAATGCGTTGCCTGGAATGATTTCCTAAAAATTGCATATAAAGAATTTACATTATTATCAACAGACAGAAGGTTGGAAGGACAAAAGGACGAACAGACAGACGGATTTACTCATAGATAGATAGGTTGTTATCTTGAAGATTTGTACATCGTTGACTACATATCTAACATTAGTAGTGTAGAAATTGAGAATTATGGCCAAACTTGCAAAAAGTATACCTTGATCTTGCTTGCACGGGTTTCGCACACAAATAACAAATAATAATAAATATATCACACTTATACATTCTAAGTACCGTATCCTCAATTTATAAACTACTTGCTGTGCTGGTTCATTTGTGAAATGTAAATAGCTTCACCTATGCACAGTAAAAGATCACTCTGAGAAATTTGTATATCTACTCTAGAACTCCTGTTGAGATAGCACAGCGAGTGAAGACAGACTAAGATATACAGTCCAACAGAAAACCAATAAACATCATGAAGTTTTGGGTGTGCTCCAGGTCATGCTAACCCCAACAGAAAATCAATAAATGACGCATCAGTAAAACATTTATCGCAGTATGTTACAAGTGAGCTAGACAAATGCATTGCTATAGCCCAATATGAAATATAGTCTACAAATAATGTCAAAATTCATAGAGTAAGGACCAGCAGTGATTTATTACGATTGACATCTTACTTTTGTATAGAATTTGCCCACGAACAATAAATGAAAAAGCACTGAGAAATTACTTCCAGCGTTGTCTTAATACAATACTACATCATTATATTGAAATCGCCTTGCTAGCAATTTATGTAGGTTTTAAAAAGCATGGATACTACTACATAGACAGATGGACAGGCAATCAATAATGAAAGGTCAGTGCATGTCTGTTAGTGTGCTAGTCTATAGGAAATCGAACAGTGTTATTATGAATTTTCGATAGTGCAAATACTATAAGAGTTGCATTTCGGATTGAGAAGTGTGCAGTTCGAATCTTTCTCTCGGTAAATATCCATATAATTTCTATCTAGTCGATTCATTCGTTCGTGTATGACAATGGATTGGGATTATTGGTCCCAGACGATGCAGTATAACATTAAATCAGTGCCAAGTTTATGAGATGGCATTACTTCAGATTGCAGTGTATGTGAAAGTGCGGTTCAACTTAAATCTGTGGAGACGAATTCACTATGCCTACAGGTTGAATTACTTACGGAGCTCCTAGCCATTCGTTTCGATCCAGGTGATCCAATAGGTGGTTAAATTCAACCGTTTAATTGAAGTAATTCAGCGACATCCCGTCAAATTTAGTGCAATAAACCAAGGCGATAACCCTCGCAACTCACCGTAGGAAAGGACAACAAATCTTGTCCCTGGGGCGGCGGTTAGGTATATCTAAACCCCAGAGATGGCTGCTCCAGGAATAGACAAACCAGACAGTGCAGATGGGTTTTTGAAAACAAACTTACGACAAAAGTTAAATATATTAATCTCTTTCACACACGCATTATTAGTGAAATATATATTTAAATATTGCTAGTTGAATAAAAGAGAATGAAACATTCTCTCATAGATCAACCGATTGCAAAGCGAGTCAAAAAACAAATTACAACCCAGTTTAAAGCGCCTTCCGCCCAGAAGGGAATTGATAAATATGAAAACAATTTAAATAGAAGTATCATTTAATGACACAAGGGATTCATTTAAAATAAATGTAAATTAGTATAGATTTCATGGCCGTACGAATCAAGATTTGTATTAAGTTTTCATGACAATGAACCGCATCATGAGAAAGATCTTCAATAAAGAAATTAAGCAATTAGGTTTTGTAAAAGTACAGCTAGACTAAGCGATCAGATTTATGCAGAGATGCACCCAAGAGGGAGAGCAAGTTGAGTACAATTTTTTTTTACCATAGAATTAAATCTGTGAATATAATGAACAGAGGTGAAATGGACGATTATTTGACATTTTACATACAACATTTAAATAGGAAATAAGCGCTAATACAAGACGTATCAATCACTCAGAGAAAACTCATATAGAGATCTGCCAGAATATGTGAAAAATATAAAAGCTTGTATCAACGTAGAAATACGGATAATACATGTTTTTTTTATGATGTGGCATCAAATATAAATACTGCCTCAAAACCCAACATACCAACAACATATAATTTGGATAGATACAGTAATTGGTTTAACAGCTGTCCAGTAAAATTATAAAAGATCCCAAAAGTCCTAAAGTCAATTCACAAATATTACAGACAATTCATTTATTGCGGAACTGATTGTATTCAGATATTCAACAACAGGTTGAGTAGGATCCCACAAATAGTGTACGTGTAGCGTGCACAGAGGATGATAAGAAACATTTTGAATACATGTCTTATCTGTAAGAAAAACATTTAAAGTCAAATTTAGAGACGATGATCACTAGATCTGTAAATACATCGATCTTGCACTTAACGAATACCATTTGAATTTCGGATACCGAAAATATATCCCACTATTCATTCATTACTTCTCCGGTTACAACAACCACTTATTTATCAAGACACTTGTAAGAAATGATCCAAATGACGAGGTTAAAAAGTACCCAACAATGACGAGAAATATATTTCTTTCATCAAGACTTACATTATAGTTCATAGGTTCGTGAAAGCTGGTAAGGAAACATGAGTGAAAAGAATAAGATTGGTAGATAGCTTTCGGTTCATGGGACAGTCTTTATAGCAGTTGACTAAGAATATAAACGATGACAATTTCTTTTGAGAAAATGAAATGATTTCAAAATATGCAGTTGTTGCAGAGCAACAATACTTGCACTGCAGTTTATGTTTCCGAGGGAAGGATATCTATTTCTATAAGTACTTGGATAGTGTCGATAGATTCGATGAAACAACGCTACCTGCTATATGCAAATTCTAACGTTAGACTTTAATCTGAAAACATTCAGAGATCTTCACGACTATTACGTGAAAAAAAGATTCTTTAATGCTGTGTGACATTTTTGAAGAATTTAGGAATGTCTGTACGATAAACTATAGGTTAGACCATGCCCAATGTTACACTATTACAGCGGACTTGGGTACTCTCGTAATGCATCGTTAAAAATATCAGAACCTTTAACAGACTATGGCATGTTTGTTGACAGACTATGACATGTTTTTTGACAGACTATCACATGTTTGTTGACAGACTATCGCATGTTTGTTACGTTGAGAGTGGAATTCGTGGTGGAATTAGTCATGCAAAAGCCAACCACGAATTATAGGCGGACGAAGGTGGCAAGGTAAAAAATGACGGAGAGTTCGAGGAGAAAAATTCAAAATCGTATATAATGTATCTAGATACAACAAGTCTTTATGAGTGGGGGATGAGCCAATACATGTCTTTATGAGTGAGGATTGAGCCAATACATGTCTTTATGAATGGGGGATGAGCAAATATATGTATTTATGAGTGGGGGATGAGCCAATACATGTCTTAATGAATGGGGGATGAGCCAATACATGTCTTTATGAGTGGGGGATGAGCCAATACATGTCTTTATGAGTGGGGGATGAGCCAATACATGTCGGTGTCGGAAAATACCATGATGAACATATTTGATGGATAGAAGAAAATCTGTTTGAAATATCCGAGGTCGCTGATGGGAAGCAAAAAACGTATAGACGATAAAAGTGATACTGTCCTCATGTTAGAAGTAGATTTCGAGATTCCATCACATATCCATGATCATTTTAAGGTCTACTCTCTAGAACTAGAAAAACGTGTACTAGAAGAAAATAAGTTATCTCCCTTGGAAAAGAAATTGATTGATTATTACAAGAGTACAAAACCAATTGTACCAAAACTGTTGTTTACATTAAAATAATAATAATAATAATAATAAAACAACCACAAAAACAAGTATGTGATATACTACATAAACCGAAAGCTTTACGTGAAATTAGGTTTGCAACTGAAAATTATACACAGAGTTGTGTTGTTGGAACAATAACCTTGGCTGTAATCCTACATACAAGTGGATACAAGTTTGAAACCAAAAGCTAATAATGATTTCGGGAAAGACTTCTTTAAATTAATTTGAGAAAAAGAACAACACTTAAAATATGTACAATCGAAAATAAATTTTTCAAATACCCAAAAGATATATAATTTTTTGATACAGGTTTTTACAAGTGGGCCAGCGCATTAAGTACTATGTATATAGGAGTGTGGTTTTTAAAAATGGGCCAGCGCATCGAGTAGAATGTATATGAGAGTGTGGTTTTTATAAGTGGACCAGCGCATCGAGTAGAATGTATATCCGAGTGTGGTTTTTAGAATTTATCAGTGTGATAATTTGCTTTCTAATTATTGTATATATCGACAAATGTCCAGCAAAGTTATCAGTGTTTATTTCCACCCAAAGATCTGTTTCTCATTTCGCCAATTATTTCTGTTATTAGGATACTATGTGAGCAAACACACGCAAGAACAGGGAAAAGGAAAACAGGAAAAGTATATCGAGATGCGTGATTCTCCAAATAATCTATAATATAAGAATCTTCATATTTTCGTCAGTCTCAAATTAATTATACTAAAGGTCAACAGAGGTGTGTGTGTGTGAGAGAGAGAGAGAGAGAGAGAGAGAGAGAGAGAGAGAGAGAGAGAGAGAGAGAGAGAGAGAGAGAGAGGTGCCATAACTTGGGGTTTGGGTTGTTAGTTCTATTCCTGATGGGCGACACATTATAATTCTCTAACATGCTGATATAGATAATGAAGTTTTTCTAAGTAGCTTCACTTCATATTAACAAATCTCCTCCTCCTGTTGTATCCATGGATAGACATTTTCCTCCTCTATTTGGTATACAATTGGCAACAACATTTATTCGAGTTTAATTTATTCTTTGTAGAAAGGAATCATAAAAAAAACTCTGGGTTTAGGTTCATTCATCAAGCTGAGCTGAGGCAAAACATCTCGCTCAAGGGTACTCGAAATTAGCCCATTGGCACTCGCAGCCCAATAGCCCATTGGCACTCGCAGCCCACCGGGTACGAGTCAGACGCCCAACCGACTGAAACTGGATTTACAAATCATAAAAACCATAACATTTTGGTTCGTAGATAATATATTGATAGTCATTTAATACCTATTGGTGTATATATATATATATATATATATATATATATATATATATATATATATATATATATATATATATATATATATATATATATATAATATTGATAGTCATTTAAGACCTATTTGAAGTAAAAAGGTTTGGAACGGACGACCACCTGAGTCTCAAGGAAACAAAAACTACATCGTTCGATACCAACATGGCGACCAGCTACTGACAATTGTGACACTGGATTTAGGGCGAGGAGTTGCAATAGTCAGCCTTTACGTCAAAGCTTGTGAGCTTAAATAATCGAAAGAAAATGTCATTGTGAGTGCATACGAAACAGCACTCTACGTAAAGAACTATAACTCGTACAAGCATAGCTGCATTGTAGCATTGGTCTCCCTCTAAGAATTACAATGTGATTGCTGAACATAACGGTATTGATCCATACGCCGATTACCTTTCAGCATGATTCAAGAGAAGAATTAAAAATGTGATGCTAACTCTTTCAATACATCATCAATAACACGATAATTATGCACACACACTCACCCATACACACAAAATAAATACAAAATACGCTGAATAATGACTGTGTTATTTTAACTTTTCATAATTTTATATTTGCCTTTTATTATAACATTGCTGATATTGAAAGTCACGCGAGTATCAATTTTATCTTTGTTGAGTAACGAACATAAACTGATTATAAAGTGTACAGTTCCTGTATCCGCTAAAATTTAAAAACCAATAGATATTGATTCACGGGGTTTCTACTCAATTTCAATTAGAATTTTGTGAAGGAAAAAAAATTGAAAATTGCAGACCCAAAAACTATAAATACATAGCATAAGATAAAACAAAAAACAAGCAACAACAACAAAACACGCCTGGAAAATAATTAAATGGAAACCACTAAATATGATTTTGTCAAGGTAATCGACGCTGCAGAATATTTTCGTAACTTTTTTTATTACTGCACGATGGAGAGTAGTGTATATGCTACAGATACGGATTGACCGTATTGTTTGTCTCTGCCATATCGAAACAAAACGGTACGTTCATATAGCAGGTTTTTAATTATATCCTCAATACATTTTCAAAGACATAAAATAACATTTCAGATGGCAGAATTCTCACAGTACTTCCAGTACCTTAATTTTATTTTAGCGTTGTCCTCGCAGAAGGCGCGACGAAGGCGAGGTGTTCCGAAGGAACATCGTGTCCCAACACTAGTTATCTAATGCAAAAACGTTTTATACTGCGCCAGAATTTTAAGTATCCCTACACAAGTTGAATGAAGCTCCTTTTGTAATTAATAGTGTTAATTACGTAATTAACTCGCTCTTAACGGCGTATATATACTACTATCTTCATCTTTAATCTTCCTGCAATGTCCAGGGCGTGCTTCGAGTTTGTAACATTTTACTGCCGTAGATTACAGCGATATCCCAAAACGGTAATGAATTTTCATGCCGAGCTCGTTGCATCATATCGATATATTCTCTTTAAACATTCTAACCACGTGAAAAGAAGGGCAGCAAATTTGAAGTATAAGGGGCAAGCAAATGTCTAAAGGACACTAGTAAAGACATTTTGAGTCAATTCTTATTTTTATAATATTTATTCATATTTTATTATCCAATGGTTCTTATTTGTTTTGAATTCAAAATGTACTAAGTCTTAATTGTTTGCTAGCTTGTATAGAATAGTAACATAAGGCAACTTTGATAGTTGAGGCAACATTTCCAGTCAAGCCCCCACCACCCACTCCTCTGCTCGTGTTATTTCCGCAACTCAGCTCAACCGAAGAAAACTGCACATTTTGAGGAAACAATGTTCATTCGCTGTCATTCTATTCTTGCATTTACTATTTTGCTTCCCTTTAAACCGTCCATTCTCGTTCAGTGATCTGGTAAAATAATTAACCCAGTATTTCAAAATGTTTATTATATTTTACATCGGCGTGATCTAGACATAAAACAGTGATTCCTTCATAAATTGAAAACAAACCTTTTATTCTTGTGTCGACATTTTTCTGGGGTTCTGTTGTTGGTTGTTCCTCGATATGTTCAAGATGAAAATCCTTGGAGTATCCTTTGCCCATTTCTTTCTTCCTGTACTACAGATCAATCAAAGTTACATCATTTCATGATGAGTGAGAAAAACATTTTTAGACATAAATGTTCAAAAATTAACATCAAATTTAAGTGGAAAATCTCCAAAGCTTTTGTATTGAAAACAAGTGTATCGTTTTTTCGTCAAACTTGAGACACAGCATCCTTATGGGATTAAATTTTGTATGTTAACAGAACTTTTGAAATTCTATTAACCACCCTTCTTATTTTAAGTGCACCTTGAAGCGTTTCACATTTCCTGTTGTATTTATAGAACTATGTTCATTATTCCTGTTGTATGTATTTAACTCGATTAATTATTCCCATTCATTTACTTCCTGTTGTATGTATGGAAATCTATTTTTTATTCCCATTCATTTACTTCATGTTGTATTTATATAACTCGGTTAATTATTCCCATTCATTTACTTCCTGTTGTATGTATAGAATTATATTCGTGATTCCAGTAGTATGTATATAACTCGATTAATTATTCCCATCCATTTACTTCCTGTTGCATGTATAGAACTATATTCATTATTACTGTTGTATGTAGGGGCCCCGGGTGGCAGAGTGGTCTAAGGCGCTCGCCTTTACCGATCACTGCCATCTCACCTCTGTCTGCGTGGGTTCGAGTCTCGGGCTCGGCCAATGTGGATATGTGAGAAAGCTTGCCATTAGCTTCCCGTGGGCCGGTGGTTCTTCCGGGGTTTTTCCCGGGTTCTTCCTCCACCAGATAAAACTGACCGCTACTAGCCTATCATGTGCTGAAAAATGGCGTTAAACCCACTACAACAACAACTGTTGTATGTATAGAACTATATTCATTATTACTGCGCAGAGACGAGGTTATATTGTGGACTGTCCGTACATATCAACGTCGTACAAGTGCAATGTTATTGAAGTCCTAATACATCGTGGGTGTCGATTGTGCTAAATACATTTGGATCTTTATATCATGCCCCTGCGGGTGGGGATTGAGGGGTAGGGGTGATTACATAACTTTCTCATGAGTTGTATGTCTCACATGTCTGAACCCCTGGGTCATAACGTAGAAAGTATTGAAATCCCCACCCTGGAACCATATATACAGGGGCATGAAAAGTTAAAATGTATACATGCAACTGACATTCACCCAGGGCTCCATTTCTACATCTAGGGACGTGGCCACTGGGTCATAAATTGAGAGCTGTTGAGATCCCCACATCATACACTTACTGGGCATGAAAAGACAAATTTATACATGCAATTGACATTGACCGCGGGGTCCATTCCTATCACCAGCAACACTTACTGGCATGAAAAGACAGATTTATACATACAACTGACCTTTTTCCCGGGGTCCATTCTTACTCGCCAAGAAACTTAATCCCTTGGTCAAGGCTTGAAAACTGTTGACATCGCCATCCCATAAACATGTACATACTTGCTAGGCATGAAAAGACGAATGAAACTCAACTGACATTGGCAGCCCTTACCCTCAGGGATCCTTTTCAGATCCACCCAATGTCCTCCACAAGAAAACTATGGCTATGTCCTCCACAAGAAAACTAAAACTTAAACCCCTTATCCCTCTTGTGTGATTGTATATAAGTATGTTTATGGGTATAATGTATGCAAGCACTCCTACCCTTGCTTGTGTGTGATAGGCTTTTTATTTACAGACAGACAGAAAAATTATTTTCTTAACAAGTACAAAACACTCCATGTACGATGCTTAATTTCGATATAGTTTAGTTTTTGCCGTTTGAAAAAATAATGGAACTCCCTTCTTTGATATAAAAGTACACCAACCCTTACGCCAAGCTTGTTTATTTTTGATAAAGTGTAATCTTCGCGTTCTATAAACTGGGATACTGTAAACGTTGAGCAAATACATGTGCTTTGTATCATTTCATTGTTGCACTAGCATAAAATTTAGTGAATAAACTGACTTTTACTGTTGCAGTAGCACACATTTTAGTGAAGAAACTGACTTTTAGTGTTGCAGTAGCACACATTTTAGTGCAATATAGTGAAAAAAACTAACTTTTAGTGTTGCAGTAGCACACATTTTAGTGAATAAACTGACTTTTACTGTTGCAGTAGCTTACAATTTAGTGAATAAACTGACTTTTACTGTTGCAGTAGCACACAATTTAGTGAATAAACTGACTTTTACTGTTGCAGTAGCACACATTTTAGTGAATAAACTTACTTTTAGCGTTGCAGTAGCACACATTTTAGTGAATAAACTGACTTTTACTGTTGCAGTAGCACACATTTTAGTGAATAAACTGACTTTTACTGTTGCAGTAGCACACATTTTAGTGAAGAAACTGACTTTTAGTGTTGCAGTAGCACACATTTTAGTGAATAAACTGACTTTTACTGTTGCAGTAGCACACATTTTAGTGAATAAACTGACTTTTACTGTTGCAGTAGCACACATTTTAGTGAATAAACTGACTTTTATTGTTGCAGTAGCACACAATTTAGTGAATAAACTGACTTTTTACTGTTGCAGTAGCACACATTTTAGTGAAGAAACTTACTTTTACTGTTGCAGTAGCACACATTTTAGTGAATAAACTGACTTTTACTGTTGCAGTCGCACACATTTTAGTGAATAAACTGACTTTTTCTGTTGCAGTACGACACAATTTAGTGAAGAAACTGACTTTTATTGTTGCAGTAGCAAACATTTTAGTGAAGAAACATGCTTTTAATGTTGCAGTAGCACACAATTTAGTGAAACGGACTTTTACTGTTGCAAGAGCACACAATTTAGTGAAGAAACTGACTTTTACTGTTGCAGTAGCACACATTTTAGTGAATAAACTGACTTTTACTGTTGCAGTAGCTTACAATTTAGTGAATAAACTGACTTTTACTGTTGCAGTAGCACACATTTTAGTGAATAAACTGACTTTTACTGTTGCAGTAGCACACAATTTAGTGAAGAAACTGACTTTTACTGTTGCAGCGGCACACATTTTAGTGAATAAACTGACTTTTACTGTTGCAGTAGCACACATTTTAGTGAATAAACTGACTTTTATTGTTGCAGTAGCACACATTTTAGTGAATAAACTGACTTTTACTGTTGCAGTAGCACACATTTTAGTGAATAAACTGACTTTTACTGTTGCAGTAGCACACATTTTAGTGAAGAAACTGACTTTTAGTGTTGCAGTAGCACACATTTTAGTGAATAAACTGACTTTTACTGTTGCAGTAGCACACATTTTAGTGAATAAACTGACTTTTACTGTTGCAGTAGCACACATTTTAGTGAATAAACTGACTTTTATTGTTGCAGTAGCACACAATTTAGTGAATAAACTGACTTTTACTGTTGCAGTAGCACACATTTTAGTGAAGAAACTGACTTTTAGTGTTGCAGTAGCACACATTTTAGTGAATAAACTGACTTTTACTGTTGCAGTGGCACACATTTTAGTGAAGAAACTGACTTTTAGTGTTGCAGTAGCACACATTTTAGTGAATAAACTGACTTTTACTGTTGCAGTAGCACACATTTTAGTGAAGAAACTTACTTTTACTGTTGCAGTAGCACACATTTTAGTGAATAAACTGACTTTTACTGTTGCAGTAGCACACATTTTAGTGAATAAACTGACTTTTACTGTTGCAGTAGCACACATTTTAGTGAAGAAACTTACTTTTACTGTTGCAGTAGCACACATTTCAGTGAATAAACTGACTTTTATTGTTGCAGTAGCACACATTTTAGTGAAGAAACTTACTTTTACTGTTGCAGTAGCACACATTTTAGTGAAAAAACTGACTTTTACTTTTGCAGTAGCACACATTTTAGTGAAGAAACTGACTTTTACTGTTGCAGTAGCACACATTTTAGTGAATAAACTGACTTTTACTGTTGCAGTAGCACACATTTTAGTGAAGAAACTGACTTTTAGTGTTGCAGTAGCACACATTTTAGTGAATAAACTGACTTTTACTGTTGCAGTAGCACACATTTTAGTGAAGAAACTGACTTTTAGTGTTGCAGTAGCACACATTTTAGTGAATAAACTGACTTTTATTGTTGCACTAGCTTACAATTTAGTGAAGAAACTTACTTTTACTGTTGCAGTAGCACACATTTTAGTGAATAAACTGACTTTTACTGTTGCAGTAGCACACATTTTAGTGAAGAAACGGACTTTTAGTGTTGCAGTAGCACACATTTTAGTGAATAAACTGACTTTTATTGTTGCACTAGCTTACAATTTAGTGAAGAAACTTACTTTTACTGTTGCAGTAGCACACATTTTAGTGAAGAAACTGACTTTTACTGTTGCAGTAGCACACATTTTAGTGAAGAAACTGACTTTTAGTGTTGCAGTAGCACACATTTTAGTGAATAAACTTACTTTTACTGTTGCAGTAGCACACATTTTAGTGAAGAAACTGACTTTTAGTGTTGCAGTAGCACACATTTTAGTGAATAAACTGACTTTTACTGTTGCAGTAGCACACATTTTAGTGAAGAAACTTACTTTTACTGTTGCAGTAGCACACATTGTAGTGAATAAACTGACTTTTACTGTTGCAGTAGCACACATTTTAGTGAAGAAACTGACTTTTACTGTTGCAGTAGCACACATTTTAGGGAATAAACTGACTTTTACTGTTGCAGTAGCACACATTGTAGTGAAGAAACTGACTTTTACTGTTGCAGTAGCACACATTTTAGTGAATAAACTGACTTTTACTGTTGCAGTAGCACACATTTTAGTGAAGAAACTGACTTTTACTGTTGCAGTAGCACACATTTTAGTGAATAAACTGACTTTTATTGTTGCAGTAGCACACAATTTAGTGAATAAACTGACTTTTACTGTTGCAGTAGCACACATTTTAGTGAAGAAACTTACCTTTACTGTCGCAGTTGCACACATTTTAGTGAATAAACTGACTTTTACTGTTGCAGTCGCACACATTTTAGTGAATAAACTGACTTTTAGTGTTGCAGTAGCACACAATTTAGTGAAGAAACTGACTTTTATTGTTGCAGTAGCACACATTTTAGTGAATAAACTGGCTTTTACTGTTACAGTAGCATATAAATTAGTGAAGAAACTGACTTTCAGCAAACATTTTAGTGAAAAACTGACTTTTACTGTTCCAGTAACATATATTTTAGTGAAGAGACTCACTTTTACTGTTGTACTAGCACACATTTTAGTGAAAATAATTACTCATACTGTTACAATAGCACACATTTTAGTGAAAACACTGACTTTTACTTTTGTACTAGCATACAATTTAGTGAAAAAACTAACTTTTACTGTTACAGTAGCACACATTTTAGTGAAGAAACTGACTTTTACTGTTGCAGTAGTACACATTTTAGTGAAGAAACTGACTTTTACTGTTGCAGTGGCACACATTTTAGTGAACAAAACTGACTTTTTCTGTTGCAGTGGCACACATTTTAGTGAAGAAATTGACTTTTACTGTTGCAGTGGCACACATTTTAGTGAATAAACTGACTTTTACTGTTGCAGTGGCACACATTTTAGTGAATAAACTGACTTTTATTGTTGCAGTGGCACACATTTTAGTGAAGAAATTGACTTTTACTGTTGCACTAGCTTACAATTTAGTGAAGAGACTGACTTTTAGTGTTGCAGTAACACACATTTTAGTGAATAAACTGGCTTTTACTGTTGCAGTAGCATATACTTTAGTGAAGAAACTGACTTTTACTGTTGCAGTCGCACACATTTTAGTGAACAAAACTGACTTTTTCTGTTGCAGTAGCACACATTTTAGTGAACAAAACTGACTTTTTCTGTTGCAGTAGCACATAAATTAGTGAAGAAACTGACTTTTACTGTTGCAGTCGCACACATTTTAGTGAACAAAACTGACTTTTTCTGTTGCAGTAGCACATAAATTAGTGAAGAAACTGACTTTCAGCAAACATTTTAGTGAAAAACTGACTTTTACTTTTGTAGTAGCATACATTTTAGTGAAGAGACTGACTTTTACTATAATTACTCACACTGTTACAATAGCACACATTTTAGTGAAAACACTGACTTTTACTGTTGTACTAGCATACAATATAGTGAAAAAAACTAACTTTTACTGTTGCAGTAGCACACATTTTAGTGAAGAAACTGGCTTTTACTGTTGCAGTAAAATATACTTTAGTGATAAAAGTGACTTTTACTGTTGCAGTAGCACACATTTTAGTGAAGAAACTTACTTTTACTGTTGCAGTAGCACACATTTTAGTGAAGAAACTGACTTTTACTGTTGCAAGAGCACATAAATTAGTGAATAAACTGACTTTTACTGTTGCAGTAGCACACATTTTAGTGAATAAACTGACTTTTACTGTTGCAGTAGCACACATTGTAGTGAAGAAACTGACTTTTAGTGTTGCAGTAGCACACATTTTAGTGAAGAAACTGACTTTTACTGTTGTAGTAGCACACATTTTAGTGAATAAACTGACTTTTACTGTTGCACTAGCTTACAATTTAGTGAAGAAACTGATTTTTATTGTTGCACTAGCATACAATTTAGTGAATAAACTGACTTTTACTGTTGCAAGAGCACACATTTTAGTGAAGAAACTGACTTTTAGTGTTGCAGTAACACACATTTTAGTGAAGAAACTGGCTTTCACTGTTGCAGTAGCATATACTTTACTGAAGACACTGACTTTTACTGTTGCAGTCGCACACATTTTAGTGTACAAAACTGACTTTTTCTGTTGCAGTGGCACACATTTTAGTGAAGAAATTGACTTTTACTGTTGCAGTGGCACACATTTTAGTGAAGAAACTTACTTTTACTGTTGCAGTGGCACACATTTTAGTGAAGAAACTTACTTTTACTGTTGCAGTGGCACACATTTTAGTGAAGAAACTTACTTTTACTGTTGCAGTCGTACACATTTTAGTGAAGAAACTGACTTTTACTGTTGCAGTGGCACACATTTTAGTGAAGAAACTTACTTTTACTGTTGCAGTGGCACACATTTTAGTGAAGAAACTTACTTTTAGTGTTGCAGTAGCACACATTTTAGTGAAAAAATTGACTTTTACTGTTACAATAGCACACATTTTAGTGAAAACACTGACTTTTACTGTTGTACTAGCATACAATATAGTGAAAAAAACTAACTTTTAGTGTTGCAGTAGCACACATTTTAGTGAATAAACTGACTTTTACTGTTGCAGTAGTATACAATTTAGTGAAGAAACTGACTTTTAGTGTTGCAGTAGCACACATTTTAGTGAAGAAACTGGCTTTCACTGTTGCAGTAGCATATACTTTAGTGATAAAAGTGACTTTTACTGTTGCAGTCGCACACATTTTAGTGAATAAACTGACTTTTACTGTTGCAGTCGCACACATTTTAGTGAATAAACTGACTTTTACTGTTGCAGTCGCACACATTTTAGTGAAGAAACTGACTTTTACTGTTGCACTAGCTTACAATTTAGTGAAGAAACTGACTTTTACTGTTGCAAGAGCACACATTTTAGTGAATAAACTGACTTTTACTGTTGCAAGAGCACACATTTTAGTGAATAAACTGACTTTTACTGTTGCAAGAGCACACATTTTAGTGAAAAACTGACTTTTACTGTTGCAAGAGCACACATTTTAGTGAATAAACTGACTTTTACTGTTGCAGTAGCACACATTGTAGTGACGAAACTGACTTTTACTGTTGCAGTAGCTTACAATTTAGTGAAGAAACTGACTTTTACTGTTGCAAGAGCACATAAATTAGTGAAGAAACTGACTTTTACTGTTGCAGTCGCACACATTTTAGTGAATAAACTGACTTTTACTGTTGCAGTCGCACACATTTTAGTGAATAAACTGACTTTTAGTGTTGCAGTAGCACACATTTTAGTGAATAAACTGACTTTTACTGTTGCAGTAGCACACATTGTAGTGAAGAAACTGACTTTTACTGTTGCAAGAGCACACATTTTAGTGAATAAACTGACTTTTACTGTTGCAGTAGCACACAATTTAGTGAAGAAACTGACTTTTACTGTTGCAGTAGCACACAATTTAGTGAAGAAACTGACTTTTACTGTTGCAGTAGCACACATTTTAGTGAAGAAACTGACTTTTACTGTTGCAGTAGCACACATTTTAGTGAATAAACTGACTTTTACTGTTGCAGTGGCACACATTTTAGTGAAGAAACTGACTTTTACTGTTGCAAGAGCACACATTTTAGTGAACAAAACTGACTTTTACTGTTGCAAGAGCACATAAATTAGTGAAGAAACTAACTTTCAGCACACATTTTAGTGAAAAACTGACTTTTACTATTCCAATAACATACATTTTAGTGAAGAGACTGACTTTTTCTGTTGTACTAGCACACATTTTAGTGAAAATAATTACTCATACTGTTACAATAGCACACATTTTAGTGAAAACACTGACTTTAACCGTTGTACTAGCATACAATTTAGTGAAAAAACTAACTTTTACTGTTACAGTAGCACACATTTTAGTGAAGAAACTTACTTTTACTATTGCAGTAGTATACAATTTAGTGAGCAAAAAGACGTCCTTTTACTGTTACAGTAGCAAGTAGCGAATATTTAAAAAAAAAAACGGAATATAAAACGATGCAACTTTACCAGAAAAATGTAGCAAAACAAAATAATAAATAAATAAAAAGCTGGCCTAACAACCCCCCCCCCCCCCCCCCCCAGTTTATACATAATATCTAGCAATGCGTGTCGTCAATATAGGCCAAAACACGATTTTGGGGGGACAAAAAACCGAGTTCAAGTCACTGTAAGTTTGGCAAATTTGTAGCAAATACTGAAGAACCCAATAGGACTGGTTTGAAAATGGCTGATTTTTACAAATTGACTTGATAATGTAACCAAAGGGTTGAATGCTAAAACATTCCTCAATGACTATTGCGCCTCTACAAGAGACTTCTTCATGACGTGTGATGTGTGGTGAGTTTATGACTGAATTTCTTCATGACGTGTGATGTGTGGTGAGTTTATGACTGAATTTCTTCATGACGTGTGATGTGTGGTGAGTTTATGACTGAATTTCTTCATGACGTGTGATGTGTGGTGAGTTTATGACTGAATTTCTTCAATATGATTTACCAGCAGATTCCATTTGGCAAACGTATGACTCTTTACTCAAATAAGTCATTCCTGTGGACTTTTGCGATGCATTTTGAAATTTCAGTGTAATTCTTATTCAGGAGATTAACCAAAAACGGTAAGTGTTTCTATGTTTTAAAGGATGGATAATATATTCAAATACACACATACAAACATATATTTTATAATCTCTCTGTCTCGCTCTATCTTTGGATGACAGTGCTCTCAGAAATGTGAACACTGACAGACTCATTGAAAGCTACGGTCAAGTCCGACAAAGATTGTCATCTGCGATTGTCAAAAACTGAGATAAATAAAAGAAGAAAATACACGATCACCCCTTTTGCTCAAGATTTTTGATCTCCCGCTTATTTCTCGATTTCTATGGACCCTCTTTTGTGAAACCTTTTCAAAAGTTTATGAATTGTAGAACGTGATATTCCAGTTATTTCAGATATTTTTTTCTACCACTAAAAAATCTTTTTTTTTCTTGAGTAACTGAATTATCATCTGCTTCTGACTATCTGTCAATTCCTTACCGTGAGGCGGAATATTTTGTTTGCATCACCATGTAAGTAAAAAAAAACAAAAAAAAAACAAAACACCCCACTTACAAATTTACAGTTTTAGACTATACTCAATATGTTCATTGGTACACACATAAAAACGAACCTTGCATAATATGGCTTATCCGTGCTGTGGGCATATGAAATCATATTTCGCTTCATGACGTTGACTCCCCCCGCCTCTCTCTCTCTCTCTCTCTCTCTCTCTCTCTCTCTCTCTCTCTCTCTCTCTCTCTCTCTCTCTCACACACACACACACATTGACATGTGAATATTGTAGTCTGAACAGAAATGTTTCCCTTTATATCAAACTTCTGTATTGATGACAGAGACGAATCTTCCCATTTACGATCTATTAAGAATTACTGGTTAGACTATTTTGGTTCTTTGTTAATATCTAATAGAGATTTTTTAAAAATATGGATGACGATGAAGGTACTGCGAGAAATCAGAATGGCAATGTTGAATTGAATAAACCAATTACAAATCAGGAAATAACACGTAGCGTTCGCTCTTTGAAAATAAAACCCCAGATCCCGACACGATTCCGGTCATTTCTTACCAGTGGACTATACCATGCATTATTTAATTTTTCCATGTGTTTTTTGATAAAATCTTTGAAACTGGGAATTTCCAAAAGGAATGGTCAAAAAGTATAATATGTCCGATATTTAAGAATGGTAGTATGAACGGCCCAAAGAATTACATAGGGAATTTCTCTGATAAATGCACTGTGCACAATATTCACATCTATTTTAAATAAAAGATTGTATAGATGGGCAGAAAACAATAATTTAATAGACGAGTCTCAGGCTGGTTTAATAAATCTCTCTTTGTCTCTCTCAATCTTTTTTGGTTCTGTCAAAATATTCTATCCAAATTATACGATGCACAACTTTGATTTCCTTTTAGTTTGGTCGTTTTCAAAAACGGGAACCGACATTTTAGTTTCTCTCTCTGTCAACCTTTGGTTCCGCCAAAATATTTAATCAAACGTGTCACAAAAATGAATTAACATTGGATCTACCGATGTTGTAACCTTACAAGAAATTTTTTTAAACTTTAGCACGCTAAATTTTGCAAAAACACTCTGCGCCTATGTCCAAAAGAAAATTCAGTTGAATTCCATTGAGACTAGAGTGCCGTCTCCATGTTAAATTCTCTCTCTCTCTCTCTCTCTCTCTCTCAGACCCCCCCCCCCCCCATGTCAGGCACCAGATTGCCACTATAGACCGGTAGAATCTCTCCTATTTGACGGATGACTTATCTATCTATCTACTGACCCCCCCCCCCCATACCTACCTACTTCCCTATCTACCTACCTAATTACGTTCCTCTCCTCTTCCCCCTCATACAATCCCCCCTCTTCATTTATTGATGTTTATGTGAGCGGGGCTTTTTAAGGTACTACTTATCTATCTATCTATCTATCCGTAAAATTGCTTGGCATAAAATTTACATTATAGGATAAGTATATGGTTGGTACAGAATTTGACTTTTCCTCGTTACGGAAATTTAATATGGAACTGATTATCCGTGTCGCCAATAACATATTACGTAAAATTGTACATAAAATTGACTTGAAACTTTTAAAAAATCTTACACACTTTAAGAAACTGAAGTCTATGACGTGAAAATGAAACTCACCGTGATCGGTAGACAGCAGTTTAACAATAATCATTGAAATGTGTCATGTTTGTCAAGTACCCATTATGGCTATACTCATTCAGTATGTGAAAGCTTCTATTAAAATCAAGTTCTTAAGATTCCTTTTGTAGATAGTCATTAAATATTTCTTCCTCCTTTGAGTTTATTTTTATTTTTATGAGATAGAGCCAATTAACCTTGACGGTGTTTGAGTAAAGGCATCTTATGAGAGGCTTGTACCTAAGTGATACTCATTTTTTTCTGAATAGTAAATCACAATTAGTGTGCACATTTATTGCCTGCTGTAAAACGACTTACTAATATTTATGTATGTGTCTTTGGGCAGATTAATGTTATGTCTAATTAGTCTGGTGGTATTATCAGAAAAGGGGCCACTAAATCGGTCGGGTGGATTCATGTTGGAAACATATCCGCCCTGTATTGTACCGTATTTTACCCTCTTGCTATTTCTGATGAGCAAAGGCATTAAAAAAATTAAAAAATAAAAACTATTTCACAACCCGTTTATCGCTCTCACTCCCCCTCCCCCCGTTTTTTCTACACAAATGTTTCGTAAAATACGTGTTTTTGGCGTGTTTTTGAATGACTGCAAATTGTTAAATAGCACAGATTCTCTATCCTCATGTGTGGATGTATCTGGTTACAATACTAACGGAGAAAATTGTTTAGATTAGCAGAACTGTATAATCTGTTGACAAGGTGATGGTAACATAACCTGAAGCAGCCTGCTAAGTTTGAGCCGACTGCACTACCTTTGTCACAGGACAGTGTAGAATCATGTGTGTGTTGTTTTTTTTACCGGTTTTAATCGAGGAATTTGACTCTGTGTGTGTATGGGGGGTGGGGTGGCTCACTTCAAGGTTAACGATTTATGTGTACACACCTTGGATGCGCTTTGGCGGTCTAACTAAACGAATTTTTCTGAACGAGATTTCGTGATCCAAAACATATTCATGTCTATGACCGAAAACAGCTTTGGTCCAAATAAACTGGAACATTATAATCATAAATCATCAATTTCATTTTCATTTGAAAATCTTTAATGTTCTAACAAGACGTAGGCACGCTCGTCATATTGCCTGCATGAGGCGAGCGTATTAAGAGTACACGTGTTCAATTAGAAAATGTTATTAGGGAAAAACAAATAAACAAACAAACAAACAAACAAACAAACAAAAAAAAAAAAAAAAAAAAACAAACAGTTTTTACAAGTCCTATATTTCATTTTCAAATTCTACAAAGGAAATGAAAATCAGAAGTCACTTTAGGTTTTACTGGGCTCGACTGAGCGTCTTCTCTCAGACAAGGTAATATGCTGGGCTCGACTGAGCGTCTTCACCCAGACAAAGTAACATGACTAAAACTTGTCGGTGTTCCGGTATTTGTAGCAGCAGCAGCAACCTTTTCATTCAGCTTGTTGCAAATAACTAGCGCTATGAAGATTACATAGTCCATATGGTCTGTGATCACATAGTCCACATGTTTGTGATAATAACTCTGGGAGTAGAGACTGGATGTATTTGTCAAGAATGAGGTAAGTTTGTGATAATAACTCTGGGAGCAGGGAATGGAGGTATTTGGAAGGAATGAGGTACGTTTTCTCTAAGTTTGTTTGACTAGTCATCGAGGTTACGAGTCACACACACACTCACACACACACACTCTCTCTCTCTCTCTCTCTCTCTCTCTCTCTCTCTCTCTCTCTCAAATGAATGCAGGGAATCTAGGATAACCATCGAGTAGACAGGTGGGTTGGAAGGTGGACTATGTATGTATGTATGTATGTATGTATGTATGTATGTATGTATGTATGTATGTATGTATGTATGTATGTATGTATGTATGTATGTATGTATGTAAGGAGGCAGGTGTGTAGATAGAAGTGTATATAGGTAGGTAGGTAGGTAGAAAACTGTGCTACTATCTATCTATCGTACAAACTAACCAGTCATCTATCTATCCCGCTAGCCATCTCCCTGTTAAAGATTTCAAGCTGCATGAAGACATTATACCAATAACTCGCTCTCTACTCCAGTCGGATTCCATCCCCTGCCCAACGTCCAACCCGCAACGTTTGAACAGTCCCTGGTACATGTTGTAATTATTACGGACCAGATATGTTAATTGAAAGGTGTTCTAAATACTTATTGGAAGCAATGAACGTACTCATGCGCGAGCGCACACACACACACACACACACACACACACACACAAAGCCATAATTACAGACCATTTGATACTTAGAAGAACATAAAAATTTCTCTAAATATTCTACTACAGATCACACATCTCAAATAAGATTACCTACATGCAAGGGGTTCCTATGGGAAAACACAAAATATAAAGTCAATACATTTTTTTTGGGGGGGGGGGGGAGTTAACGGCACTTTTAACACATTATTGGCGTTATCATGCCGAATAAATGGGAGCTAAGTGCCTTTCCCAAGGACACACCAAGGCAGCCGATCTGTGCTGGCCTGTGTGGGTATCCAACCCGCGACCCTTGGATTACGAGTCCGATTCTCTACCAATTGAGCTTCAATAAATAATATGCTGCTACACTACTACTGTAAGTTCGAATTGTTGATCTTTGCCAAAATGCATTTGTGATTGTCTTGTAGTTGGATTGATGGACTGATGGATATTTGGGTAGATACATTGATATATAACCTGTAAGAAATTTGTAAGGTCTTAAGGTGGATTGTAAGCCGATTTAAAAAAAATTAATCTGCCTTCTTTGTTGTCTTTAAGAGCTACTATTGTTTAAGTGGTCACTGAGTTTACGGTTGTTAACCTGAACGTTTTACAACGATATGTTTAAGGAGTTAATTCGCCACTGAATAGAAATCTTTTGGACTTGGTCATGTTTTGGTGAAGATTTTAAAACTACAGGAACTAAATTATATTTTTACCTTATTTGCAATTACAATAATGTACCGTATATACTCGCGTATAAACTTATACCAACTGCAAATTGCATAGATCCAGATCTGCCGTCGCATAATGCGCCGGCAGATCAGGGTCTATACAGTTTGTAAGGTCTAATCAGTAGAACAAACAACATAGACCCTGATCTGTCGACGCATTATGCGACGGCAGATCAGGGTCTATGTTGTTTGCATTTTGGACGCGGTATTTCATTGATTTTTTTTTGGATATATTGTAACATACAAACAACACGGTATTTCAGTGATTTCCTATATTGTAACATACAAACAACACGATATTTCAGTGATTTCCTATATTGTAACATACAAACAACACGGTATTTCAGTGATTTCCTATATTGTAACATACAAACAACACAGTATTTCAGTGATTTCCTATATTGTAACATACAAACAACACGGTATTTCAGTGATTTCCTATATTGTAACATACAAACAACACGGTATTTCAGTGATTTCCTATATTGTAACATACAAACAACACGATATTTCATTGATTTCCTATATTGTAACATACAAACAACACGGTATTTCAGTGATTTCCTATATTGTAACATACAAACAACACGGTATTTCAGTGATTTCCTATATTGTAACATACAAACAACACGATATTTCAGTGATTTCCTATATTCAGAGCCATTTGATTTTGAGTAGATAATACCATTTTCCACATCCGTTATATGACAAACTTAAGATAGAGGTAAATAGGTAACATTTGGTTAAATTTAATCCTTATTTATTCATTTTCTAGAGTTTAATTTTGTCCGATATCAAATTTTGTTTTGCCAGTATAACGATGCAACATTTTGCATCTGAACCTGTACTATCTTTCCATCTGTCTTTTTGTCTGTCTGTTTATAACTACCATACACCCACCAATTCAACTCCCCCCCCCCCCCGCCCCGTCCACTTGATACCGATCTCTCTGTCTAGTTTTTTATTGATTGATTTCTGTTTGGAGTCTCTCTTCGACGCTGTTTTATTTTATTTTCTTGTTTCTTTCTCTCTTTGTAATCTGTTATGCAGCTGAATGTAAAAATCTTTGATGTCATATTTCTACGTTGATTATAATTTTGTTTGTGTTCTGTTCTATATAACTTGGATATCTCTTTTTTAGAGTCAGTCTTTCTTAAATAAATGTACGTTATGCGCTCAGATAATTCTGATGCGGCATATAATTAGAAAGCATTCTGCTTTTGTTCTGTTGGCTCTTAACTGCCTAATTCTTCAGAGTGCCAGTAAAACCGACCTAGACTGACTGAGTTCATAATAAATCAATGTAAACAGGTTCCCCGCTACCAGGTTACACCGTCCTTTTGTTTATCTGACACTAAATCCTATTGCAAAACCAAGTAGACCTATGTCAGATGTTATAAAAAATTTTTTTTTAAAATGTGCAATATTCAAATGTACTTAAAATAATCCAAAGACGATCAACCCTAATATTATTATTATTATTATTATTATTATTATTATTATTATTATTATTATTATTAACAACAACAACAACAACAACAACAGCAACAACAACATATACAACAAAAACAGAAGTAGCAAAAACCAAATGACAAGAAGAAACAGCAAGAGGAGCAGCAATAACAAGAATCACCAATTACAACAACAGTAACAACAACATCTGGCCACGTGGAGCAGATTTTCACCAAGCTTGTATGCGCTACCAGGTATACCTTTTATGCATGCATAAGCTTAAAAAAGAAAACAAGTACAGTGTATACCAAGTCTTTGTTGGTGGTCTTTCCACTGACATGGTACAAGTGTATATTGATATTCTTCTCATAATGTTATAATATACTTAAGGGTTTGAAAACTTTGAAAGTTATTAGTTCCACAGAAATTTGATTGTGAACTGTGGTAAGGTCTCCGTGATATCTGGCATTTGTATTTAGGATTTCGCGAGCGTTTTGGCTGACTTACGCAGCTGATCTGGCAAAAACTTTACAATATACACTTTTTGGGCATAAATAGCAATTTGTAATTTCTCCCAGGTTATGAAGGAATGGGTACAAATGAGATACAACATGATTTCATTTCAGCGAGACCTATATGAAAGAGATTGTATTTTCCTCGTGCCCTTTATGTTGTCTTTCTTCAGAATAATCATTTGGATTTTCACATTTTCTAAATTTTCATTTTCTAGTTGGTAAAAACGTTTGGCTTTGTTTACCTGCTTCATCCTACTGGCCAGATGTTTGTATCTGAAACAGTGAGAAGCTTGAATGCTCTTGAAAACCTATGCATACATGAATCATTTATTTTGCTTAAAAAGAGTTTGCTTGACAGAAACTGAACCAAACTAGTACACTTATCTTGATTTTAATATTCTTAAATTGCAGACTACCTACACCACCTGCTTACATAGGGATCTTTGCTTTGCTTCCCGTCTGGATCTCACCACTGTTTAGCACCAAGGTCAAGTGCCCCGGGCAGACGAGTATTCCCTGTGATTGTCTCTTGGATACAAATATGCTGACTGGAGCCAACCGGAAATTCGTAATTGATTGTTCCTCGCGCAATCTCACCTATATCCCAGATGTCCACATTCCAGAGGGCGTCATAGTTCACGAACTTTTGCTTCAAAACAATACCATTGTGAAACTATCCCATCCTTTTTTCAAAAGGAGAATTATTGTTGAAAAGATCGATATAAGTAACAATCCATTCGACAAACAAGAACTTGTGCCCGGCTTATTTGGAAGAGTTGGCCATTATATCAAAAGGCTTGTATTGAGAAACACAGGCCTGAACTTGAAAATACCTATCCCCTTACTGTATGGACTTGGGTCTCTCGAGCAGCTGGATATTTCCAGAAACGGGAACTTGCCCCTAACATTGCCCAAAGACTTTGTATCAGATCAAGGACTTATTTCTCTGAGGGTATTCATCCTCAAATCTTGCAAAATATTCAAGATTGAAACAGGTGCTTTTAATGGACTACGTTCACTAGAAGTACTCGATTTGAGTCATAATTATTTGTCAGAGATTCCTCATGCACTCAATAACATACGAACCTTGCGAGCATTAAACCTACAAAATAATGATCTCACATTTATCCGCACAAATGCTTTCTCGTCACTCCGATGCCTAGAGGAGCTTGACTTATCTGGAAATCTTCTTGGTCAGATGGACGCTATAGAAAAAGGTGCTTTCAACGGCCTGGCAGCTCTGAGAAAGCTTTCAGTCGCTGATTGTGGTCTTACTTCTGTTCCTATCTCAGAAATATCTGGATTTTCTAATCTGCAGCAATTTAATATCGGCGGGAACCCATTAATTCTGAACAGCATTGCCTTTACCGGTCTTGAAGGTCTAACACATCTTAGCATCGAGGGTGTGGGTATCGATAATTTGAACAGGTTACCTTTGTTGGGATTGAATAAACTTTATTTCCTAAATATTTCATATAATAATATCACTGAGATAAGGAATGATTCTTTCAAGGGTTGGACAGCAAGATGGATAATTCTGAGAGGAAATTTTATCAGGAAAATACATATGAAGGCTTTTACAGACTTGCAACTTCCAGTCAAGTTTGATTTCTCGGAAAATATGATAACGTCCCCGCAATTCATTTTGGATGTACCAAAGTGCACGTTCTACAATTTGAATATCTCCAATAATCTTTTAAACTGTGACTGTGCAGTTGAAAAACTGGTTCATTCAAGACGTGTGCATAAACTTGATGCAAATTGCAAACTTGATAATGGGACGTTTGTTTCCGTCCATAATCTAGAAGTAATGGGAGGTTTGACCAAAGTATGCGGACGAACGGAAGTGACGTATTGTGATTGGTGGTTGCTATCTAATGCAGAAAGATTTTATAGTATATTTGCACTCTGTTTTATTTTACTCATAAGCTTTGTCGTTCTTAGATTCATCTGAAGAGTAAGATGTAAATAAAGAACAGATTTTACATTTACTATTGTTCACACTTATAAAGCTGTACGACGGGTAAATAAATTCAGAGGCATTACAAATCAATGAAATATCTCAACTTTCCTTATAACATTTGTGTGCCAATAATGCACTAATGGAGAAAACTCATTAATATATCGATAGTGACATCAGAATCTACAACAAACAACTGTAAAAAGTATAGATATAGGAGAATTAAGCGGTTTCCTTGATTTTTTTTTAAAAGAATCTAAAACTAGCTTTACTTTTTAAAAAAAAAAATAAAAAAAAAAATAAAAAAAAATTGGATGCTTCTTAAGTAATAATGCTTAAAATGAAAAGCATAGAACAATTTCGAACATTTGAATATAATCATCGATATTTTTGGATTTTTTTAAAATTTTTTATTTTATGTTGCTCCATTAACAGTTTTGGCGATTTTAGTAAATTTATTTTCAACACCTTTTAGGCCCAAAATAGTTTCAAGCTTTTGATCACCAGACACAAAGCTTAGGCGACCCGGAGTAGTAGAAATCAAACGTAGTTTTAGCAAAATTATGTTAAAATTACACCGATATAATTTGACTCTATTCGCTAATTACACAACGTTCGTAATGCAGCTGTATATGAAATCTGTCTATGCTGTTTTTGGATTACTGAAATTTTCCGAGAACATGAGCAAGGTGTTGTGAAATATATGACTCTCTTTCTTTTTTTCTTTTCTCTCTCTCTCTCTCTCTCTCTCTCTCTCTCTCTCTCTCTCTCTCTCTCTCTCTCTCTCTCTCTCGGTTACACATCATTCGTAATGCAGCTTTTTCTCTCTGCTATTTTGGATTGATTAAATCGTCGGAATACATGCGCAAGATGTTGCAAAATATGCTTCTCTCCACCTCACTCTCTGTCTCTGTCTGTCTCTCTCTCAATTATACATCATTTGTAATGAAGCCGTAGACGAAATTTATCTACGCCGTTTTGGATTATTGAAATATTCCAAGTGCATGCTGGGCGGAGAGGATGGGTTGGGCAGAACAGCCCTCCACCCCCACCCCCACCCACCCCAAAAAAACCGAAACGTTTCCTAGAGTAAGTTTTCTTTACAATTAGATGGTTAAAAGTATGCCATGAAAACGCTTAAAATGCAGGAGCTTCCAGGGGCTTTGTCCCCTGGGCCTTCATTAGGGGTTCCATCCATCCCACAAACACACAAACCTCTTGCCGACTTGTCTATGTTTACGCGCCCCACCCCCCAACGATATTCCTGGATCCTCCCCTGCGCAAGGTGTTGTGAAATATGTATCTCCCCTCCCTCTCTCTCTCTCCTTGAAGCACCCAAGCTTAACAATTTGACTTACTTCGCGGACTTCTTGAATCAACGACGCATGCAAGAAACACGCTGAAATTAATCAATCACAAAAACTGCTAATATATACTACGTCTCTAATGATATTTTAGAATCATAGTGCTTACACAGTTTACACTAAAATGCTGATTTTCACGTTCTCACATGCTATGGATTACTTATTTTTACTTCTTTATCGGCCACTTCATAGGCCAGTATGACCATATTATGTCAGTATGACCATCTTATGCCAGTATGACGACCATATTATGTCAGTATGACCATATTATCCCAGTATAACCGTATGCCAGTAAGACCATATTATGTGTGAAAAATTAATAATATTCTTCCTTAATATTAGGAAAATTAGAATTTCTAATTTCACTTCTGTGAGACAAAATACACCTTAACGGACTTTGGATAGTACATTATAAGTTAGTAATCCTTAAAACTATTTAATATTCATCAATCAACGTTGGTGTCACGAAATTGTGTGTTCTAAAATACTTTTGTATAATATATGAACGAAAATGTACATGGGTTTCTCTGCCGCGTACAGCATTACCAGTGGGTGCATAATTCCAGCCTTAGCTATTTCAAAATACTGAGTTCAGTTCACCCACTGCTGTACGTACAAAGTGCCGGCGGTGAGAAACCCGATTACCTCGAGTTCTCTAACCGTGGATTTGAGTGCAACCAGGTACTTATAGCCCAAATTCTCTGTATCTTCACAGTACAGATGAGTCTTGTCAGGAAGCTGTCCATTTTACGGATGGCTTCCTGAAGGATGATTTTCGTCACTCAGAGTTCTTGATATCTGAGTCCATCTCAGTAAGTAGGTGGACTCATGTATTAGGGATTCTGGGGAAAAAACTTCAGAACTTTCACCGGGCTGTGCCCAACCAAAACAAGGTTTTTTGACCGTGTATCTGAAAAGATGCACAGAAATACCTACTTTACTGGAGCAATCTTCGACTGTAGAGGCATGTGAAAATGCAAAATGTATTTGTTCTTGCTATCAGTTCTATGTGATGGAATTGTTTGATATATTGGATGTTTCTGAATTTATTCTAAATTTTATAGAGAGTCAGACCTATGTACATAACGCCATGGTATTGGATAGAATATAGTTTGTTTCAAGTTAGCGAGTTTTATCGCTGAATTTACCTATATGTTGCATGCATTTAATGATGAGTATTGTTAGAGTTCGTATAATCCAGCGCAATTGCCGGAGACAGATTCGTGTACGAATGTGGTTATTATAATAATAATCTCGTACAGTCATTCTTATGAAATAATTTAATGAGTAACGGAGTAAATTCATGTACGCGCACGCGAAATGTATATCATTGTATTCGTACTTAACCGCGTCTCGTGTATTAACCCATTTGACGCATTACTGTATGCAAGGCATGCTTCTTAATTGTATGTCTGGAGTGGCAGGCTGCACGGACTCGGTAAGGGAGATGCGAAGCGGGACGGAAGTAATGAAACACCATGAACGTACACGATAAAATTTTGCCCAGTTAACTAAATCTGGCTGTCCCTAACAACCAATTATGTGTTAACCACATGTTTAATTAATTAATCTTTTCAGTTCCAAATTTCTTTAATTATTTTATCATTCAATTTTAAATTTTGCGTACATAGAGTACATAATTTTCCAAAAAATACCAATCCGTGAGTACAAGTTACTCATTTAAATTTAGTGTCACGCACACATTATTTAACTCAAGGTAATATTTTCGACGGTGGTTCAAAACGGTCAAATTTGTATTATAATAAAGTATAATCAAAAGGGCTTTTCAAAATTCCAAGCTAAAATCCCATACAGTCAGGCAATTTTGTATCAGGCTACCACTGGACCGGAAAACATATCACTGGCTCTTTTAGTCCTGGGCAGGCTGATTCAATCCCAGTCGTCTTGGTGCAGCTGTCACAGGGGAGTCGGCTTTAATGGTGGTAGGTGGCGGGTGTACTGCGTCAGTATGGCTAAAAGCACAGCATAACTAGCCTCCTGGTTTGCAGTCACCCCAACCCCCTCCACTCCACTGGCGGCTTCTTCTCCCGGCATGCTGCACGTATGGCCTGGCTTGGCACCCGCTGCGTCGGGGCAGTTCTCGGTAAAGTCGTAGAACTTCCTAGTACTCCTCGACTTCGGTGGGATGGGTTGGGGGGGGGGTAGTTCGGCTCACTTCTGTGACGGTCTGTCGCGTATCCGCAGCCACGCCCCCTACTTCCTTTATTTCAGGTAGTCGGCTGGTCGTTGGGTGCACGTGGCAGCGTTGCCACACCACAGGTGGCCCTCTCCCCTCTTCATACCACAGCTGGTTGCTGACTCCATGATGGCATTACAGGCAAACGCATCGCTTTATATGCTAGAGACACGGAAGCGAAGGAGACCTTTTTCTTTCAGGAACAAGTAACTGTTATTCAGATCGATGTAATCTTCGGTTTGTCCTTTGATTTCAAACTTGATAGGAGCTGAGGTGGTCAAAGACAGCACTGGATGATATTGTACCCACTGGGATTCTTGCATTGTCATTATCGTCAGTGTCATGTAAAACAGATCGAGTTCTGTCTTGGAACATTCGCAAGAATATCGATGCATCATTTTTGTTGTAATAAACAAAAGTCCAAATCTCTGACCGTTCTTCTTTACTTATTATATTTCTGATCGTGTCTATGAGGTCTAAATGGTTGTCGACGTCTCTTTCTGCCTTGTCATTTTGCTGTGGCGTAGAGGGGGAATTAATGCCTTCGCCAGAAGTGTGAAGCGAATTTATATGGGTGTCTCGGCTACCAAGAAGTTCTTTTCCTGTCTGAATCAACACACTTTTTTCTGCCTTCATGAACGCTTGTTTGGGACTTTATTGGTCGATGGACACGTTTTTGAGAAATTCGTTTCCTTGCGTCAAGGCAGCATTTTTTAATGCATGCAATCTTCGAGTGGCCATAGGTTTCAAGACGGGTGCTACCGTACGAAAAGCCAATTTTGACATATCTCCCAAACCATGTCCTCTTTGTTGAGCTACTCCTCAGTACACAGGATACATCAGTTACAATTCACTGGAGAATCGTATTCGAAAATGTAGTTTCACGGTGAATTTTTCTTTGGAGAACAGAATATTTTGTCCAAGATCTCCTTTTATATTAATATTCACACTGCCAAAATACATTTTACTGACAGGAAGATAATGAGGATGCACAAATTCTCGTGAACGTGATACGTGTTTCCTCCTTCATCGTACGCAGCTATGGCAGAATCCAGCGGCTGTGTTTTCCACTACGTTGTACTCGACGATATCAAAGTACACAAACAACAAATTGACTCCTTCGTTCAATTCGATAGGGTAGCGAAAATATTTGAAATATCGGTTGTTGTTGCTGTTGTTGTTACTGATGTCCTTAACTACTGATGCTCTTTTCTTCGTGTGGTATTTTTTTTGTTGTTGTTTTTTTTAGATCGCGATTTTTTTTAGATTTACGTGTCTGACGAGCAAATATGAGCAAAAGGCTGCCTGGACAGGAGTAATGGGTTGTTGATGGACATCTTTCTTCACTTCTTTCTTTTTCATTCTGCAAACGAGGGTGTTGACATTCACTTTTTGATCCAACCAATTCTAGATGTAGGTGTGAACTTGGGTATTTTAGCTGCTGGGCTTTGAAACTCCACTTCGAAGTATTATCCTTTCTCTTTCTTTTCCTTACCACTGGCCGTGTCTGTCATCATCTTTGGAGATGCTGCTGCTGTTTTTTAATTTTTCTTCAGCTTTCATGACATTCTTGAAATCTCTCAAAGCCGTCTCGTCCAAAGCTTTCTGGTAAAACAGTTGAAGACGTTGCAACAATTATCCGTGCAGTTGCGATTTTTCCGTTTCTGACTAATCTGTTCGATCCATCAACGATTGTAACTCTTGTTATTAGTGTGACATCTCTGTGAAATTAGGATTGGGAGGTAAGAGCGGTATCCGTTGTTCGTACCAACGACGGAGTTCCATCCACCGTTTGTAAGGAACTAAAGTTAATTTTCGTCCTTCCATAGGACCAGGGGATACAGGTGTGATGTCCTTCCAGAAAGATCTGTCCTTTTTATCTTCACCTCAACATCCTCCGAAAAGAGGTCCAGCAATCGATCCTAACAAGGGTGCAGCAACTTTTAATAACGGTCCGATCAGTATGAGAAGACATTCTCCTCGTTGAAGAGCACTTTTTTTTCTTTTGACTGACCGGAATTTTCTTCTTCACCATTAGGTGAAGAACGTGACGATGTCGTCATAATCGCTGTTTCTGTATCTTGGTCAAAAGAATCGTTCCTTTCAAGAAGTTCAAACAACATTAACACACCGTGTCGATGATTTCTTTAAGTGCTTTTTGAATGATTTGTTTTTGCATTGGAGAATTGGCTTTGGCAAGTACTGACAAGATATTCCAATGTTAGCTATGCGAGTAGGGATAGCCTGTTTTTTTATTTCCCTTTTTAGAAGATATCTTTGGACGTTGAGGATGGTGTGAGCTTTGAGAGGAACACATCTTTGTTCAGAAAAACTGAAGTGAATCCTATCCAAGACTTCTTCTTTAATACTGGAATTCGTCTCCAATGATTGTCGGGACGTGGTAACAGCTTGACGTTAGGCACTACTGGGCGACGAGGTGTTCTCAATGGACTAAATCGTGCCAGTTCTTGTTTGGACAAATTCAGTAAACTTTGTAACATGCCTCTTCTGTCTTGCACTGTTTTTTCTTTTCTTGAGTAATGGATAGTCTCAAACATAAACTCCAATAAACCCGTAATGAAGGCAGCTGCTTTCTCTGCAGGTACTCGAGACTTGAACTCTTTCAATCGTTTGACCGTGTAAGTGTAAGCAGTCACTGTACATTTTCTGGAAGTAACTTTCTTGGTAGCTCGAATGTAAATATAATCTCCAGGGGCTACAAACGACTTTCTTTGATGACCGATCTTGACTCTCTCGGTCTTGTGGAGGTAGATGGTGTTGGATGAGGATCACTCATGTCCTCTTCAAAATCGCTAGGGTGAACTTCTGCTAACACTTCTATGAGAGTGTTGGGTGACACAGAACGTCGTCGTCGCTTGGCTTCTAGTTTTCCCTTCAAAAGTTGTGATAGTTTCATGACGATAGATGATTTAAATTTGATTTGACTAGATTACCTATCTCTTCCTATACATAGGGCCCCCTAACTAAGAGAAAATACTCAATCAGTTTCAATTTGTGAAGATGGAAGAGTCACAACGGATCACACTTCTAGTCTGAGATTTACAGAGTGTCATTCGAAAATATACCTCCAACAAGACTTCTGACTACTTCTCTCGAAATAAAAGTGAAGATACCTATTATGTCTGTCGGGAGAAAAGACATTGGGCTACAGAATGTCCAGAACGTCAAAGAAAAGGAACCTCCAAGACAGGTGAAAGCAGATTGAGAGTGTCCCAAGAAAATAAAAAAGAGAAAAAGGAGGAGAGGATGAGTGTTCAGAAGAAGAAGAAGTAGAAGAAGTAGAAGAACAACAACAAACTGAAGAAAAACCCATTCCAGTGACGAAATTCACCAACATCACAGACACAGTTATCTTGAAGAGAAGAGTGTACATTGAGAAGCAAGGGTGCCCGAAGAAAGTATTGGTCCATGGAGCTGAGTACGGAGAAGCCTGCGAGGAAAAACATTGAAGCGGTGCTACTGGTGTTAACCATCTTTGGTTAACAACACCACTGGTCATTTTCAGAGCCACTTAGTTCTCTTAGAAAAGAGATATACTACTAAATGATTGCCAACATATTGTGTGTTTTATGTTTCTTTTATGTTTGTGTATGTCTTTCACAGCTAAAACTTAATCCCCATGGATGTGTGTGTGTGTGTGTGAGAGAGAGAGAGAGAGAGAGAGAGAGAGAGAGAGAGAGAGAGAGAGAGAGAGAGAGAGAGAGAGAGAGAAAGAGAGAACTCCTACATTCTTATGTGTGATAGTATAAAGTATTTTTGTGAGTATAGTGTGTGAGCTCTCCTACACTTTTTAGGGGTGATAGTACATTTGTGTATGTATGAGCACTCCTACCCTTTTCAGGGGTGATAGTATGTGTGTGTGTATGTGTGAGCACTCCTACTCTCTTGTGTGTGACACTAGTAGTATATAAGAATCCTATTCTCTTGTGTGTGACACTAGTAGTATATAAGAATCCTACTCTCTTGTGTGTGACACTAGTAGTATATAAGAATCCTACTCTCTTGTGTGTGACACTAGTAGTATATAAGAATCCTACTCTCTTGTGTGTGACACTAGTAGTATATAAGAATCCTACTCTCTTGTGTGTGACACTAGTAGTATATAAGAATCCTACTCTCTTGTGTGTGACACTAGTAGTATATAAGAATCCTACTCTCTTGTGTGTGATACTAGTAGTATATAAGTATGTTTGTGTGTATCGTGTCTGCATATTCCTACCCTTCTCTTTCTTTTCAGTTCACTGCTAGGGTTATAGGGATTATAAGGGTGGTGGGGGGATTTAGTTTTGTTTATAAGTGGATGGTAGCGAATTTATAGGGATAGTAGGGGGATTTAGTGTTATTTATAAGGAGTTTATAGGGGTTACTTTTAACATTACCATTCCCCTTGCACCCATAGTGTCATTTTTTCAAAACAAAATTATGAATAGAAAGGGAAATGTCGTGTTAAAGACTAATGTTAAAATTCCCTTTGCACCCAAAGCATCATACCAATATTAAACCTATAGACTAATGTTAAATTCCCCTTGTACCCCAAGGGTCATACCAATGTTAAACCTATGGACTAATGTTAAATTCGCCTTGTACCCCAAGGGTCTTACGTCCAAGATTGCGGCCTAATGTTAATTTCCCTTGTAACCCAAGGGTAATTTTTGTACACACATCTCCACATATTACTATTGATGACATACAAAGATGATAATCGAATTCCGCTGAAGTTATATCAATGTAGAGCAACACATTTTTTTTTTTTTTTTTTTTTTTTTTTTTTGAAATCCAAATAAAATTGTATAAGGGATTTATTGTGTGGAAACAAAAGTAAATGGTCCAACAAGCAGGTGTCACATCTCTGATAAATGCTGATGTGAATCGAATAATGAAAAATCAAAATCAAACGAAGCAAATATGTCATCAACACAAGTTGCATACCAAATTTGAATGAAATCTAATGGGAATTACAGAACTTATTGCGCAGAAAGGAAAGTGGGTTAGTTCAGCAATCAGGGACGATAACTCGTTTAAAAGATGATGTTGCATGCTGAACGCGTACCTAAGCAAAACTCACAATCAAACTCAGCAAGGTCTTTTCACTATCAAAATATGTACCAAATTTGGTTGAAATTCAATAATGAACAAAGGTTTTGTTGTGCGGTAATAAAAGTGAGTGCGTCCATAAATCAGAGATAAAAACAACGGTAAATGATAATGTAGAACACTTGCAGTCTAGCTCAGCCGATGTCTTATCAATATCAAACTGCCTGTAAAACTGGGTCCAAATCCAATAATATTTCCTGGAGTTACTGTGCGGAAATGAAAGTGGTTTGGTCTAATAATCAAGGAATTTAACTCATCTAAACGAAGAAGCAGAACCATTAGAATTATCGCCAGCCAAGACATTATGAAAAGAAAGCTGTCGATTTGGTTGAAATCGAATATTAATCAACTATATTGTGTGGAAGCCAAAGTAGGCGGATCTGAAAATCAAGGGCTATAACTCCGCTAAAGTATAATGGAGAAAGCTGACAATCGAACTCAGGCAAAATCTAATCAATATCAAGCTTCATACCAAATTTCACTGCAATGCAAAAACAATTAAGGTAGTTATGCTGAAAGTGGGTGAGTCGGAAAAAAAGGATTGTAACTCCGTTAAACATTGACGCAGAACGCTGACGATCAAACTCGGCCATGGTCTCATCACTATCAAGTAGCATAATAAATTTGGTTGAAATCCAATAATAATCAAGAGATTTGATTGTGCGGAGAAGAAAAGTGAGTGGGTCTGAAGATCATGGCTATAACTATACTAATCAATGATGTTAAAGACTGACAATCCAAATCATTCAAGGTCTCTTCAGTATTAAGCTGTATGTTAAATTCGGTTGAAATCCAATAATAATTAAGGGAGTTTTTGTGCAGAGACAAACGCGGGTTGGTCTGACAATCAGGAGCTGTAGCTGTGCTAAACGATAACAAAGAATGTTGACAATCGAAATCAGCTTGCGACTCATCAAGATCAAGCTGCATACAAAATTTGGTTGAAATCTGATAACAATCATGGGAGTTATTTTGCGGAAACGAACGCTGAGGATCAAACTTAGCCACGTTCTCGTCAATGTTAAGTTGCATACCAAACTGAGTTAAAATCCAATGATAATTAAGGAAGTTATTAGGTGGAAACGAAAGTGGGATGGACAGAGAGAAGGACTGAAGGACGGACAGGCCCAATTTAATAAGCCCCGTTTTGTACAAAAAGAGGGGACAAAATTGCCTGCATAGAATTCTTTCCGCTAATATATGTATTCTTACGAAATCTTTCAGCATTACTCTTAAATGACAACAGAAAATTAGTTTGTTTTGTTCTACGTCATGTTGCAGATTTACAGCAATCCTTGGAATCATTGAGAGCTTCATTGTTTCAACGGTGTCAATATAGGTGCTCCATGACATATTGCATGGCGTCAGAAGTGGCCGCTCATCTTCGATATTATGGATCTGACAGGCATTCCGTCCCTGCAGATGACCTTCCCGAAGCATGGAAAAATCTACCAACACGTGGAACTGATATTCAGTGGTCGCCTCAAAGAGAAATCTGAAGAAATAAAATGTTCGTATTTCTTACTGTCGGTGGGAAAAGAAGGGAGATATATTTTTAACACCTGGTCAGGCATCAGCGCTAAAGATGCTAAGAAGCTAGAAACAATTGAGACGAAATGATCAGTGACAGAATTATGTTCTGGCCTTCCTCAATAAGGGTAAGGAAAAAACTTATTATTGAGGGATAACATTCAAGTTGCTCAGAACTATGAATATGCCCATTATCCAGTGTGCCATTAACTGATTGATACATTCCCTTTAGGAAATAAATTTTTGGTACAAGGAAAAAACTAACTTACAAGTCGAAAGACGTAATGTAACATGAACTATACGTAAATTCATTTTACATGCCTGCTGAACTATGAACATGCATACGGCATGAACCCAAGAATGTAATATTTACCTCGTAGGATACGCCTATCTAAGCCATTATTTGTATGGAACACATTCTCGATTTATTTTACAGTTTTTCCTTTGATTATTGACCCTAAAAAATTTCAAGATAATGTGCAACATTGATACATTTCATATTATTGCTTAGGTGTGATATATGAATCTCCGATGCCAACCTTACAGTGTGGTCATGAAGGTAAAAGGTAAGTCAGTGTACTAAAACTTATATTCTTCTCCTCCATAAACATGCCATGTCCATGACGTCTTGTAAGACTGATCCATTGGTGACATTCAGGATTCATAATAGTATGTTGATGTATGATTTCTCTGATGTGTATCTGTTCATGGGGAGTTAAATTACTTTGAAGAATGTGTGACGACATGTCATGTAGTGCTTTTGTGTGTCTGTACTGAAATATGAATACTATTCATTAAAACAGCAGTGCAGGGTTTTACACCTACATAAAAGTCAAAAAAATGCATTATAATCCCTATTATATTCTCATATCTAACAAGTTAATCCCAGACCTTGTCCTGGTGAAGAATGGTTCTCTGTTGAAGGTATAAAAAAAACGGCTACCTCCCCTGCACTGTGAGTCTTTCATACAGCACAGAGTTATATGCACTCAAAAGTTTTGTTTTGTTTTGTGGGGTTTAACGCCATTTTTCAGCACATAATAGGCTATACAAGGCAGGCCAGCATATTTGGTGGAGGAAGAACCAGGGAAGAACCACCGACCCACGGGAACCTACTAGCAAGCTTTCTCACATACCCACATTGGTCGAGCTGAGACTCGAACTCACGCGGACAGAGGTGGGGTATGTGAGCGATCTTTAAAAATGAGCGCCTTAGACCACTCAGCCACCGAGGGCCGTAGATCACTCGGCCACCCAGGGCACCGCGGTATAAAGTGAACGGAAGGTAGTGTAATGAGGCTAATGCATAATACACGTAATTACTTTTTAACAAAGAAACAGAAAATAATAATAAATGTGGTTGATTGTGCCAATAAAAAAATAGCAGCTGGCCTTAAGAGTGCAAGGGACAGTTTTTATACAAATTTGCTGACGCATCAACCTGCCTAATATAAAAATCCATAATAAATACAGTACACCAGTGATGCCCAAAAGGTCCATATTTTTGGATAGCTATAATTAATCAAAACAACAAAATATCATTAATTGGCCTGAAAAATGAATGGAAGTTCATAGTAAAATAAGTGTATACACACCAACCCCCAATTCACACATACATTGTTCACGTCCGAAGGCCATTCTTTTCACAAAGTGATACGTACAATGCAAATGCAAGCTCTTTCCATGTGTGATAATTTTGAAAAAACGTTTTGTACTAGACAGTTTGATGCAATTCAGAATTGTTTCCACCAAGGCCATTTTCTTTAGATATTCTACTTGCCACGAACTCATCGTGTTTACTGGCTATCTCTGCTTGCTAGCCGACTATTGATATTTCACTGTCTAGATACTGTCAAGTAACTATGGGAGGTGTACACGCCTCACATCAATTTAAAGAACAACACAAGGCCAAAACACCTAATTCCCAAATATATCCATATATTTAATTATTAAGCAATCATAGCTGAAAAAATCACACCAAAGCCTTAAGTTAAGAAATTTGACAGGGGCCAATTTACGAAACTATCCCCTGCTACCGAAGGGACGACCCACGTACGGTTCCTGCTCAGTTGAGTCAAGCATGTACGATTTAAGTAGGCAGCATGTTCTGATGTAGTGGTCATTTAGCAGTAATGACCAGTATACATACATGCAGATTCTTCAGATAGTTCTAACAGAAGCACGTAACCAGTCTTAGATAACAAGCATCGCACTCTCTAAAACGCGTTATACTCCCTAAGTGTGCAGATGCAGATACAGTCCTGGCTAGACCAACAAGTTGTTCTCCACCTTTTTTTTTTTTTTTTTTTTACTGGTGTCAAAAAGAAAGAAAAAAAAGGGGAGAACAACTTGTTGGTCTACAGTTCTGGCATGCTGAAACTATAGTAACAAATAACCATGTGATGATGCTGGTACAGGAATCATTGCGAGGGCCCTTTCCGATAATCACGTAAAAGATCAGTGCAGCTTGTAAATTGAAACTGCTGACATAGGCAAAACTGCAGTTTTGCATAAGCTTTTAACATTTCAAGTAAGTTCCTCCACTCTGTTTTTCGATAAATGGCATAAAAAGTATTTTATTGCATTATTTACAATTTTAATTATTGTAACAAGCCAGGGGTCTAAAAGGTAGTACCGCGTTCAAGTGCCAAAGTTCAAATGAAGAGGGAGCAGGGCAAAAAAGAAAAAGCAAAATATATTGAGTTAGTTTGCTTTGAAGTCGTTGTTTTCCCTATATTTCCAAGGACCTTAAGACAACAGACGCTGTCAACGGACAGTTCTAAAACGCGCTAATACCACTGTAAATAAGTTCACCTAATCAAACTAATGACCACACATTCAACAGGCGGAAAGTTCACACTTGACAAGTTTTTCTTCCTTCACATTGGTACGATTTATTACTACGTAATTCTAAGCCGTTGATCACGACATGTACCACAAAACATTCCCCAAACACCTAATACACAATATTATTACTATCTCTGATATCTAGGCACTTATCGGTGAGAATATCCCAAGATATTCTTATATTAAGAATTTTGACCCAGGACCAATTCACGAAACTAACACTTGATACCTTAATGTCCAGTAAATACGGTTCAGTATGACCACTATACCTACTAAATGGCTAATTACTTGGTTTGAGAAATATCTTCACAACACAGATTCATCATAATCAAACAAATACATGTAATCACACAAATCTATTGTATCTATAAACAAAGATATAAATACAAATAGCATATACACTACAAGTGTTACATTATTAAATATCTAATGTCATAATTATAACCAATAATCATTGTTGCCATTCTTTAGAAGCAGTGCCTACTTTCCGATAATGAACAAGAATGAGGGGAAAAAAAGATGAAAATGAACGAAAATTAAATGAAATGACAAAAAAGGAAAATGAATGAAAAATAGGAAAATTAACGAAAGATAAGTATGTCAAATACATTTTAGAATTCTAATTAAAACATACTTCCATTGTCGAGAATTACTAAAAGTTAATTGCCAAGTGTAATTTAAATATGGGAGTTGAAAACTTACCACACACCCTGTCATTAATTTCCTTCTCTTTTTCTTTTCACTGCTTATGTTATATCTACAGATATCAAATTATGTTTCAAGCGATTAAGCAAATGATTTATCAAATAACCCTCGTTGGACACATGTGACTGTGATCTACCAGAGGCGTTCGGCAGACGCAAATTGTATATGAAAAATGATTTGCAATTGCACCACCCAAGTAATTTATTGCATAGTGAACTAAATTGCCCTCATAGTTTACTCAACTGGTATTGTGGCGTACTACCCTCGTTACAAGGTGTCCGCTTTATTTCTTTGGTTATCGTTATCTAGAGGATGATCGACCTAGGTGTTATTGCCCGGATCGAGTAAATAATAAAAGAAATTATGAAGTTTATAGATAGAATAAATAGATATCTGAGCAGATATATAGAACAGAATAACACGAGCCCCCATACATGAAATATAACAATTTAATCAATTGCATAAACAAACTGGGATAATACATTACATTAGGAAGATACACTTCTTTTTGAAATAAATCATTTACTGAATTTCAACACCAATATACTTATGCAAATAGCCGATCTGTTTTAACGATAGAATTAGTTCATCATAGAATCGAGTGTACAATCGAAGTCATTGCCCCTGCATAACAGCATAACCTGGTTAACGCTGGACCCTCCAAATTCACCGTTGCTGTTCTCTTTGTTCTTTCGATTTTTCCCCTCCTCACTCTCCCTATCTCGCCTCTGTCGGCCCTCAACTTTGTGTGGGTAGGTAGGTAGGTGGATACGTGAATAGGTAGGTAGGTGGATACGTAGGTACGTGGATGGAGCTATTTCCCCTTTCAAAATAAACAGAGAAGCAACCTAAATCTTCCGTCAAATATCCTACTGGGAATAGAACCTTACTCCACTCGTTACGTCAGATATCGTCCTATCGGAATTCAAACAGATACCAAAGGTTATCTGGTCAGGCCAAATTGGACAGACCATAAACAAACCTAGTTTCAGAAGATTAATGTATTTTTTAACGGCTATTTCATCACTGACTCAATCTAACAACACACGATGCATAACAGTTTCAGTTCACGTCTTAATTATACAAATAAATCAATGAAATTCACTTCATGGCTTAACTACATTAATTCCAGTGAATACTCAAGTCTTTATCATACATGAAATCATCTAAGACAACTTGTATCAAATAAAGTAATGCATGAAATTCTTAGAATACACGATTCCTTTAACAATCAAGACGATCAATTCAAACAATTCGTAAAACTCAAATAAAGAAAATTATTGTACGAATTCAGACAAATGAACTCAACAAATAGTTATACTCATATCAATAAAATTGATCTACGAATTTAAACAAATAAATTCATGCAAATATAACCAAATAAATTCAAGCAAATAATTACATTGGTATCAACGAATTACATGAGATTGATGCAAATACCTTGTGCTTTCAAGACTCGCTCGCTTCTACCGCCAGAATCGTGTCCATCAACTTTCCAGACATCCAGTCCCTTGAATAATTGTTTTTACTAGAGAACTTCTTCTAAATTCAATCTCGGAGTCAAAAATATCTTCATTTTGCAGGAATTTAGACTGACTAAATTTTGCGATGGGGCATATTAAAAACCATGAAATTTCGTGTGGGAAACACGCGCCTTATTTAGGGTAGCCAATCAACGGATCTACCGCCTTTTATAAATATGCGACAATTCGGTCAACGTAACCTTCTACATTTTCAAATAACTGATTCTGGAGAATTTCAAAAGATGATACAATTTTACAAACAATCCCTGCATCCTCTCAACGTTGACATTTTTGATATGTAGCCCTCCAAATAACCTTCTCCTTCCAATCAGTCTGTCCGTTAAATAAAAAATGCTTAATTAAGAATCAATTTCTCCCACGACAGGAACATTAAAACCATCGCAGTCTAGCTATTTAATACGGTATCTTCCCTCATAAATCTAATTAATTGTTCTCTGTCAAACTAAAATGTGCTCTACATAAATCGACAGAAATTTGCACCATTACAGTTATATTTCACTATACCGGATACTAACACACACGATAAGGATTAATAAAATACTATAAATTCCTATTTTAAGCATTTTGTGTCCAGTTCAGATCATATTCGGTTTCTTTGCATACATTTCTGGTTGCAATTAATTTCCCTTTTAATTTTGTTCACTCTCTCTCATTTTCATTATTTGATTTTCGGTGATAGGAATGCCCTATACCATAACCATGTACCCTTGTGAGGCTCACCACCACCACTATGACCTAATTAGCGGTATATCGGCGAAAAGATCTAGAGTATATTGAAAGATCAAGAGACTTACAAGCCAAGAAAAAAACTAAAAATGTATAAAATGAAGTTATTTGGTCAGCCTTACTTTCATGTGTCTCAAAAACTGTAAAAAGAAGCGTTCAAACTGTCCCGAAGCAAAGTAATAGTTGCACTGCCAACTGTTGCCAACAGCTTCGCGGTAAATCAAAAAGGGTTTTTTAAAAAAAAAATCTTTTGTAGAGCAGCCCCGCAACATCGACTGATGCAAAGATTACAGCAACGGCTTGTGAAATTTTACAGAAAGCAGACACCGGAAGAATGGCAAACAACGGGTGCGTGGTTAATGTGTTGACAGCAAGGTCTCGACTTTTTCTACATTCTCCACAGTCGAGAACAGGAAGTAAGACTGTGGAAAGCATGTAGTATAATTCCAGGACTAGTTTTTACGGAAGTTAATTTGTGTAACAAAGACCAAATTAAAGTTCCATCATTTTTTCATAATGTAGACAAACTTAACAAAATATAAAATAAATGTAAGGAGATCATATCATTACAGCCCTTACCACTCAAATCACGATTTGAAAAAAAGATATCACTCTGCACTTTATATTCCTGTTCTTGAAGAAAGTAGCGACGCTGAAATTACTTTGAATTAGATATTTTGACGATTTTTAAAACAAAATCTATATATCATATTTTTACTTTTGATAGAATGTATTTTATGACGGAAGGCGACGAATTTCAAGTTTCCAGACAATATTGAAAATTCATGCATATCTCTCTTGTAAGCTCACAGAATGTAAAAGTTCTCAATTTCTAATACAGATTATATGACACCATTGTACCCTTGAAAAATACTCACCTAAATGCATACTGCTTTTACACAGATCTACCTGAGCATAATGCACCTGCAAATTAGTGTCTACTATTGTCGCTTGAAATAAATATGTAGAAAGGACAACGTAGAACCCTATCTGTCCGCGCATTATGGGACGACATATCTTTTGTTCACTGGTCGGTGGCATGACAGCATTATGGAACGACATATCTTTTGTTTATTGGTCAATGGCATGACATCATTATGGGACAACATATATTTTGTTTATTGGTCAGTGGCATGACAGCATTATGTGACAACATATCTTTTGTTTATTGGTCAGTGGCATGACAGCATTATGGGACAACATATCTTTGTTTATTGGTCAGTAGCATGACAGCATTATGGGACAACATATCTTTGTTTATTGGTCAGTGGCATGACAGCATTATGGAACAACATATCTTTGTTTATTGGTCAATGGCATGACAGCATTATGGGAGGACATATCTTTGTTTATTGGTCAGTGGCATGACAATACAACGTACATATTATTCCATGCATGCACTTTACAAGTTCACACCATATTAGCTAAGTATAGCAAAAAGTTGTTTTTATACATCATATCTAAATCAACACAATCCAGTAGCGTTGCAAACGAATCATAAAAATCCTTACAATATTTCTAATTACAGATAACAATTTGTGAAAGAAAACAACACGTGCAAGTATTTGACTTGGTACTTTATAAGTATTCTAAAGCATTTGACTTAGTACTTATATGTATTTTAAAGTATTTGACTTAGTACTTATATGTATTTTAAAGTGTTCTTCTCAAGAATCCCTATTGAAGAAACATTTTACCAGTAAATTCAGTTTATAATGAAATCAAATGTTAGGAAATATCGGATATTACAAATCACGTCGCGAGGTCCCCTCTCTCTGTTACCAAGCACGTCGCAAGGTCCCCTCCGGTCTTTAATATAATATTTTACCTCACTTATGAAGAAATTCGGACATAACAATATGATTTTGGAGGTCTCTGTGGCTTCACTATACTTGGAGCTTACTGTGAATAATACTTTCCTATTTCAATTTAGCTTCTCTTTACAGGGGAATAACAAATATGTTGAAATTAGTTATTTTATTCTGAGAAATTTTATACTTTCTTGTGCCTTATTCAAATTTGCAATCGTATTATTCAATTAAGATTTATGTTGTTTGATAATCAGAATATGTTAAGTTTTTTATATCAATAATGGATCAGCTGTGGCATAGTCTTTATTAACACTCTTGTTGATTAAAATTGTAGATTTTTAAGCGTTCATGATTTTTAATTTAAATTTGATTTTTGTTCATTTCTATGGAGTCTTCAATGCAGTACCAAAGGAATGACAAAGCCTCGAACAAAGGGTTTGCAAAATTGGAGAATGTAACAAATAAATATATTGACTTGACTCGAAAGAATGATAAAATTCCAAAATTATTTTATAAGATATTTTTAGATAAAATCAAGGAAAACCCAAGGCAGTTCCAGAAAAAAATGTAAATAAGATCTTAATACTGACATAATTGACGACGACTGGAACACCATTTATTGACACCTCTTCAAACAACAGACGATACGAAACTTCTGAAATTTAAAATACTATATAAAGTTATATATATATATATATATATATATATATATATATATATATATATATATATATATGTATATATATGTGTGTGTGTGTATATATATATATGTATATATATATATATGTATATATATATAGTACATTAATGAAATGTAAGTGGTCATCCACTGCAATGTGCACTTTTCATATATAAAAACCCCCACCAACAACAACAACAACAACAAACAACAAACAAACTTTAGTTAATCTTTTCTTTTGATGCAGTTGTGTTAAAACATTAAATCTCTATTTTTAAATTTTAAATACTTGCTCAATTGAAATTGAGTTTAAATCTTGTACTTTTCTGCTTGGTTGGCAGGCACCATCAATAGGGACGACAGCTCTTAATCTGTGCAGTTCAAAGTTGGTTGCACGTTATACACGTGCCGATATAATAGTTGAAATGTGAGTAATCATAAGCATAGTAATAAATAATCTGTTAATTTTTGTTTCATTTTTTAAAAAAAAGTTTTTTTCGTTAGAAGCGATTTCAACAATTATTTAGGCATGTTGTGTAAAAGTTTATGTCAACAGTGCAATGAGACCAAATCCTTGCACATTTTGTGCATTTATGATTTTTCTGACGCACTCGAATGAACGACCACGAATGACCTTTGACCTGTTGCAAAGGGGGTAAATCGTCTGTTTCTTCAGATAAAGGTGAATTGCTCTAGTTACATTTATTTAATCTGAGACTTATATAATAGTATGTGCTTTCATTTTTTTAATTTTTTTTTGTATGAAAGGTTTACACTACTTACATGCATATATTTTGTTCAGACATGTAAAAGAAAAATAACATGATGGATGAGAAAAAAAAAAGAAAAAAAAAAATAGAACGTGAAGATCGTATATGAGTTTATGTGCGACACACCCACAATTCTCTTTTTTCACATAACAGCGCGTGCCGTCATTCATTTTAAATATCTTTTTTGTACACCTGTGTCTTGATCTACATGTCAAGTTGCCTGCCTATCATCTCTATCTCTCTCAGCTGTCTCACAGAAAACAAGTGAAGACAAGTAAATTTGGAATTTTTATTCATATACACAGTTTTCTCTATTCAAAATTAATCTTTGTGAACACAGTGTCCGGTAACTTGTATCTGGAGTACAAACAGAACAAAGGAAAATTCTATCAAGGGATTTGGAAACATGAGAAATGGAATTCCACCAGTCACCCACGCCCAATTATTTCTACGAGGTGTAATACCCACCCACAAGTATTAGAACACAGCCTAGCTTGACTGAATCTTCAGTTTAGATTGTATTATTTGCACTAGGTATACAAAAAGTTTTTAATAATCACACACAGTTGAAAGCACGAAAAGGCAATACGGGATATTCTGCGTTCAGTGTATGTTAACCAGCGGTATATTAGAAGAGTTATTGTTTGAGAACCATTCATCTTTTCTCCTCATTAATTATCGGATGTACCGTCTATACTCCCGTATAAATCAATCCAAATGCAAACAACACAGACCCTGATCTCCCGTCGCATAATGCGCCGGCAGATCAGGGTCTATGTTGTTTGTTCTACTGATTAGTCCTTACAAACTGCATAGACCCAGATCTGCCGCCGCATTATGCGACCGCAGATCTGGGTCTATGCAGTTTGCAGTTGTAATCAACTAATACGCGAGTACATACGGTAGGATTTGTACAGCTTTGAGATTTTATCCTATACAAAGACAGAAGAGTTTCATTTAGCTTGTTAGTTGGGGCATAAGTGTTGCTTGTGCAAAGATTAGAATACGTCAGCTTTTGAATACACACTCATGTACAGGGTGAAAATGGAGCGAAGAGGTGGGGGGGGGGGGGGGTCGGGGTTGGGGGAGGGCTAAGTAAAAGATTCATAATTATAATCCAGCAAATTCAAGGCATGCTACCAAAATATTGTTCATCACATATAAACGGTATAATTAATATTTTCAGCAGTTCTCTAAAGGATCGAGTAAATGAACAATTTTTTAAAAATTAATATTTCATCCTGTCACCTTATTCATCTCTCTCTCTCTCTCTCTCTCTCTCTCTCTCTCTCTCTCTCTCTCTCTCTCTCTCATGAATGAATGAACGAATGACAGCGCCCAGCGATTTCACTATCTCGGTCGGTACTAAGCTCAAGTATCGTCCATGTTTTCAAGTTGACCTACTGGTGTGGAACGTGCTGTAGTGGATACCCTATGTATAGCCCCCAATTTGAATAGCAGTTATTCAGTCCCGTTAAGTTTGTTAGGTTAACTGCAGTCCCGTTGACATTGCTAAGGTAAGTGCATATTTTGTGAGAATATATATCGCTCAAAGCCAAATACACATATTTGGAGTAAAACTGCAAACCAGCTTTTCTGGAAGACAGCATAACAGCTGCAATGACGTTAATATCCATTATTTGGCACGTTTAGTTTTGCGTTTTCATTTCACTTACATGCAGAAATAAAAGACTTCGTTTCATTGCAGGCTACTTACTATTTATTCATGGTGAATTAGCTGGCGTAAAACTGTATGAAAAAAAAAGTATTTTGGTCATTAGTGAGTTATAATACAGCGATAATATTAACAGTTTCATAAGCTATATATCACAATACATGTATCCTTAGTGAATTATAATACTGCGATAATACTAAGTTTCAAAAGCTATTTGTCACAATACATGTATCATTAGTAAATTATAATACTGCGATAATATTAACAGTTTCATAAGCTATGTGTCACAATGCGTGTATAATTAGTAAATTATAATACTGCGATAATACTAAGTTTCAAAAGCTATTTGTCACAATGCGTGTATAATTAGTAAATTATAATACTGCGATAATACTAAGTTTCAAAAGCTATTTGTCACAATACATGTATCATTAGTAAATTATAATACTGCGATAATATTAACAGTTTCATAAGCTATATATCACAATACATGTATCCTTTGTGAATTATAATACTGCGATAATACTAAGTTTCAAAAGCTATTTGTCACAATACATGTATCATTAGTAAATTATAACACTGCGATAATACTAAGTTTCAAAAGCTATTTGTCACAATGCGTGTATCATTAGTAAATTATAATACTAACAGTTTCATAAGCTATTTGTCACAATGCGTGTATCAATTAGTGAATGTGTAAGTATCATCTGAAGATTTTTCTGAAAAATTTAAAGATTCCTTTGCGAGATAGTTTGAAGAAATATCAATATCAGCCTACAACGTAATGTTTCCCCAGTTACATCTATACATGAAAAAGATGGCGTTTATGGCATCAAACGTAGTGGTTCAAATACATTTAAGACATGCGCAGATTGTTCAGCTTTGCTCGATTTCTTTGTCTAGCTTCTGACTAGATATATCACAATTCTTTAAAAAGTCTTTATTTCACCTATTTCAACATGACACTTAAGATATAAGGTTAAATCCTACTTTTAAAGGAGGGTGATTCATGAAATCTACGGTATATATGTGTTGATGCCAAATGCTTTGTTTACAATCTATTTATAGGAAAAGTAGGAGGATATTCTGAGCAATCAGATATTTTATATCCCCGGAGGAGTTATTTCCCTTGTATTAAATTGTTATCACCTATGGTGACTGCGATCTAAGGGTGCATGGGACAGTTTTTTTATGCACAAATTTAATGCCACATCAACCGGCCTAATAAATAAATTTTAAAAAAATAATTAAAAAAACATAAAAAAATACACACCTGAGGTCAAAAAGGCCCATATTTTTGTATAGCTATAATAAAACAAAATATAAGAATATCATTCACTTGACCTAACAAGTCAATGGAAGTTCATAGCAAAAGAAGTTTATACACCCCAACTCCAAATTTATACATGCATTTTTCACGTTAGAAGGTCATTTTTGATACAAAGTGATGCTCACAGTGCAAACGCAAGGTCTTTCCCTAGGTGATAATTTATTGAAAAACATTGTGTACTAAAAAGCTTGATGCAATTCAAAATAGTTGCCATCCAAGCCGGTTTTGTATCTACTGATATGGGTGGCTAGCTCTGCTTCCTTGCCGACTATTGGTATTTCATTGTCTAGATACTGTGAAGTAACTATGGGAGGTGTACATGCCTCACATCAATTTCAAGAACAGCACATGCCCGAAACACCTAATTCCCAAATATATCCATATTTTTAACAATTAAACAATAATAGCTGAAAAAATCTCAAAATATCCTTAAGTTAAGAAATATGACAGGGGTCAATTTACGAAATTATCCCCTGCGAACTAAGAAAAATGTACAGTTTACAAGCATATTCAATGCAGAAAAAAAGCAAACGGTTTACTTCCTTTCATCGTTAAGTTTTCTATTGTACGTTCTTTGTTTAATGGTGTCAAAATTTGTTCCTCTTGGAGCAAGCTTTGGGAAAATAATTTTCGGAGAACATACGATGTTGTATTTAGCCGTACTGGAGATTTAAAAGTTAAAATCTTTCATTATAGGTTTTGTATTATAAATTCAATGAGACAACATTGACATACATTTGGTTACTCCTACCCCTTTATATCTGCGATATTTTATGAGATTGTTAACTTACTGTTTCTTTTGGTGATAAAACAAGGACTATATCTTCAGAAAATTACATTTTCGCTTGCAAGTTAGTCAGAGATTGGGGCCCTGTTGTCGATATTATTAATTAACCGTAAATTTCGACGAAAAATGAATCTTCCAGGTTAACTTGCAACCTTCCACAATCCTACCGTATGTACTCGCGTATAAACTAGATCCAAATGCAAACAGCATAGACCGTGATCTGCCGTCTCATAATGCGCCGGCAGATCAGGGTCGATGTTGTTTGTTCTACTGATTAGTCCTTACAAACTGCATAGACCCAGATCTGCCGGCTCATTATGCGACGGCAGATCTGGGTCTATGCAATTTGCAGGTGATATTCGTTTATACGCGAGTATATACGGTAATTACTGATTATCCTTAGAACATTATTTATAAAGTTTATGTTATGATCATCTTTGTCTTCAGCAGATAACCGTACCGTCATCTAAACTTCTAATCAACATTTATGAAATTGTAGATCCTCCTATTGTCTGCAGTTTTTATGGGTATACTTTAATCGCATACGACTGACTTACTTTGAATGTGTTTATTTACATCGTTAACGATAAACGGTCAGTCATAGCGTCTACTTTTGCGCTTTTGTACCTCTGGTAAAGGCCTGAATGTAAACACGTTACGTCATAGCCATCGTTTCCTAAAGCGGCCATAAGCATAATTGATACAGCATGTTAAGCGAGAAGATTTCTTGGCATTATTAGAATATAAAATCATTTCTAAACGATTTCGACAAAATCCAAACTATAGTAACATACAGCACAAACTCTTTGCTATTTAAACTTCATAATATCAGGCGCTTGAGGAAACGCTTTTAAAAAAATATTTCAAAAAATAGTGTTGTATATCATTCCATGTTTCCAATTCCGTCATGTGCTTATATTCCATATAATCATGCAGCAATTGATTACGGGCTACGTAGGTAAAAGTTTGCGATTTTCGTATGCGAGAGAGATGGTAACAGAAAGTGGCATTCTGTCAATAACGGTACACTCTGTTTCTCATTAGACTGATGACAGTATGCTCTATGCCAGATTCATTGTCGGTCAAATGCCATTTTTCTATTACCCATCCTTCGAATGCGAAAATAGGAAAAATGATATTTACCACGTATTGATAAAGCAACTTTAGCATTGTATTCCTTTTTTTTTTTTTCGTCTCAGTGCGATCTCTTGTTAGTCGAGGATGGATCTCCATATTCAGTTTAACATCGCCATGGGTTTGGCAGCCTTACTGGGAGAGATGATCAGTTTCTTCTTCTACAAACATCATTCTTCATGGGGCAGGAATATTGGAGAACGTTATCTCTTCGCCGCCATCATTTGTGATGCAGGACTGGTTGTCCTGCTAAAACTAATCTTGGAGTAAGTTAATATCAAAATTTAGAACGGCAGGCTAAAGTTTTCCGAGCAAAGACGTTCATTAATTAACTGTCTGATTCGAAGCTAACGAGGGCTTTCTATGGTGTCTTCTCGAAGCCAAATTAACAGGATATCATTAGGGACCGGTCAACTAATGTTCGAAAATTCGAGAAAAAAAAAAAAGCGGGGGGGGGGGGGGGGGGGGGGGGGGGATTTTCCTTTGGACCCAGTATGTTTGTTTGTTTTTTTCTCTTTTTAGCTCCAAGTAATTTATTTTAAACTAATATAACGGATATATAGGATATCTACAGTTTCTGAGTAGATATAAGGAAAGTTTTCACGAGTAAAAAAGGTAGATTTTAGTTTTATTATATATTTTTAAAGAAACCGTCGATGTGCATGGATTTTTTTCTTCTTCTCTGTTTTGTTCCAGTGCAATTAACGGCAGCATTGCTACAATGTTAAAAAGAAGTTCCAAAATTTTACAACAATGTTAGGTCAACGACCTTTTACAAAGGTACCTTGTGCATATAATGCTTCAGATTGTGTCTTTTGTCAAATTAATTGCTGTTTTCAAACGAAAATGAAGAGATTTTTATTTTTGTTAACACATTTCTTGCGCGGATTGATAAACATTGCTGGGACTGTGGAACATCATAGAGCAGTTGCATCGGACATATTTCAGAACGTAACATCTTTAAACAAAATATTTTAATGATTGTGGGTTTACTTGTATGGATTTTGGTTCTTTATTTTGTTTATTTATGCATTCAAACGTAAATTTTGGCGTTGGCAAGCTTGCAGTCTAGTTCGCTAACAGACGCTGCACCCAAATTTCGATTGTCACTTAATTTTGGTTTGCAATCAACACTCATCAACGTTCGATTTCTCCATTGTTTTCAAACATGATTATGATTGTGTTAAGAGTTAAAATTGCTACTTAAGTTATTTATTGATCTATTTAATCAAGAGTTTTTCCTAAAAATTTGTTCGTTTGTCGTAGAGTGTAAAGGGCATACGATAGTGTGGGTGACACAGAATATCAAATAGCAACAGGTCATGCAAGTTCAATCACTAATAACTTGCATGATTCATGCGGAAAACTAATTTTAAAAAGTTCATACTTTAGGCAATTTTTGATGGCGCCTCCTTATTGATTACATGAATGTATACTGGGGGGTCTACAGTCTTGACACATTTTACGATCTGTTCATCCACAGAGAGAGAGAGAGAGAGAGAGAGAGAGAGAGAGAGAGAGAGAGAGAGAGAGAGAGAGAGAGAGAGAGCAGAAGAAAAACAAGAAGAAGAAAAACAAGAAGAAGAAAAAAATGAAATATGCCTAAATATTGAAATACAAATTTGAATAACATACATAAGAGCATATATATTTCCTAAATTGGAAAATAAAGTAGTTCCAAAAATGATATCGACGCTGTGGCTGGAAAAGTGGTATCGCCTCTGTGGCGATATAATTTTTCTCCCAATGATATATTTCAATATCTCATTATAAAATATATAATAAAATTAGTTATTTTTCCTACGAATCGGAGCAAGAATATTTTTTTCATGCTATTTAGGAGCCGGAATGTTTTTTTTTCACTCAATAATTTCCCAGATCCCCCCCCCCCTCCCCAAAGTCATAATTAAATTAAATAAATGGTCGGTCTCTTACTGCTCTTGTTCAAGGCGCAGAGGATATTATTTTTCTGGAAGTATTTGAGCCATTTTGATGAAAGTGTATCTGAAATCCATGTCAGGAAGGACACCTGACTGGCTAAAGTTACACACTGACATACCGATACAAAAAGCAAATTACTGTCTCACGTTGGTGTATCGCCGACAACTGCATCACACTTCCGGTGCTCATAAGACTGCAGATAACTAGCATCCACAATCACCATAAATGTTTCCCAGGTTCCCTGCTTAGTATGCTTCCTACTATGCACTACACAAGACGAATAACTAATCGGGAGTATTACCGTCTATTAGTTACCGGCTTATGATGTTGGCTTGCCAATTTAAGTCGGGTACCAGCGACGTGTTTGGTGTTGGCGGGATATGCGGGTTTTTCCTTATGGCAGTTTCAGTTGTTTAAGAAGGTGTCAGTTGCAGACCGGTGCAGAAAGACATTGTTATTTGTATTACTTTTGTGCACGCCAACAAGACTTATGTGGTGGCGTGCATATTTTTGAGACCATGTGATGTCAATCTACGTTGCAGTCGGACATTAAAAATATGTTCTACGTTGGTTCCTAATGCGATTAAAACCACAGGATCTGCGTCGATGAATTTTGGCAATAACTGTAATCGTGAGTCATTAGGCATATAGCATCTAATGTACACGTATAAGGGAGGCAACTTGTGATGGTACTAACCTGTGAAAGGACAAGCCCCACTCAACTATTTAAATTCAGTATATGTCGTCATATGTTATTTCAAATCACACACACACACACACACACACACACACACACACACACACACACACATATATATATATATATATATATATATATATATATATATATATATATATATATATATACACATACATACATACATGTTTGTTGTTGTTGTTGTTCCTTCAAATTCAAAAATGACTATGGTATCACAAACTGGTTTGGTTTCTGTGAGTACGTGAGTGGCTGATAAGGACAATTTGTGCTCTGAACTGTCTGTGGCACACTGGACAGGAGATGCCACTTCGGGTTGCTTGATCAATAGAGAACGTGCTGCAGTTCTGAGATTTACGCTGCTCGCGCTTCTGCACTGCCTCTGCAATTCTCCTCAGTTCAAAGTCTGCAGCTCCATTATAGATGAGACTGAGATGGAACTATCCCGTGCGAGATCTTCTCAAGGCTCGGTCAATGTTGAAGTGTTTCAAGGATGACTTGAGGGAATCTTTGAATCGTTTTTTTTCTGACCACCCTGAGATCGCTTTCCCTCCATCAGATCGCCGCAGAAGATCTTCTTTGGTAGTCGCTCTTCTGACATCCTGGTGACGTGGCCTGTCCATCTCATCTGATGATTTCATCAGCAGATTGTGGATGCTTGGATCGCCTGCCTGTGTTAGACCTCAGTGTCTGGGATCCTATCCTGCCATCTTATCATCGTTAGTTTCCTCAGGCAGCCATGGAAAATGGTTCAGCTTATTAGCATGTCGTCTGTACACCGTCCAGGTTTCGCATGCATACAGCACGGTCGGCAACAAAATGGCTTTGTAGACCTTCAGTTTTGTTTGCAGACTGATGCCACACATTTGCGCGGAGTCTGCCAAAGGCCACAATTGTTTTAACAGTTCTGGCGTTGGTTTCATCATCGATGTAGACTGTACGTGACAGTGTACTGCCAAGGTATGTGAACTTTCCCACTGCCAGGAGGGTTTGGTCCTTTACCGTGACAGTAGGCTCTACGTAAGGTTTTCCTAGTGCAGATTGGTGCATGACTTTTGATTATGAAACCGAAATTATCACAAGCCGATGAGAAATGGTCCATGCCCTGTTGCATGTCCGACTCAGATTTGGCATTCAGGGGACAGTCGTCAGCAAGTAGGAGATCACGAATAGTCACTTCCTGTAACGTTATCATCGCCCGTAGTCTCCTCAGATTGAAGAGCTTGCCGTCAGTCCGGTATCTGATGTTGATCCCAGTTGTCATAGTCATGGAAGGCATCAGTAAGCAAGGCAGAGAACATTTTACCGAAGAGGTTTGGAGCCAACACACAGACTTGCTTGATTCCATTGGTGGTTGGGAATGGGTGAGGTGACTCGTCGTCGTCCAAGACACGAACGAGCATGCAATCATGGAACTGCCTAACCATTACGATGAATTTCTCAGGGCAACCAAATTTTGTCATGATCTTCTAAAGGCCCCTACGACTGACTGTGTCGAAAGCTTTTGTTAGGTCGACGAATGTCGTATTGGGGTTCTGTTCCTGGCATTTCTCCAGGAGTTGACGAGATACAGACACGATGTCTATGGTCCCTCGTCCTTTCCTGAAGCCACACTGACTCTCAGACAGGAGCTATTGATCGATGTGATGCACAAGACGATTCAGCTTAATTCTGTATATTGTTCCAGCCACAGGAATTTCTTACAGAGGGGGGAAAGAGGGGCATTTTTTGTAATAATGGACATATTTTTGGCGATACAAGGACCTGATGTAAATAATGAAATTTAGAACTTAATCTGTTTGGAAGTTGAAAAGACGAAAGCACATTCATAAGTTTATCCTACATTAAATAAAGAGAAAAATAAGTGGAATGCATAGAACAAAATAGAGTTTTAAGATTGTGTTTATAGTGATCTGGATAGAGGCAGAGGTGAGGGCTTTTTGAGGGCAGAAAGATGGTGAGGTGAGGGACTAGAAAGGCACTGAGGGCAGAGGGGATAAAACTGAAGGCAGAGGGGGGAACGTCCCTCTATTTCTAATTTGATCACACACATACACACACACATATATATAGATATAGTTCCTGTACCTTCGGTTTGCATATATTTTCTAGTCACATACAGTGGTCAAGAGAAAAAAGCAAATAGCATATGTTGTGCAATACTTTAGTGAAGTTACAGCCTCTTCAATGACCCACTTTCAAAAATACATGCAAGCATGGTAAAGTGCATTTTACACCTTACTGTGAAAAAAATTCCAACTGTCAGGTGCTAGCGCCCAGTAAAGTTGAATAAATATCTGCCAACGCAAAAAATTTAAAAGCACTTAGCATCAATCAAGGCTTTGTGGCATGCTAAAAATATAAACCAAGTAATTACTATTTTCTGTCAGCTATGTTTTGAGGACCTTCAGGAAACCACATTCTATTAGTTTCGTCACGGCAAAAGCGCATGCATGTGACTGCATTTAGGCTACATGTACTTTGCGAAATTTTCTCTCTAAGAGGTAAGCAAGTACGTGCACTGATATTTCACGATAATGTGATTTCATTTGCCAATGAAATGCGATTCAGCTAAACAATAACAAGACAAAAAAATAGCTCAACTTAAAGATATCCCACGCCGGTTCAACGTGAAAAGAATATTCCTGCTTCAAATAGATTACCTGACCTATTTTCTCAGGCCGCTGCGACTATCTTCGTTTTTTAATTATTTTTTTTTTCCAGATCAAACAATGAATTAAATATAGCATGACCTTCAAACGTTTAGAAAAGGCAATACTTGTGGAGGATATACTGTCCTTGGTTCAAAGTAGGGGTAGGGATAAGAGGATACTGTAAAGAGACATACAGCGAGTATTAATGAGATGTATGATAAACATTATTCTTTTCAGTACATTCTCTTTTCCTTTAGGTCTTTTCAAAAATAACTTCCAGAATGAATTTGTTATTTGTCGAGACTTTTATCTTTCAACAATACGCGTTGATATAGATGTGCTCACAAGGTGTGCATTTTGTGTGAATTGTTTATGAAATGAAAACTATAAAACACACACTAAATACTTTAAAGCAGGAATTTGATCCTAAGAATGAATCAGAAGAATTTGGTTTTATGATAAGAATAGTCTACAGTTGAACTGTCTTCGAAATGTAATTCTTCAGGATTCAACGGAACTGAATAATGTTGCAAACAAAAGGGGCTAGGTGAGGGAACGAGGAGAGAAACATACGCTTGTTTGTTCGAACAATATTAACAAGGTTTATCCGTTAAATCAGTTTTAAAAGTATTAGATTTTATACTATTCTCTTTCTTTGGAAGATGCGTTTGGTATATCTTATGTGTTATATTATACGAATGTATACATATGGTATATCTCTTGTGTTATATTATACGAATGTATACATATGGTATATCTTATGTGTTATATTATACGAATGTATACATATGGTATATCTCTTGTGTTATATTATACGAATGTATACATATGGTATATCTTATGTGTTATATTATACGAATGTATACATATGGTATATCTTATGTGTTATATTATACGAATGTATACATATGATATATCTCATGTGTTATATTATACTAATGTATACATATGGTATTTCTCGTGTTATATTATACTAATGTATACATTTGGTATATCTCATGTGTTATATTATACTAATGTACATAATGTGCTTCAGGACGTTGACTTTAGTGTAAGTCTAGTCGATTATTTGCTGCATTTTAAGGATTGTACTTTTGTACCTTTATTTTTTATATTATAATTTTGTTTTATTTTTTGTTACATCTTTATTTTTTTACGTTTTATCGTTTAGGCATATTTGCTTGTTTTTATTCGGAAAGATTTATCTTCCTTGACATATTAGCCATCTTTTACCATCACCATTTTTACTACCTTTCACTCGGCACTAAATAGCCAGAATTGGTCTAATGTGTCATTAAACCACATACATACATACATACATTGATACGTACGTACGTACGTAGATACATACGACTATAGTGTAATACACTATACATTAAAATATTTCTTACCTAATAATGCGCATTATTGAAAAAAAATCAATAGCAGTGAGCGAAGCTGAAGAAAGAACGCGCACGATACACAATTTGACACATTAGCGAGCTCTTTCGATAACTCTTATAAGCAAAACTATTAAAGGAATCGGATAGTCCTCTTCATGACAGCTTTTTTACGAACCATTACAAACTAAACAAAATATATTTTTCAGCATTACTTGGTATTATTATCAAATCTTGATCCGGATCATTTTTCACCAACGTCTCGATGGACAGATGATACTAATAATCAGGCAAATTACAGATAAAGAGTTTGGACATACCTTGGATGTCTGTATGTTTAAATTACACTCTTCATGTGCGGACCCTACACTTACCAATTAAATGATTGTGATCTATTACTTTGTTGTTTTTAATTTCCTTTTCACAAAATGACATATGTTGCAAGAATAAAATGCTTCTTATCTTTTCTGTCGTGAATATCAATTTAAGTGTTTGCTGGGTCTGCGTTCTTCATACACATTTTTTGCAAATGCTGGTAGAACATTTTAATGCAGTACGTTTCTCAGTATACCATAGGATCATAGTCTTTGTATATCTATTTCATATGAAGAAAAATCCCGTCGGTATTAAGCTGTTTGTATTTTGTATTATCCATGATTTACTTGAGTCTTGTTTGTAAGTGCTTATCAGTTTCAGGATACTTTCAAAATCGGGTAATGATAATATTTTAACAATTTTACAACAGACGATTTTTATTCAGTGTTAGAACGATTTAAGCACTTCCACAAATGCTTTTTATTAGCGTGTTTGATTACTTGAGATGATACCAATCTGAATAAATCCTTTATTCCACAATAATGATATTTGTTTCGATCGAATACAATTACAATGTTCACGTAATTGACTCTCACTCATTCTGTCATTCTAACTGATTGTATTAGTCTGTCTACATTTCGTATACATTTAAGGTTCCGCTCCGTCGTTATTGAGTACTTATGAAAGAAGGACAAGTATAAGGTGAAGCTGTGTACATTTGCAACAAGAACAATGCAGAAAATTTTGGCATACATCTATACAACTTTCATCGACTGTGACTGAAATTTATGAATGAAAGGTGTTAAGGCAGCAACTCGCCGTCCAAGCAGACAGCTGGCCGAAATGACTGCTTCCATGTGCCTGGCAAATGAACCTGAACTAATTCAATGTACACTAACTTTAGCTGTTTCTAAAAAAAGGAGAAATTAATTTAACCAGAGTAGACAACAGTAGCCTCTGAAAGAGTGAGTGGAGATGCCTTGTCAACTTAATTAAACAGTTATCATATTCGTTAGTCAAATTAAAACATTTTCATATATGAGACATCATATTTACTCAAAATTTACCATACCAGAGTCAATTTACTATACCCCTCTGAAGTAGCATGAATGTAGCTTCATGACGTCAAGGATAATTGGGTAACTTTAATGGGACGTACTCAGATTTTGTCTTGAAAGAAAGGAACTGAGGAGTATATTCCTATGAACAATTTGTTTTATATTTCAATAATACATCCAATAATGTATTCGGAACATTTCCTTAGTTATTTGCTATTTCCTTTGGGCATGTCTATAGATATATCAAGTGAACAAAGATGGAATAATTCCATACATTTTAAAGTAAAACTGCAAAATGAGCGGGCATATCATTTTCAAAGGTTAGTGATGTTATAATTTCATCAAATAAGACAATTGCAATCTATTCTAATGAGTTATACAAATGTGTTAAGGACAAAGGGAATGTACTCCTGCTTAGACCATTGAGTGGAGAAGAAAGGAGATAACTTTTTAGATACATAATAATGGAATAGAGTGAAACACAAACTAGCAAACTGCATTTTATGGTAAAACAATAAGATCAAAACTTTTTGACTTTAAATTGTGGGCGAGGGAATTTATTTCCGAGCAATTTCTAGCACATGCCTCGCTATTATATCACTTCCTGTCTAAGAGCTATCGTAATCTGGAACAATTGGTAGCGACGATGTTGCTATTACTATCATAATCTTGGTCCCAAGACCCAAGATAAGTCCTAAGCGTCATCCAGAGTTCAAGCAGCACAACAGACCATGTAACTGTGGATGGGTATTCAAGAGCGACCCATCTGGATCTAGTTTGCAATCTGGCTCTGCCCCATCAGTAATACAAAGTCCAAGACTGGATGTGTGTAAAGAGGCTGTATTCTTCCGTGGCCCAAAAACCAAGTATATGAAAGCTGCAGTCTAAGAAAAGAGGACAAATGAACAGATTTGTTTTCTCTCAGTATGACAGAGGCAATAGACGGCCTCAACACGCCGATGAAACTATTATTACAAACGTATGGAAATAATATATTATACTTTAAAACTCGAGCATAAATAATGAAACAAATGGAAATCGTACAAGAAAGAGTCCACAAGTGATTGTCGGCAAAAGCAAGGACTGTGTGCTTTTTAACAATGTTCTAAGTGCAATCTTCATGTAATTGACCAGCTACCTTTCCAGAAAAGGGCAATAACAAAAAGGGGCCCAGTCACAGGAAACTTAAATGAGATGTTGTTACGTTCTTGCTTCACAACGAGAGTCGGAGAGACTGCCCTGAGATTTAGTCTGTCCTGTCTTAACATTCATCCTCATTCTGGAAGTTTTTTTTAGTGAGAAACTTAATTAACTCTAGGATTATAATATATGTCAATGACTGATTTACAAGAAAATCACACATTTGTTTAGGTAAGCCAACTAATACATATAGGCATTCATGCACAAACAGATGTCGTATACAACCACAGGCAACAGAATGATGAAGAAGGTGACATGCAGTACGTGACTACTGTCACGGAGCACTCCACTAGCAGAAAGCTTCCATTCGGTGTGTTAATTGCACACAAACTCGGTAGCAAGAATGGATGCACACGCAACAATTGCTAAACAAAAAATAATAATAACATAAAAAAATTTATCACATGTCCTCTACAGAAAACAAACTAGCAAAAGAAAGTATAACTAAGTTCGAAAATGGAAAAATATTGAAGAATAATTATTTAACTTTTGATAGAAGTGCTCAGCATGAAAATACAACTGACGGGGAACATTCGGGTAAGTTTCAGTGATCCATGTGGCAATATAATACTCTGTGCATACTATGTGTAAAATGTAGATTTTGGAGGTCATTGCCCAGGGAATGACAGAACACTCTTTCAGCAATAATTGGCGACCACTATTACGAGAAGAGTGCAATTAGAGCTTGTATGCAGGGTCGTCGTAAGGGGCGGGCGAAACGGGCGATCACCCAGAGCGCCAAGCCGGGAGGGGCGCGATTTCACCGAGCTTGCGGTGTTTTTTCCCGGGAGGGGGGGGGGCCAAGGCGACTCTAGCCCGGGGAGCCGTTTCTCCCAGCGCAAACTTGCGACGGCCCTGCTTGTACGCATACAACAATATTTAAATTCTGAAAAAATAGATTTGGCACACGCAAATGCACTATGGAAAATGCGATTCCATGTTTCAGCAATAGGCAGGGAGACTGTCGAAAAAATTCGCTAGTCTGCCTTATCCATTTGGCACCCTATTCACCACAATTACTGCCGTATGGTAAACATTTGGATCTTTGTCGTGAAGACAGCAAAAAGCTTGAATCGATCGTAACGAATATTTTCGTCGATGTCAAGATAGGTACAGTCTTCGCTACCCAAGGGTCATCGATCCACATCTTTCATTGTTGATGTGGAGCGAAGAGTAACAACGACTCTTTACATGCTAAGATGACCTACCCTGTACAGAATCGCAACACAAGAGTTCTTGAAGGTTACAGTGATTTTTTTTAATTGAGCAAATATACTTTACATGTTTAGTATTAACTGTGGTCACTGTCGACACATTTCGAATATTTTAAATCGTGTCCATTGTTAGCGAGATTTACTGCTCTTAGGTCATATGACCATGACATTGAATGATAACAGGTTAAAACACATTGTCGAAGCAAAACTGCAATATCTTATGAAGAGTAGACTTGCTCGTAAAGCCTGCCATATGGTTTTTTGGCAGCATAAGTGAGTGTTGGACGCCAGGAAGAACTCCGCGATTGCAATGTTGCAAATTGTGATCTGGAGTCACGAGTGTCTCTGAAGTCACGAACGATGGGGAAGGGGTTTGGGTGGAGTCGTCCTTTGTTGTTATTGTTATGGACTATTACAAACAAAACTTGACCTAAAGTGACCTTTTTATAACATAACATGTTTAAAAAAAATTGAGGACCACATGGCAGATGGGTCTTTCATGACCAAATGTGTTATCCTCTTTAAATAAAGATTATTATTATTATTATATTGTAGACGGGTTCAGACCCAAAAGCAGTTTCCAGAAGTTACCAATGTGTCAACAGTTCCATAGCAGTATCAGTTTTTGACAGTTCATTCTGTCAATTCATAACGATTGGAATTATTTGAATAGCAGACTATGCAACTCCAAAAGCCCCTTTGGCTTTTTTTTTTTTTTTTTTTTTTTTTTTTTGCATTCACCATTGAATTTGCATGATTTAATCTCTTAGGTTCAAGAGATAAATGATCAGGATTTATGCTACTTGTGATTGCGCGCGCTCTGGTGGTAGTGAGTTTCCCATAGTTTTCACATATAATGTTAGTCGGTGATCCAAAACAATTTTTTTCCCCAAGAAAGGTTAGATAAAGTATTTCATAACCATAACAATGGTGTGATCCAGCCCAAAATGTGACACATGCTTGTGACTTGCGCATGTGGAGCAAAAGCTCTAATATATGCCATTACTTAGTGAGATGCTAATTTAGTTGTAAATATTTCTGACATATTTGGAAGAACCATGACTGTGATACTATATAAATGTTATCTGGAAACGAAAAGTAAATTGAACTGAATAACAGTTATCTCTTTCTTGTATTTTCCTTACCCACACTATCTTTTACAAAAGAGTAACTGCCCACATTATGTTAATTTCAAAGAAGAATTGACATTATAGTCCTTGGGAGAAATTACATGATGCAAACATTTCAGAAATAAATGTTTATCATTACACACATGTTTCCATGTTATACTAGTGACTGTATCGTAGTTTACAATGAAAAGGGGGCATCAGTCTTTTCAAGTCTACCTGCAACCTCTTACTTAAAGTAGAGTTTCTGAATGAAGATATAAAAAAACAAGTACTAAATTACAGTAAATATGAACTAAATTAGCCAAGAAAAATACATAAAAATACATAGATTAAACCCATGTGTTCCCAACGCCCCTTAAAGTTCCTATCCGGGATTATTGAGTACTTCAGAAAGAAGTAAAAGTGTAAGGTGAAGTTGTGTACATTTGCAACAAGCACCAGCTCTACAAAGTTTTTTTTTTAAATAACCAGGATTACTATATATTGAAATTCTGGTAAATTCATTTCTCTATATATATATATAATAAAAAAATCAAGCCCTGTATAAATTACGAAACTCTGAAGCAGAGCCGTACATATGCGTTGAATTCATTTTCGAAGTCATCAGTGTCGTTTATTAACATCCATTATTAAATAGTCCCTAAACATTAGTCTGTCTTCTGTTCTCATTACGAGTGTAATTGCTAAATCTAGCTGGACTTTTACAGAAACAAAATCTCTAATTTTCCTACTTCTGGCCTTCTTTAAGTATGGTTGGACATCTTAGAAAAACAAATACGAATCTTGATTATTTCCCCATCAGATCTGTACTCGATTAAAACTGAAATAAACAAGTCCTCGAACCTTCTGGTGATAATTCTATTTTATCTGTTCATTCTATTATTTTCCTTCTAAATGAAGACGGGCTAAATGAGTTTGCAGCTTTTGGTATTTTAGACTCGAATATTGACGCCATTTATTATAGTACTAAATATTCCATATACAATTTGTATGACATGAACTCTTCTTCTGATTGTACATCGATCACCTTGTTTCTCTAGTTTTTCTATACTCGCAAGCAACTCTCCTCTGATTGTTTTCTCTCATCTATGTATTTTCAACGTTACAATATCAGTAGTCACTTTTTTATTGCTTGTATTTTTACAGATGAACTTGACGTTGCTATTGCTGTCTAAAATTATTATGTCATGCAAAATTTAAATTTTTTAAGTCGTCAATTATTTCATTTGATTTGGTCTGTTTAGACTTGTTAAAGAAATAAACTGGCAAGGTATTAAACCTATTTTCTTCGACAATATGTATAACTTTTTTTTCCAAAGCTCTCATTATCTGCTTGCAAATGCCTCAGCAGAAATATCAAAACTTTTATTTGTTGTTGATGATGAAATTGGATTTTCATCCAAAAGTATCGTTTTTATCTTATTGTTGACCTTAGTAATAGATGAATTGTAAGCTGTCTTCATAACATTTAGCATGCCTTCATTGACATTTATTTTGGTTTTGACCTCCTCTATCCATAAGACTATCTCTGTTGAGTAATTCTTTTTCGAACCTCTGAGAGAGTAATAGCTTTGGCATTTATCTTATTGTTCAAGTCAGTGATTTTGTTCTAATATCATTAATTATTTTCTTTAATCACTTTATCATATTACTGGATTTTATTTTTCAAATCTCTGAGGAACTTTTTCAGTTTAGATTGTAATGCGTTAGAGTCTTCCAGAGACTTCTTCATTTTCTCCATGTCGCTTTCATTCTAATCATGTGCTCGATTCGCGGTAAATATTGTTGAATGGAGGAAAGCAGAGAAATTGTTTTAACTGGCCGAACCCACGATATATGGTATCCAGAGATAACAGATCTAAAGGTGTTAAAATATCATCCATAAGAGACGTACGATAACGCAAAATAAAAAATAGAAGCTTTCAAAACTGCAAACTTTATTACCGTGGAGAGTTTGTATAACATGCTTTAGACAACCACGTAATAGACCAGTAATAATAACAGTTGTTAAAATTATTGTCAAAGGTACAAATGCATCGATTACATAGTATCTAATACACATTTATCTAGCATTATGTTCCGTGTTTTGTTTTTTCTCTGTTGACTTTAAAAATTGATGTGTTTGAATGTTATGAAGCTAGCAGTCAAGGCAAATAAAGGTAACACTAACTTGAATGATAAAAGCCCAATAAAATATATAATACCATTTCATCTCATTTTTTTCACTTTCAGCTCTGTCTGTAATTCATTCAAATCATCAATGTATAGAAATGTACTCATCTAGCATGACATCATCTGACAATGGCTTTGATATTTTAGCTCAACTTACACTGACAAACATTTTATAGGTTTCGTGATTTGTTTTTCATCAATTATTTAAAAATTTATTTTCAGTTAAAGTTTCATCAGTAAACTCATAACAGGCTTCATTTCCTGTTTTACTCTCAATTCTTTTTTTGTGTTCTTTAATTTCAGCGGAAATAATACTACTGCTATTTTTCCCTTCAGTAAATCTGAAATATTTTGTAAGTTTTTGTAAGAGTGAGTCCACAAACGCAGAATACGGGTGTGAGATGGACGCCTCCTGTCGCAGTATACGGTGCTGACTTGATAGAGCCGGAGCTGGTACTGTAAATGTCCGGTATTCCGTGCATAACTCGCCGAAGTTTCGCAAATGGTGCCTGGCATCCGGGACTATATCTTAATCGGTGCCAGGATGTACCGGAGCCGGAGTCGCTACTGGAATTATCCAGTATTCCCTGCGTGACTTGCTGATGGTTCGTGAATGGTGTCGGGCATCCGGGACTGTATCATCGCCAAAGCCGGTGACAGGTAGTTGTCGTGACCGGTGATGGAGTTGTCAGGCATGGGTCCGGGAAAGCTCGTACTGGATAGAAACTGTTTGATCATCGATGCCAGTGCCGGACGCCTGCTGTCGCGACGGGATAAGACGGGATATTTGATCACTGTACCCGGTCCCTTCAGACCTAAGTCTAGGCCGTGTCTGACCCGGTACTGATCTTAACCGATCCACCTCTGATGGCAAAGTCCAAGGCAATTCGCATTTCCATGCCATTACCAGTTTCCATGATGCCGTAACGGGATAAGACGGGATAATGATCACCGTACCCGGCACCTATTGAACCCGAGTAAGAGTCGGTATTAACCGTGGTGAATCAACCTCTGATATCATCGCTGCTCCAGACGGGCCGGGGTACCAAACTGGAACTGGTCCTATAGGTATCGCCGAGAAAATCTGTTCCGATCGAAGGGGCTGGAGCTCTTTGTGACGCAGATTATGACATGGCTCGCTTAAACCTTTTCTGGACCGGTGAACTCTCCACCTTCAAAGATTCTGCCTGTAAAAAGTTGTTCGCTAAGGAGGCATCGCCCGCAATACTGATCGCATCGGCATCCTTGATCGTGTGTTTTCTTGCTTTCTAAAGTGCACCCAGTTTGGTCAAGATGGTCGCCCAAACATTTTCCATCCGTGGTGTGCAAATGTCGCATGTATGACCCAAACTGCGCTCCATAAAGGTCAGCCATGTAACTCGAGGAATTTTGCCAAACCTTCTTCCGATCTCAATAAAGGCTCCATGTCAAAAGTGTTTCGAAGTAAGGTTCAATCCCCTTACTGGCATGGTTGCGGCTTCCATATATTTGCCCACCCCACCCCCCTCAGAATTTGCCCCCCCCCCCCCTTCCAGGAATTTTTCCTAATCTTTTCCTATTGTTGGATCAGATCACTAACTAGAAACTATCAAACAGGGATTGAAATAAAAATTCTCTAAGATGGGGTCCACGTATTGCAAAATTGTGATAGAATCGGTCCTCACTGTACCGGTTTTATGTTGCTGGTGTACATAAGGACCCTTCTCTTTCTCTGATTCCTCTGATTGAATTCCGTCAATACTTTTATTGAGGGTCAAACAAATACCTAGGTACAAAATATCAAACAACGACCCATGTTAAAATCGTTTTAAGAGGGGATTGCAATTTCCATATATGGACATAAGAGGTAATCTCCTTTTGGGCTTTGTTATAACTACCATATATTTAGCTCATTATTTCTCGAAATTGATTCGAGGAATTTCCTCTAAGCTTCTTCAACTATTGGAGCAGATCCCTACTAGAAACTTTCAAATAGGGATTGAAATCAAAATCCTCTAAGTAGAGATACAGTTGGTGGAATTTGTTGATAGAATGGTCCACTGAATACTTTCTTTACATAAGGATCGTCCTTTTCCTCTGATTCCTCGAGGAATTTTGTCAATCCTTCTGGGGTCGAACGTATCCCTAGGTACAAAATATCGAAGAACGATCCATGCCAAAATCCTATAGAAAGGGACATTAAGGCCCATATATATATATATATATATATATATATATATATATATATATATATATATATATATATATATATATATATATATGCGTAAGATTTAATCTCCTTTCGGCCTGTGTTAGGGCCCATTTGAATACGTAAGATTTAATCCCTTTCCGGCCTGTGTTCCCACCAATATATTTAGCCCCCAAATTTCCCTACACTTTTGCTAATGTTGGAACAGATACCTAACTAGGAACTGTCAAACAGGGGCTGAAATCAAAATTCTTTAAGTTGGGGGATCCACGTATTGCAAAATTTGGATATAATCGGTCCCCACTGTACCGTTTTCTTATTGTCTGTATCCATAATGACCCTCCTATGTTTCTGATTCGTCTGGACGAACTTCGTCAATCTTCTTTTGGGGTCAAACATATCCCTAAGTACAAACTATCAAAGAACGATCCATGCACAAACAATTTTTAGGGCTGGGCTCTAGGGTGCATATATGGACTTAAGAGGTAATCTTCTTATGGGCTTTGTTATACCTACCATATATTTATCTCTATATTTCTCGAATCGAATTTTCCTTAAACGATTCCTACTGTTGAGGCAGATCCCTAACTAGAAACTGTCAACGAGGCGTTGAAATCAAAATCCTCTAAGTAGGGGTTAAGTTGGTGCAAAATGTTGATAGAATCTATCCACAACATACCTGCTTTTCATACCATGTAGCTATTGTTGCCCCTTATTTCGTTGATTCCGCTCGACGAATTTTGTCACTACTTCTTCTGGGGGTCAGACATATCCATAGATACAGAATCACAAAGGAGGATCCATGTCAAAAGTGTTTGAGGAAGGGGTGATTTGGTCCAATCGTGGACTTAAGATTTAATCCCCTTACGGGCTTTGTTATGACTTCCGTATATTTATCCCCCTATTTCACGAAATCGACCGAACGAATTTGCTCTAAACTTTTCCTACTGTTGGCGCAGATCCCTAACAAGAAACTGTCAAAGATGGGTTCTGATGAAAATACGTTAGGAAGGGTTCACGTTATTGAAAGTTTTAATACAATCGGACCTCTTTACATCCAGCTTTATATAGCTGGTACCAATAAGAACACTCCTATTTCTCCGATTGGGCTCGAATAATTGTTTCCCTCAACATATTATAGGCGTTTACGTGGAACACTAGCTATGAATGCCCCGAAGAGTGTTCAAATTTAATGTAGCAGTTTTTGAATCGGGAATAAGCAAGTGATAGCTTATTCGCTATGGAACGGGAATATGGAATAAGCAAGTGATAGCTTATTCGCTATGGAACGGGAATATGGAATAAGTAAACAACTCGATGTCAAAAGTAATTGGTTGTTTATTCCTTATTGAATCGGTAACTGGTTAATTATTCCTTATTGAATCGGTAACTGGTTACTTATTCCTTATTGAATTGGAAATAAGGAAAAAGGAATAAGTAAGCAACTTGATGTCAAAAGTAACTGGTTACTTATTCCTTATTGAATCGGTAACTGGTTACTTATTCCTTATTGAATTGGAAATAAGGAAAAAGGAATAAGTAAGCAACTTGATGTCAAAAGTAACTGGTTACTTATTCCTTATTGAATCGGTAACTGGTTACTTATTCCTTATTGAATCGGTAACTGGTTACTTATTCCTTATTGAATCGGTAACTGGTTACTTATTCCTTATTGAATCGGTAACTGGTTACTTATTCCTTATTGAACCGGTAACTGGTTACTTATTCCTTATTGAATTGGAAATAAGGAAAAAGGAATAAGTAAGCAACTTGATGTCAAAAGTAACTGGTTACTTATTCCTTATTGAATTGGAAATAAGGAAAAAGGAATAAGTAAGCAACTTGATGCCAATCTTTATGGACTTTGTTATAACTAGAATATATTTAGCTCCCTATTTATCTAAATCGACCCCAGGAATTTCCTCTAAACTCCAACAGTTGGAGTAGATCCCTAACTAAAACTTTCAAATAAAGGTTGAAATCAAAATCCTGTAAGTAGGGGTTCGGTTGGTGCAATTTGTTGATAGAATCGATCCACTACGTACCTTCTTTACATAGACGATATCCATAAGGACCCTTCTTTTCCTCTGATTCCTCGACGAATTTTGTTAATACTTCTTCTGGGGGTCGAACATATCCCAAGGTACAAAATATCAAAGAACGATCCATGTCAAAATCCTTTAAGGAGAGGACGTTAGGGCCCATATGTTTACGTAAGACTGAATCCCCTTAGGGCCTGAGCTATACCCCATCCTATATATTTAGCCCCCTGTTTCTTGAAATCGAATCGACTAATTTTCCCAAAACTTTTGCTCCTGTTTGAACAGATCCCTAACTAGGAACTCTCAAACAGGTTTTTAAGATCAAAAGTTTTGTAAGTAGGGGTTCACTTATTGCAAAATTTGGATATAATCGGTCCTCACCGTACTGGTTTCATATTGCCGGTATCCATAATGACCCTCATATTTCTCTGATTCCTGTCGACGAACTTCGCCAATACTTCTTTTGGGAGTCGAACATATCTCTAGGCACAAAATATCAAAGAACGATTCAACTCAGCATCTTTTTTAAGGAGCGGATTATAGGTTCCATATGGACTTAAGAAGTTGCCTCTTTATGGAGATTGTTAGTTTAAACATATTTTATTTCTTAAATTTGTAGTTGGAGATTACAAGAGGTACAATATAGAAGGTAAAGGATTATAACGAAAGCCAATGGCTTAAAATGTTCTTCTCCTTTTACGATACAAAAATTGTAAATATATATGAATATATGGTGGATGATATTAAGTTTTAATGACATAAAAACTACATTATTTTATAGTCAAAGTGAAGAGTCTCTTGGTTAAACATTAGCGTTTAGCCAGTGTATAAAGCTGGAGGATGAACAACGAGGGATTTGGTGAAAGACAAGGATAAAGAAAAGAAATAAATTAAAAGGAGAAATATTTAATTACAATCTGTCAAACATTGTGTAGAAAGTTGAGAAAATAGGGAGAAAAGAAGGGGAGGGACAAAAATAAATAAATAAATAAGGAAAGAAAGAAAGAAATAAAAAGAAACAAAAAGTGAGATTAAAAGTGAACAGTGCTTCCTTCCAGAGCGAGTCGTTGCGGAGGCGATGGCTATTCATTTGGAAAAATTGGGGAAATTGCTGTTTGCATGATCCGTGGAAGTGCATGCGTGATAGTAACATGTGCGCTTAAGTAAATCTTTTGACTTGTCAATACATTTATGAACGGCATCGAAAATATTAATGTTTACTTCATATGGAAGCATTGTTTCGCCATACAAGAAAGTATTTATACTTAAATTACCGTATGGTGTGAGGGATTGAAACAGTTCGACGCGTTGTTCTTGGTAATAAACGCAAGAAAAAAAGACGTGTTCTGTACTTTCTACAGATCCACATCTACAAAGAGGTGATTCGATTATATTCTTTGTAAATAAATGTTGATTAAGTGAACTGCAATTTGTTCTAAGTCGGGCATGAATAATTTCAAATTTTCCTTTACCCCAGTTAAAGTGTCGGAGAACATTAGTGTCGTAAGTATTGAATGTGCTTTTAAAGCTGTTAATGGAGTCTATCTGACGAGTCTCAATAGATAACACATTCCATTCTCGAATGGCCGAAGAAAAAAACGATTTGTAATAAATCGTTGTTCTAGCCTGTACTAATTGGAAATTGTTTACATTACGCAAGTCATTTCGAGTAGGATCACTAAGAGCTGATGAAATCAGAGATGTGAGATAGGGCGGGCTTGAACCAATTGTCATTTTATGTGTTTTGTTATACCTACCATTTATTTAGCTCCATATTTCTCGAAATTGGCTAGACGAATTTTCTTGAGTCTTTAGCATACTGTTGCAGCAGATCCCCAATCAATTTATCAAAGAGGGGTTGAAATAAAACTCCTCTAAGTAGGGGTTCCATTTCGTATGCCGAAATTCCATTTCGCATTACGAGTTTACATTTTTAACAATTAGGAAAATTTTGAAATAAAAGATTTATAACTTAAACGTAAATAACGAAAATAATTTTTAAAGTTTATGATTTTACTGATAACTTAAGAAAATCAGAAATTATCAATTGTCAACACTTCATTACTCGTGCCAATTTTCTGGTTTGGTACATAAATTAATATGCAACACGATTGAAAGTGATGACTGTTTGCCTTTTACCTTTAACAATTAACTAAACTATTGTTTGCATTAAATTTTAGGTAAAATAGCATGAAATAATAGGAATATTTTTTTTTTAAATGTATATTTTACGATTCCATTTCGCATGACGATTTCCAATTTTGCGCAAAAAAATGACATGAAAGTTTTTTTTCTCCAATATCTGGTATTAGTTACGTAATACATTTTTTTATTTAAAGTTTTTGTTTTCTAGAATTTAATGAAGACAGGAATTATGATAATTTGTGTACGAGTCATTTACATTTCATACAAAAAAAGTCTTTAAAATCTATATATAATGTGATGAAAAGTTATAATATCCACAAAAAATTCTTCAAAATAATAATAATAAATAATTCAAGTAAATTATGCTCAATAATTTTGAATTAAGGGTTATTTCAAACATATATTATAAAAGGGAAATATTATAATTCCATTTCGCATAAAACTGTTCAATTTCGTAAATGAACTCCATTGCGCATTTTAGTCCAACCCAATTGTATGGGAATCAGTTTTCGGCGGTCCTACTAAACACCGCAAAGACGCGCAAAGACGTGCAAAGACGCGCAAAGACGGGCAAAAACATAGCAAAGACGGCACATAGACATTTTAAACTGAAAATAGAGAAAATATTTACTGTTGATACAAAATTTATAAAAATAAATATATAAGAATTATAAATGTTTGCTTTGTCTCTGTGTTGGACCGTCCTTTTCTTTAAATAATTAAATATTTTGACATATGGAAGTTACTTCTACTCTCTCTTTTTCTTATTGACAATGAAATGTCCTCGTAGAAATTTCTAAAATTATTTAATTACGGTAAGTGTTGAGAGAAGGAATAAGACACACAAACACAGGGCAAAGACACGCAAAGTCAGTCAAAGACAGGGCAAATACTTACAATATTGGAAAATATTTACTGTTGATACAAAACTTTTATAAATAGATATATAAGAATTAGAAATGTTTGCTTTGTCTATGTGTTGATCGTTCTTTCTTTAATATCTATTTAACTCAATTAACATTGCGGCAGTACAAGGACAGAGGCGTTTTTAAACTTACAATACTGGAAAATATTTATTGTTTATATCAAATGTACGGTATATGGTAGTGAGTGCTACTGTAATCCGATTAGTACGTGTCAACGCGTGTTACAATCACAAGTAGCAGAGTAGACACGCGCTACCTTTAACTCGGTTAACATAGCGGCAGTACAAGGACAGTTCAAACTTCTCGGTAATGAACCAATACATGAAAGAGATAATTATCCAATTAATTGTATACAGGTATTCACACCTCAGGATAGCCATAGTTTAATATAAAATGATTAAAGATGTGTGACCGTCAAATTAAGTCGGCTAAACAATTTGATCAATACTAATAACGTTAAAAGTTCGATAATCCTTTGCTAATTTAGTCGGCAAAGGAGAAGTTCAAATACTATTTTTATAAAATTAGAATCAACATTCAGTATTTTCCACTATTATCATTTTAAAATGTCTATGTGCCGTCTTTGCCATGTCTTTTCCCGTCGTTGCCCTGTCTTTGCGCGTCTTTGTCCGTCTTTGTGCGTCTTTGCCCGTCTTTGCGGTATTTAGTAGGACCCGTTTCCGGTATGCAACTTGAATATTGTAAACACACTCACAAATATATATATATTTTTCATAGTATTTAAATTCATCATATATCACAAGAAGACAGAGTTGTAAGTTTATGTTGTTTTATCAACTTCTTAATTAATATCTGAATTGTCACGATTTCTAAATTAAGAATTTCACGAATAGATTTGCAGGATACTATTGGTCGCCATTTCGATTCTTTTTTTTTGGTGTGTGTGTTTTCTACTTTGAACGTTAACAGGTTTAAACTGTATAATAACTTGTCATAATGTGCGTTTTGAGAAAAAGGTTTGGAAAGGAAGGAAGAAAAGAGATAGGAAACTAATCAAAGCCAGAAGAGAGGAAAATTGAGTACAGCTCTATTACAATCTTCCGAGTAGATAGACCAACAAGTTGTTCTCCACCACCAGTAAAAAAAAAAAAAGGTGGAGAACAACTTGTTGGTCTAACGAGTAGAGTGATTCCAGCTCTAGTACAATCTTCCGAGTAGAGGGGCCCCGGGTGGCCGAGTGGTCAAAGACGCTTGCTTTTACAGATCATTGACATCTCACCTCTGTCTGCGTTTGTTCGAGTCTCGGCTCGGCCAAAGTGGGTATGTGAGTAGCTTCCCCATGGGTCTGTGGTTTTTCTCAGGGGTTCTCCCGGGTTCTTCCTCAAATCTACTAGCCGTCATGTATAGCCTATCATGTGTTGAAAAATGGCGTTAAACCCACAAAACCAAACCATCTGTAGAGTAGACTAGTCCTATGTATTAAACCCACAAAATCAAACCATCTTCAGAGTAGACTAGTCCGACGTATAAGACGTCGATGCACATATGTAAAGGATGTCAATGCCGATATGTAAAGGGGGGGGGGTCAATGTCTTACTGTTTTAATACTTGATATCTTGCAGCACTTTTCCAACCTTCTTGCCAGGGTAACTGGAGGCCAAATTTTAAAGAATATTGACAGCCCATATTTGTTACTGTTACAAAACATATTGTTGTACGTTAATGACTGATGTCTCTATCCTGGCCAAGGTAAATCCAGGCACAGTGAAGTGGTTGCAATATTTATTACACATGTCTATAAATGGCAATTCATTTTATTTTACTCCTTATCGACCAGTATTGCTTGGAAAATCATTATATAAACATCCAAAGAAATATATATGACAAAATCAATGTTAAAGTATGTTGACATTTTGAGACGAGGCCAAGCAAGAGGTGTGATCCAGTGTAAACCGTATTGAATGTCACTCTGTGATGTCACAATGAAACCGCCCCATGTTGGAAAAAGTTTGATTAGGCCCATTGTCCGCTTTTCTTGACCCAATTTATTGCCAGTCTGTCATTGTAAAAGTCCATAGCAATCTATAATTTTCATCTGGATGTTTTTTGATGATGACTAAGGTGCAGATTCAGGGCATGAAATCTACACTAGCAAGCATTTTGGTAGTTTAATTTTTGATATGCCAGTAAATTGCTAGCTGAAAAAATGAAATATAATTTTTTTGCCAGTGATATTTTTGATTAAAATGTTAATTTTATTAAATGTAAATCACTTTATCCAACATCAATCCTGTTACAGCATACCTATGATGGCAAACAATAAATTGTTACAGTTGTAGGTCATCTTTCCAGAAAGTTCGAAGTCACAATTTAGCACACAACCATATTGATATTCTAAACTTTGAAGGCAGTCTTATGGATGGCTTGCAGAAATAGCCTAGCTGATCTGAATGACATATCAAGTTGTCACAGTTGATCAATGAGGTATTCCAAATAGTAGTCACCTAGCTATAGGAGACAAAATTATGGCAGCAAAACAGCCATAATCAGCCAGTTCACAAAAAAATAACTTTTTTTTGTGCTTTTGCTTTAAGTGGCATTAATAAGTTTTACTATTTAACATAGTTCTGTCTTACTATCTTCTTGACCTATTCCTCCTCATTATTTTTTTTATGCTTTCTTATTCACAAATGAAGACTCTTGACACACCATCATCACTGATTCTGGTAGAGGGTCCGTACTAGTTACCGCATGATCATTATTTATTCTCGACTCTGTGCAGCATATTTTGAATTAGTAGATTGAAACATTAGCTTGTAAAGCAAGGTATTTTTTGTGTCTGCAACTAACAAAAATACTGCCTAGAATTAAGAACCATTAACAGTTGTTTGTTAACTTGTTATGTGTTGCAACTGGCACAGACCCTCTTTCATGGACTTAATTGACTAAAAGAGTGCCTTTTATTTTTTAATTTTTTTTTTACTTTAATGCATGTAAATGAATTGTCTAATTATTTTTAAATTAAAATATCAACTTCCTTTTTTTCTCCACTAAAAATGCTTTGTTCACATTTTTACTGTCTGGAGCAACAGTTTTTATGTAGCTGAAATGTACAATTCCTGTAAATACATAACAAAGCATACAGTTTTGAAAATTATTTGGTTAGGAGTAAATACAATCGAGCATCTGATAGTAATGAGTTTGGATTTCAGATGCCATCCTACAGAGACCCACTTCAAACATAATTTCACAGAATCAGATTTAAAGGATTTGAAAAAAATAAAATGTGTGCCCCTCCCCAACCTGAGTTAGAGAGGTCAATGCTGCAGTCCCTGGATCTACATCTTCCCATTACAAAGTGGAGTCAAAAATGAGGGAGAGGGACAGACCTTCATCCCCCCAAACATCCCAGGAGGGTTGAGAGTCCCTCTCACCCATCTGCCAAGTCTGCTACCAGGGACAGTCATCTAGTTTAGCGTTAGGTGTTATGGGTTGAGATGCCTCTTACTCTCCAGTCTCCCCTGCAACAGAGAGATTGGTTCACATGGTCCAACCTCCCAGGGGTGAGAGTGGGATGAAGATGTCCTTTCTGTCCTTGATTCTCACAAATTTGATGCAGAACAGGCTGAGGTGGCACCCCCTCCCTTTGGATCCCCTGCCTCCTCCCATCTGTTGATCAAGGTGGCAGAGGGGGAAGAGATCTGGTGTTTTGACAAAGCGGTTAGCGGGGTTTACTGTCTTTAGCCGAGTGATCTGTGTCCCAAGCCTTCAGACTCAGATGACACTAAAATTCTATCCAGTTTGGAGAAGTTTTCTGGGGCTATCTCTTGACCAGATCTCTTGTTGCTTCCTCACTCGGCCATGATTAAGGAACTTTCCCAATAGTTTAGTAAAGGCCAGCAGTTTGCTAGACAACATAAGGGGTGGCCTGTCCACCTCTACGTTGAGACCCTTGGTCACTGCAGCTAGATATAGGGTTCACACCCCTTCCTGGCCCCATAAACCTCCCACTTTAGATGCTGAAGCGACACCAGTGGATATTTCCATGGAAACCTGGGTTTGTTTTCCCATTAAAACACGTTATCTTTGTCGATGGCTTTATCTGCGAACCTTCACCTCAGCAGGGATGTTGCTCTGGACACATCCAAGGTCTTACTGGAGCACAGTTAGAACCTTCTGAAGGTTGCTTCCTTGGAGGCAGAGAAACTCTTTGGAGGGCTTACTTCCTCAGTGGCTTCGCAGGATTTGAGAGACCAACAACACTAGTTCTTCGTATCTGCTTTTGGCCATCAAAACCAGCCAGAAGCGAAATCATCCTGACCAGGCACAAGGTCCGTCAGTGAGGTTCTTTATAGCCACGCAGCCCCAGTCTAAGCAATAACCCCAATTCAGATCTCCCCCTCAGAAGTCAGGCCCTAAAAGGGGGCACCGCAAAGGCCCAGGGAGAAAGTTTATGGAGGATACCACCTTCCGTTTCTGGATTTCCCTCCTCTAGTAAGGTCCCCAATGTTCTTCCACCACTTGAATCAGTTTCAAGTTTTTAATAAATGATGTTGATCTGATTTCAAGTTGGTACACTGCTCCCTTGTTTTGGTGCACCTGGATAACTCGCAAACCTGCTTATAATGTGGGACCAGGTGAAGATCCCATTTTTCTAATAGAAAATACCAAAATAATAAGTCCTTATTTGTTGAACATGAATACAATCACAATCAAAATTGGTAAATGAAACCCTTAAATATCGTTTTTTTATCATGGAAAATAGCAGTTAGTGGTCTGGAAATTTGAAATCAACATCATGAAATTTGTAACTTTAAATAAGAAGTCATATATTTTGTTACATTTTCTTCTAACAAAAATTCTCTATACACTGTAAATAACAATATACATGTATGATGAAATACTGATCAATGAAAAAGCTGGTGGCAACACATTAAGAAATAAATACCAACTAATAATTAGTCTTGTCAACTGAAATTCGTGTTCCAGTTTTATCTTTTAATTGAGGTTCAGAAATGTGATATGCCCTTCAGAATTAACATGAAAAGTGTTAATTGACTGTCAAAGTGATACCTGTGAGTGTTTCTGTGAGAACCTAATTAGTGCCAACCATGTTTTGATCTATGACTTGAGGAAGTGTTTGTTGTATTGTTGCAATAAATTAAAAGTAGACCTGCTTTTGGATTATCAGGTTAATTACATCTTTTGTATTAAATCAAGTAAAAGGATTTAACAAAAACTGTTAAAAAAAAGGCATTTAAATCCCATCTGCATAAGAACTAGCAGTCAAAGTTGTTTGTCAAATCAGCTCATTTCACTTGGTCAATCAAACACTGTTTTAAATATTATTATGTAAGTAACATAATTAAAGTATATAATATTAATCAGTGGAATACCCTAATCATTCACAAATTTCATCAAAGATTGTAAGGGAACCAAGAGAAACGCATACTCAGTGCATGAAAAGCATAGTTTTATAGATAGGGTTCATAGTGGAGAAGTGAAATCGTTAGTTTGAAGTGAGCCTAAAATGTCTGAATTGGTTCTCAGAGGTTTGGTCAAGGATGAGCAGAATTTTCACGATTACTTGCAATTAAATTACAGCCTAAGTATTATACTGATAGAGTAATAGAAAATCTAGTTTTGATGTTTTTTTTTCGAAATAACTTTCCTATCTTTTTCTGAAAAAAGAATTGAGTTCTGTTCTGAATCAACAATAACACTAGAATATCCACATTCACATGCAAAAAGCAGTGATGTAATACACAATGTTTTCACTGGTTCACGTGATGTGTACTGAAACCTCAGGGAGTAATATTTTTATCAGTCTTTCAAAGATTGGTTATCTTGAAAATAAAGATAATTTATACAGAAAAGTGAACAAGTTCATTATAAAAAGGCTATTTATTAATAATTATTCCCAACATGTTTATACAAAAACTATTCATCCATTTAACCCACCACCACCTACAAATCCCCACTACTCTCTCTTCTCACTGTCGATGTGCATCTCCTTAATTTTTCAGTGGTATCTTGGTAATTTGCACCCTCGCATAAGCTGCATTCTATTTTTTGGAACCCTGTTGTGCACAAGTTATCAACGGAGAGATGTTCCAATGTTTCTGATCTGCCATCAAATATGGTAGCTGTTACTACAAGACAGAAGAACCTTCTAAGAACTTATAAAATATCGCTCAGCAGAATTTGACCAAATTGGATGGAAAGCGTTCTCGAATGAATTGCTTTGAAATTTGTACAAATGATGCTGATCTGCCATCAAATATGGACACTTACTAAAAAAAGAACCTGGAAATGACTTCTCAAAAACTGCTCAACAGAATTTGACAAAAAAGCATTCTGGCATAAAGGGTTTTCAAATTTGTACAAATAATGCTGATATACCATCAGGTCTGGCCATCGTGGCTAAATATAGATAAACCTGAAATTAACTTCTCAAATACATGTACCGCTCAACAGAATTTGACCAAATTTGATAGAAAGCATTCAGGCAAAAAGGGGGACTTCCAAGTTTGTACAGATGATGCCAATATGCCATCAAATATGGCCACTGTTGCTAAAAAGAGATAAACCTTTAAAGTACATGTTTTTAATATCCACTCGACAGAATTTTATCACCTTTGACAGAAACCATCCTGGCATAAAGGCCTTTCAGTATTAGACAAATGATGCTGATGTACTATCAGATATAGCTGAAGATACAAAATATAGAGAAATCTTGAAACATTTGATTCCTAACATATGCAGTGTACACCAGAGTAAGAAATTTATACAAAAAGCATCCTATTGACTCAGATTTCATGGCCAACTACTCTTGCATTTGGCTGTTGGGCAGATGTCAGCCAATGAATCAATCTTAGGCACACTTGGGCCTCATGTTACTTCTCATTATCAACCAAGTATGGTCTTCCAAACCCATATATCCTCTATTATATGTTCACCTGTTTCTTGACTGGTTCTCATCCTTTTGTTTAATTAGCACTGTGGGTACTTTAAAAAAGATGTCAAACCAAAAGCAGACGATGATGATTATACCTCAGAGAAAAAACACGTTCTATAGACATTCTAAATTGAATATGCAAGGCATCAGGCATCAACATTGGGAGAATACCATACCTTTGCAGTCTTTTTAGGACAGATTGCTGTAGGAAGTACTTTTCAACCAAAAGTAAGATTTAATGCTTAAAATAGTTGGATAAAAAATTTAAGTATTCTAATTTTTAACTTAGCTGGCTGTAAGGCCAAGTGAGTTTATGGTAAGGCACTGCATCCATCATGCATCATATGTTGTCTGTCTGCATCTGTTACAAATTTACTTCTCAAAAACCACTGTACCAAATTTGGCTAAGAGCATCCTGTCATGAAGGGCTTTCAGATTTTGTACAAATGATGCTGATCTGCTATTAAGTATGGCTGTCATTGCTATAAATAGAAAAACCTTTAAACTACTTCTCAAAAACCTCTCAACAGAATTTGACCAAATTTGACAGCATGCTCACATAGAGGTCAGGGATTTAAAAAATCCACTGCATGGGAGCCCAGAACAACTAAAAATTTACGTTGGTCAGCCTTATCTTCCAATGTGAAAGACCAGTCAGGCAACAAGAAAATATTAATAAAAAATTATTATTTTGTAAACTATAATTTTGATTACAGCAATTTTGGCTACAATTGCAATAATTTAACGAGCAACACAATAAATCTGCTTCGAAACCAGATTTTTAAAGCTGGATGCCCAGTGACAACTTTGGAGTTTTCAAAATTTTTGTACCCATGGATGTCTTTTAGTTTTGTGCAAATGATGTTGATCCATCTTCAGATATGGCTGCCATTACTAAAAATAGAAAAACCTTTAAATGACTTATTCTTGAAAACCACTCTTCAGAATTTGTCCAAATTTTACATATAGCATCCTCACATAAAGGTCTTTCAATTTGTACAGGTGGCTGAAATTACTAAAAATAGAAAAACCTTTAAATGACTTCTCAAAAACTGCTGAACAGAATTAGACCAAATTTGACAGAAAACATCTTAACATAGAAGTCTCTCCAGTTTGTACAAATGATGCTGATTCACCATCAGTTATGATCACTCTTTCTAAAAATAGAAAAACCTTTAAATGACATCTTCTCAAAACCTGCTCAACAGTGTTTGACCAAATATGACAGAAAGCATCCTGGCAAAAAGAGCTTTTAATTTTATACAAATTATGCCAATATGCCATCAGATATGGCTGCCATTACTAAAAATAGAAAATCGTTTAAACAGTTTCTCAAAAATCACTCAGCATTGTTTGACCAAATGTGACAGAAAGCATCCTCGCAATAAGGGCTTTTAATTGAATGATCCCTGACCCTAATGAAATGGGACAAATTCATTTTTCTCCTCATAGATTGACCTCATTCATCAGAGACGTAGCTTTAATAAACAGGCTAATTTTTAAAAAAAAGTAAGATTTGAATAATAGCTTTCACATACATGTAAGACGACTCATTTCTGCTACAGCTGTATGACTACTTGGCGAAAAATTGCGTAAGCCCTCTCCTTGTAATGAAAAAAGTGCCTCGTTTTTTAATTTGACATATTGATACCTTTGAGTTACACTAATTGTGTGACAGGAATACAGATAGGAAATGTTGGCACATCGATTCACATGCTGTTCCTTTATCTAAACAATACCTTCCTCATCAAAGTTTAATTTGCATGTATAGAGCATTTACTGTCGATATGCAACAGTGACTGCTTAAAGCAGGGAGAAACCATTACTTGGTTAGGAAACGCCTGGTTGCTGACTGTGGAAAGAAGGTGATCATTATATATATGAATGGCTATTGTATCCAAGTGACTGCTACGTAAAGGTGACCATTAGAACAGGTTTGACTAAATTATTTACCTTCGAAAAACATGTTTGTTAACAGAACCTTTGCTTAGTAGCATGTTAGATTAAAGATACACCATTTCAAGTTTTTAATCCATCATTCAGTGTCTTAGTCATTGTAGATCCTATAAAAGCATCACATGCACATGTCCACACAGTACATCCATTGCATTATCTATTTGTTTCATCATATACATGTATGTATCAGTAGGAGACAATATATCACATCTATCTGAAAGAATGTTTTACCTAAACTGTCAGATATATTCAACAAAGACATATCTTACATACTGAATCCTGTCATAATAAGCATTAAAAGACATATAGCAAAGGACACAGTCACAAGATGAGTGATGGAAGTCATGCACATTATAATAGAAATCCGCTGTTCAGTAAGCCTAATGGGTCGAAACAGGGAAGGGTTGAGTTCCTAATCATTTTGATTAAATGGCATTGTTTCAGTTATTGTAAACCGTATACACTTTTAGAAATTATGGTAAATATTGTAGTCATAATCGTTAGTCTTCCTGTAAATAATATCATCCTAAAACTCTTACATGTCGTACAGAAAATCTGGAATCACTTGTATAACATTTTGAATTTTCATTAAAATATGGAATTCTTATCAGTATATTAGCCTTCATGTTTATTTCTTGAGCCCGCATTAGTGGGACTAGACATAGCAGTTCCTTTTGTGCTGGAGCCAGTGACATCAACAATTAAAGTTTATCATATGATACATTTCCAAAACTCCTTCATAGATTCTCTTCAAACTCGGCATGACTCCTTATAAAGCTAAGACAATTCATTCTGTGACATACCTGAACGCCCCTTTTTAAATTTGGTTTCAATGATCACGGTTTCGGTTCAAGTATTTTTTGGTTGCTTTTATATTTATTTTACCCATTAATGGATTTTATTTCAACTTGGGATGAATCATTATGAAGTGAAGACAATTCATTCTGCAACACACAGTCCCCTTTCTCAAGGTCAAGGTCACAACAAGGAAGAATGCAAGTATGGGATCTATATCCATGTAGTGGTATAACTTTTCAACCAATGAGACTTAGACTTTTATACATCTTTGCTTACGAATATCACATGTATTTAGCCTCAGTGTCAAGGTTACAAAAAGGAATAATGGAAAGCAGTTGCATATTTCCTTATTTAGGCTGTCGCTTTTTAACCCAGGCAAATATTTTGATGAAACTTAAGCTAATTATGTTCCTAGCTCAACTTCAAGGTCATTAGTGGGGAAAATATGGCAGATGGATGTATCGTGTACTATTTGTAGTACTGTTGTTGGATTATGTCATGGCAGATGGATGTATCATGTACTGTTTGTAGTACTGTTGTTGGATTATGTCATGGCAGATGGACGTATCATGTACTGTTTGTAGTACTGTTGTTGGATTATGCCATGGCAGATGTTGTTGGATTATGTCATGGCAGATAGATCAAATAGATGTTGTTGGATTATGTCATGGCAGAGCAGGTTAGATAAAGCATTATGTGTAATTCTTGTGGAATATGTGGTGACACAATTTTCCATGTATATTGTCATACTGGGAATATATATATATATATATATATATATATATATATATATATATATATATATATATATATATATATATATGAAAAGCATAGGGATTTGTGAAGGAGAGTTGCTCTAATTAAAGTTTTTAATAATTGTTTTTCAGGTGGTTTTAGATCTGGATCATTTTAAGTATGGACAAGTTTGGACCATGGGAGGAGTCTAGATATGGAGAGACAGACACTAGAGGCAAGATGAAGAAAGGCGCTATTTTGACATATAGTGAAACCTTTTTATATAGAACTTACTATAAAGTGTGTCCTTCATGTACAGGTTTCCTTTATATAGAGGTGCAATATGAAGATAAACTTCTGAAAAGAGGATTATAAATGTCTTATGGTCAGTGTCCTTAATAGAGGTTTATCCACAAAGGCAGGTTTTGATGTATATTGAAACCTTATGGATCCATCATTAAAACAAACACCTTCCTGTTAAGGACATAATTTTAAAACCCCTGTTCATGATTTTATTTACAGTAACAGAAATCAGTCGATAAGGGATCAGATTTTGTGGTCCAGTTAGTGTGGATTGTATAGAGAGGTTTCACTGCACATTGTACATTGCTCATTGTCATCGTGCCTTACTTTGAGAAATCGTATAAAGTATAAGACCTTTGTAGAGACAAATAACCTTAGTCATTACATTTTCAAGATTTTCATTCATCATTCTAGAGTATCTGCCATTGTATAACAAAGTTCAATGACTCTTTTATCTGATTGGGTAAAGAACACACCCACATTAATTCATCACTAGAACGGTTCAGATTCACTGATGTCTAGACTTACAAGCATTTGATAGATACAGATGAATTGATGGTCTAACACCAAAAGCAGAGTATGGCAAACCAAACAATAATTTATTTCCAAATCTGTTTTTTTTAAAAATTGTATTTATATGTTAGTGAAATCTCTTTTTCGGTTTGTAAAGAAAGCAACAGGCAAAGAAAAATGTGCAAGTGACAGAAAATGTGTGAAAATGCAGATTTTTGCATTGCCGCAACCTCTGTGTCTTGGTTGAGTGTTGTTTTTTGCCCCCACTGTGATACAAGAAGGGGGCAAATTGCTTTGCTGCTGTCCATCTGTATGTCTTTTAAGTCTGTATGTCTGTCCTGAAACCATTTTAGTATGAAAACACTGAAACTATTGAACTTAGAGAAATGAAATTCTGCAAACTTTATCATGGGACAACAAAGACTTATTTAGGTACATGCTAAAAGAAAACAATATCATTGAAGCTGAGCATCGAGCAGAGGCCTATGAGTTTCTCAGAAATTAGAGTTTTGGTAAGCTGCTTTTGCACACAGACTCACCAGTGTCCAACCGGTTTGTCATGATCCATGCTCTGTGCTCGCTTTTGAGCTGTTAGCTCACAGAAGGCAGGTAATGTGGTGACTTCATAATTTGTACACCACCAGCCATGCTATAACACTTGAGACCTTAATCTGTATTATCTATAAGCTACTTAGAGTTAAGCGCTCAACCAACCATATCCAGAACTTTATAAGAACCATGGAAGTTGCTTCAGTGACACAGATCTTGATGAGATACTATATGGGTTGACAGCCCTAGAGCAAGAAATGGACAAGTTGGCAGTAGCAACAAGTGCAATTACAGCCACTCATGCCACGGTTACCACAGCCTATGAATCAACACTAGCACAGTTGTGTGATCACCTGTCCAAGTTGCTGGCTTCTGGAGCAGCAAAAGAATACATGGGCCAACCTCTTACCTTTTTGGGCCTTATGGTGATAAGCAACAAAGAGGTAGGAAAGACCTATGCGATATAAGAGGCTAAACTGGAGGCAAGAATGAATGCTTTGCTGGGGTCATCTCTGCTCAGACTATACACAGCAGTTGTAAGCCCATTTATGTCTGTAGATAACTGTGAACATCTTGCGAGTGATTTAAAAAATGATACAGACCTCTTTGTTGAACATTAGCAGCAACCTTTACTTTAGGTATGGCGTGGCACTAGCACCCATTGCAGCTAGCAATTTTGAAAAGAAACTATTACAAGAAATTACAAGCACAACTGACGATGGATATGTCAGCATAACTGACAAATGATGCGTCTGACTCGGCACCAAAGATGGATGCGTCAGCAGAACAATCTCAGGAAGTGACACGGGTCACCAAAGTTGAACACCCAGATAGAGTTGCTGCTGAAAAAAAAGCAGACACACCACTCCAGTTGCAACAAGCACAATGATGGCTTAAGAAAAACAGCAGGTGGTACCATCTTATGTTCTCTAGGGTGGCCTAGCTTTGGTAGCTGGCCTTTACACCTCATGCCATGTACTGGCACAAGTTTGCGGAAGGCAGGTGAAAGAGCCATCAGAACAACAGTGAAAAGCAATGTCTGGGGGTCAGTTGGAACAACAAGTACAGCAGTATCTATTAGACATACTCATGACCCCTTTCACATGGACTAGTAGTGTGTGTTTCACTTGTCGTTAAAACAAAATAACCTAAGTTTGTTAGTAGCAGAATGCAGATGCAAGATATCTACTCCACCGTACTCCAAGGACCTTGGAAACCTCCTTTACCATGGAGCTGTACTCAGCAACCTTGAAGTTGGATATTCAGTGATTGCCAAATGTTTGTTAAAATGAAACCGTCCAACTTTGGTCACCTGGAATTTGAAGATGCAGCAAAGGCCATAACCATCACAGTGCTGAGCCTTTGGATGCAGGACATGATAGTTAAACAAGGCATCGATCCTGCTAATATCATCATGTGCATCTAATGGCCTCCATTGATATGATGATTGACAGGACAATCACCAATGTCCTCACATTCACCGGTTCAAACTACCTTTTTTCTTTGCTAAACTCAAAAGAAGCCAATGCCAAATGCATCTGCCATGACAAGGCACTGGAAGAACTCCAAGCTGCACAGGCTGAGTACCAGCAAAAGTGCACTGAGCATCTCATTTACCTCAGTAAGTGTTTGCATGCTGAGCAGCATGCCAGTAAGACTTGATAATGTTGATGCTGTGATGTGTGAGTACTACCTGATGACTGGCGTAAAAACAAACAAAGTCCCAGATGTTGGCAATGAGCCCAAGTTTTCTAACTTTGACATGCCCTCACCTGAGCAGCAAAAGTATGAAATGATGTTTGTTGACGTGTGGGGGTATCTTTTGCGCAGTCAAATTTTACTGAGAGGTTTTCGTTTGTAGCTCAAGAGCTGTTGGAACGACAAAGCACAGCTAACTGCTAAACTTGTTAAAACCACAGAACACAATGGATACTAAGCATGTGTTGACCATGGTTGATGTTGCCAGTCATTACAAGGAGGCCGAGCCCATTTTTACAAAGGAGGCTTCCAAAGTCGCTGATGCTCTTGCATGTATTTACAAGTGGGGGCTGCTGAAGTGGCCCAGTTTTCTACAGGTTGATCCCAGCCTGGAGTTTATGGGCACTGTGTTGCAACTCTTGGCCAAGCACAATGTGATGGTGAGATGGGGCAAGGCCGGCAACCACCATGCAAGGGAGTTTTGGAGCAGTTTAACTGTACTCTGGCTGAGTGGCTTTTTGGGCATCAAAGCACATGGAGCACTGAGTGGGTTTGACTGCAGCCCGCCATTATGGTGGCCCTAAACAGCAAGGTAATGTAGCTTACAGGCAAGAAGCCTATTGATGCTATTCATGCTATGTCTGCGCTGGCTATATCTGCAACATTTGTGAAATGGCCGGTCAGTCTGGAAGAGCAATGCCAACATCAAATACTTTGGTGCAAGACCTATATGCACTGGGAGAACTGGAAGCCGAGCAATGCTGTGCCACCCACTCTGAGTGGTCCATAAATGCCTGCAGGCTAGAGCATGTGATTGCTAAGACCAGCTCATCTGTACTATATATTATCTGCTTAGCACTGACTGTGCCGGGCCTAAGCGTGCATTTGTGCCTGAAGCGCTGCATGCTGTGCCCCTGACACACAACTACCACTGAACCGGGTCCTCAGTCAACATACATGTCGCTGCTGAGGTCAAAGCCCACCATCTGTCATTACAACTTGTACCACGGTTTCCACTGACTGGGCACTTGCTGTCATTCTGATGGTGATGGCAGTTGTTCCCACAGATCTTGTCATTACAACAAACAAAACAGTGCAGCCTCTCTTTTGTGGTTGCACTCTCATATTGCCCTATGAGTGTTCCTGGGCATTGTCCAGGTGGTCTACACTGAACTGCAACATATCTTGTGGCTCATAGGCCCAGAGCATTTCGATGTTGCAGGTGGCACATCGGTTATTTTGCTGCTGCTTAAGACATAACACATCATCGACTTGAGTCTGCCACTGCTGAGTAAACTGTTGGCTTTGTCCTGTGTTTATATGCAAATATGCAACAAGCTTTCTCAGGATGACCTTGCAGATTTCCTGTTTGGTAAGCACCTGCTTAACCTCAGCCCCCTCAGCTGGTGGCACATCAATACACTCAAGTTGAGACAGGTGCTTCACACGGGACAGTGCCAGATACGTGCGGTTAGACCATTGGAGATTGTTGTTGAAAATCCAGACCTTGCTTGAGATTTTGATGGTTAGCCCATGGGAGCTGCGCACAGTAATTGCATAGCCAAAATCCCAGTCTTTGTTCTGTCAGTTCTTGTGTTTCGAAAACTTGTGCAGCTAGTCATGCAGCAGATCTTCGGCTGTGAATGGGGATTCGCCTTGGTCACCATAGCAGACAACTTGAATGCTCCGCAGCTCTAGCCACTTGAGAAATGTCTCAAGAATGTAGCAGGGGACTGTGCAAATCTCATCCCAAATAATAACCTGCAGAATGTATTTCTGACCTTTATGTTTTGGTGTCTATCCTTTTTGGCTGTTCCAACTAAAGAAGCTGTGGTAGGTTTGAGTGTGGATATTTCCACCCGTCGTTCTGACACAACACCGCATCTTTTTTGTGAGTCATTGGGTTGGGGTAAGAATGAGCATTTTGCAGTTACGAAAGATTGCAATTGCATATATCGTCTTGACAAAGCCTTCTTTGCCATTTAGATAGGATAGGCGGTGTATTGCCAATGGATTGCTGGCCCTGGAAGCTGTTTAGTCTGGCACTTAAGTTCTGCTTTTCAAGCAAGTCCAGTATACTGGCTTGGGTATATAGGCTGTGCTGTCATTGGAGACCAGGAGCTTTTTATCCTTAACATGCCACGGTCCCCAGAATTGAGTACTATTGTCGTTTTTACAACATTTGTTGCATACTGGTGTGGCACATTCGTAGCAGATGGATTTGACCTTTGCATAAGCTTGAATATTATCAAGTTGTGCAAAGTGCTCAGGCTTGATGTAAACAGAGTCAGTTGTAACCCGCATGCCCTCAGTAAGAAACCTATGCAGCATGTTGATAAGGTTAATGCCCATGTAGCCAAGCATGGAAACCCAGAGGTGTGTGTACTGCAGCTGCAAGCCATCATAGTATGTAATGACATTCCTGAGGGGCACCTTGTCATAACCAATCAGAGAGTTGGTCTCACAGTAGATGTGCACTAGAAAGACCAGCTCTCAGTAACCAGCTGGTACATCATGCGCTTGCTGTCATTTTGCACTACCAGCTGTAAATTTGCCAATAATAATGCAACCCATTTTCTTGTCCACATTTTCTTTAGGCTTGCTAATGTGATGGCCAAACCAGGCAGAGATAACTGGATGACACTCAGGAGCAAAGGCCCAAGAACGCAGCAGTGCAAATCCCTTGAGGTCTTGAGTTTGTTGTCTGCCACCAGGGTCATCTTGTTGCACAGGTAGCCAAACCGTTAAAAGTATGGGTCACATTCTTCCGTGCCCAAGAAGCTGCCTGGGTAGCAGGTTCTCGGTTGTCTTGTAAAGACTCACAATCTCAGATACGTTGTTGCATTCTGGGCTGTTCCAGGACCACCATGTCCAAACTCAACACATACCCACTGGATGTCCTCCAACATAGCAGCAGGGGTTGGCTTCTAGCTGATTTGCTCCCAACTAACACTAGCAGGGGTGGAGGCCTCACTAAAGACTTTGGTTGCCAAATCTTCACTGCAGAAGTGTATTTTCTGTAGGCCTTAATAATCTGCATGTGCTTCTCCAGGGTTCTGAAGTACTGACTGTCTATTAGCACAAACTGCTACACAAGCTTGGTGTCCAGTTTTTTGCCATGTCTACCACCAGAAACCCAAATTGTCATTGGGTTACCTTCCATATTCCTCTGAATGGCGTTCCAGATATAGTCATTGTAGTACTCCATGCTGTGCACTGCTGCAAAGTGAAAGTTTTCAGCCAGGCGTGACAGTTGTCGATGATTAGCTCAACAACCTCCCCCCTTGAGCAGTAGTTTCCGCTGTTATAGATGTCACCACCAGCAATGTCCTTCAAGATAATTGCATGCTTGATAATTTTTTCTAGATTGGCCATGTCATTGATTGCACCTGTCTCGTGGACTCGTTTCTCCTACATCGCTAGCTTTTAGCATCGAGCCTCTGTTAGGCCTTGCCCTCTAAGGGTGTTTTCAAAGTGTTCTACCACGCGCTGTGTAATGCAGTTCAGCTCTCCATCCCTCAAAGGGGCCAGGTTGTTGGGGTCGGGCTCTTGAATGGGGTAGAGGCTGTACACTACTGCCATCACAGGGTAACCATTTTCATAGTAAGGCTTATCAATACCACTAAGAATAGCGGTTGCATGTGCATCACTCATTCGGCAATTCAAGATCAGGCAATTGCCTCGAACTTGGTACACTGGCATAATGTCAAGGTTGCCAAGTACAAGTGGGTCATCCTCTTCGATGCAAAACATGCTAAAGATGTGCACAGCTCTGTCGACTTCAGACTCTTCCTTGGTATCACAATGTCGATACCAATCAAGGTCTAAGTTTTTGGGAATACATCAAAGGGGACTTCAGGTTCCTCAATTTTAATAACACTGAAGTGTCAAATTTACTGCCCCACTGTCTCCGCTGCCTTTTCTTTCATCTTAAACCAGTCAAGTTTTTCACGGAGCTGCTGCAGTGCTATGCGGCTTCTGGGGTAAAAGAGTCTAACCCCGTCAATACTTTAAAGTCGTCGCACAATACACATGCTTGTTGTGCGTGTGCCATTTTTATGAATAGGAATACACAAGACCAAATATTTTTTGCGCATGCTTTTCAGTGTAGGCAAGCTCTTAAGCCACTCTAAGAGCCCCGCAAGACCCACACAGATAGGCTAATAATGGCGACAACGAACAGGAGGGCTACAGCCTTGTGTTTTTTTTTGCTTATTGTTACGACTCTATGGCCTAAAAATATGTAACATAAAGAAAGTGAAACAAACAAAACCAAGTAAAATCAACAAGCAATTTATTTCCAGACAATTAAAGTGAAAATTCAGAAGACACTTACAATTTGTGAGTTGCATTCCAAATAATCCTAAATGTCCTAATCACAAGTCCAAAATAATAGAATGTTCCAAATTAATTCCAGTAGCCTTGAATGTCATTATGTACCACAAAGATGTAATCCAGAATGTATCTGAATGAGTTCACAAAAAAACCAAATCATGTATTAATCCAAAAGTTAATGAACACTTTTATATTGCCAATGAATACTGTAAAATAATAATTCCTCTCTCTGAATTATATCTGGTTGTCACAACTGTAACATCTGATTTCAACAACACAACTAAAATAGATTACAGAATGATCTTTTATAACCAAAATTTTAGAATAGGAATGAATTTGTTTACCAAAATCTGTATATATTTCACACTTCCCTATATGACCTATGTCACATCACAATATGAGTAACTCTAATGGAAAATTACTTTGAGTACCTGACTTTTGTCACAAGAAGACATGGAAATAACAGTCCATCTGCTAACAAAACCAGCCTTGAACTCAAATGCTATGTAAACATGTTGTTTACCATAATCTGACCGAAGTACAACTTACAATCATGGATACATATTATCAATTCAATATACATAACACTATGAAGTCCACCAAACTTGTAAATGCAGCTCCTGCCACATATTTTATCTGCACACCAAAAGCCACTGGCTCTTGTTGTGTCCCCTCATAATTGTGGCTATATTATCTTTCAGAATTATATTTAAATGAAAATATTCAATGTCTTTTCTGTACTAACTTGCACTCAAGAATGGCAAATTCTTTATTGAGAATCTTGCACAGTTGTCATAGCTGCAAACCTCCTGGTGGGCCTCAAGATTGCCAGATTTAAATATTGTCACTTTTGCACAGGCTTATGCAGCTTCCTGTTTGGCCTTGACCACTGCACACTGTGTGGCCTTTAGTTTATCCTCCAAGTCTTCCACATGTGCTGTAAACCTGGAAATATTTTTTGGCTTCTTTGAGTTCCCTAAGAGCATTGTCTTTGTCTTTGGCTGGACCAGGGGCTCTATGACATTGGACCTGTGTAAGAAACAAGACATTATTTAGTTTCCTCTCCAGCCGGCTATACCGTATTTACCGTATATATTGGGACAGGATAAAATAAATGATTTTTTTCCTGTCCCATAACTTATGGTTAAACTTTTTTTCAACTAGATCATATGTCCCAAAACTTAAGAACCGAAACAAATTGTGTTGAATTTGCCCCTCCCCCCCAGCACTTCATGTTAAAATAAGGTAGGTAAATTAAACGTTTATATGATAATAAACTGAAAGAAACTAACCTTGTACTGTTCTCATTTATTCCTCTTTTTTGTTCTTCATAAGCAATTTATGTATAAAAGACACAAACGTATCCACTAACACATGTACCGGTAATGTAGAGTACCGGTCTTGTGTATCGCTTATGTCAGGTAACAACATTGACACATTATTTTATTGACGTGAATATAGACACACGAATCATGTTTGGTTGTCCTCAGAAGTTTGAATACCGGTATATTATCAAACTTAAAATTGGATCCAGTAAAATCACAAACAATAGAAAGAGAGAGACAGAAATAACAACCGATTGCTTGAAGGCACCAGCAATTCACGCATGATCCGGTGTATGGTGCAAAATAACCAAGAGTGTATTATATCCAGGTTAACAATATAACAACATTTCGCAAATAAAAATCATTATTAGGAAATACATTCACTGTGAGAGCAAATGACAATATTTTCGCTAGCATGGGATACAGAACGTATTCTTAAAGACAATTAATGCCGTGTATATTATTTACCCTGCAGACATCAATGCCTGTTTGTATAACTTACAATTACAGATGGCAAACAACAGAAGACCGGGTGGTGAATAAACACAGCTGGTAGCGAGCAATAAACTCATTGTTTCAACTTACCAGTAGGATTTCAAATACAAAGTTTATTTTATTACAAAGCAAGCAGACACTGGAAGCCAACTTTGGATTATTTTAAGTGTGCAGATTTTTTATATACAAAGTCGGCAGACCAAGGGAAGCCGGCTTTGGTTTCTTTTAGCAGTATTCACAGGAATTTTGCAAATAAATTGAAACAGTGGAACAGTCGGGGTCTGTAAGTGACACTTTGAGCATACATTGTGAAATGTACTGGTATTAAAGGATTTGCCACAACTGAACAGGCGTCATTTGTGCGGCATGATCATAGGAAGTTCAAACAAATTCTGTCAGCTGAATATAGGACTCTACTTGGCACTGTACAAGGATCAACTCGGCAGCTCGATCAAAAGGTTGGGAAAACAAAGTGAGGCTGCCTATACAAGCTAAGGGATTTGCACTGGCAGATAACTGAGGAAATATTACTTGGGAATTAGATCTGGCTTATGAAAAAGGCAAATATAAATCAACTCAAAACTTTTATTGCATCAAACAGTGTTTATACAGCAAAACAAAATATTATACAAGTACGGGTTGCTCTGACTTGCACGTATTTTGTTCGTAGTGCAAACATCATCTCCTATATTGCCCATAGATTTATCAAATTTTGTTCTTCAAAAGTTTACAGATAAGAAAACAAGTGTAAACATACAACACTGACAGCGGTTTTTATTTTATTTATTTAATAAAATATAAGTTCGAGTGCATTTTTTTTACCAGCTAAGCATCGATATTATGATTTAAAAGGTGTCCCAAAACTTACCACTCAAAAAAAACGATCTGTCCCAGAACTTACAGTGCACAAAAAAATTACTTTAAAAATTAATTTATGGTGTCCCAACATATACGGTGTCCCAACATATATTGTAAATACGGTACTTCATTTCATCTAGGTAAATAGTTTGCTTGAGTTCATTTTTGTCTTCATCAGCCAATTCTACCTGCATGGCCTGTGTCGTTTTGGTGTCAGGACGGACAGTGGGCTTAATATCAATGAGTGCTAGGTGGTTCGTCTCCAGCAGTACTACGTTTTCATGCCTTTGTTGCTTGAGTTGCTCCCAGAGTTTTTTCAGAGCTACTCCACCCCTGAGAGTGGGAGGGACAAACACCTGTCAAAGCTTCTTACTTATCCCATAGTACTTGTACTTGTTATGAATGGTCATTCTCTAATTAATATTTTTTAGTCTATGCAGATGCTCTAGAGATCCCGGCTGGTGAGGGGGGTGGGCCAGCCCTTATATCACCAGAGAGGCTACATAAGAGATAATCATTTTCTTTAAATATATCTAGTTTGGGTGGGCATGATAGACCATTTTAATAATGGAGGCCTGCATGTTTTTGACTGTCTTGGAAGTGAAAAATGGTAAAGGAAGGCTCAGCATGCCCCGATAGCTTGGTTTGTTGCCTGCCCTGCTGCTTCTGATCAGTAGTTATGTTATTTTTTTTGTGGCAAAGTTTATCTATTATAGATTGAAATTTCAAGGAAGAAAGTCATTGAAGCATTAAAGAATTTCTGAATTATTAGCTTTCTACTTTAAGTTTGAAATGAATAAATTAATGCCTAGTTGATCAGAATCAAAGAATTTTAAAAACTGGAATGATGTAATATTAGTAGCTGAGAGTTTCTGTAAAAGTGTTATATGTCATTTGTATATTTTTATGCTATTGAGTCCCATTTTCCTTGGTCAGGTAAAATGTAGCGACTTTTGAATGATATCCTGGCCTCTGAATATTATGTTCTCCTTAAAAATAATTGTTTTTAGAATATAATTCATCTTTTAAAGGTGCACATCCTGGAGCTGTCAATATGGATGAGTGTTTCCAATCCTTGCTGACCAAGAATCCAAATCAGAGAATAGCCATTCATGATCCTATCATAATGTAAGAAAAGTTGTTTCAGTTTGCGTTTATATGTATGAACTTAATATTTTTATAGCAGAAACATTTACAGATTTTGTGGAATTATTATGAATTTTAAGTCCGAATTCAACATTTCAAATTTTATAGACATATTCTGAGAATTCATGATTTTATGGAATAAAAGAATTGAACACAAGTTTTTAGTTTACCTGGCTGTTAGGCTAAGTGGATGTATGGTACTTTGTCTATTGTACAGTATCTGTTTACAATTGCTATTGAATCCACATTTGCATTCATCACTCCATCCTTCTCTCTGTCCATCCTTTCATCACACTTTTGTTTCCACTCTTTAACTTTAAAGCCATTTGAGATTAAGGGTCCTGTTGTCAAGGTCATGACTCTGTATTTGATATTTTCCATTACACTTTCCTTTGAGCTCTTTAACTTTCAAACCATGCGAAATTAGGGAATGTAATTAGGTATATTTGTACATCATCATTAGAAGATTTTGTACATACCACATTTGAGAGTCTTGTTTTCAAGGTAACAGTCACGGCTCAATATTATTAGTTTTCCAACACACTTCCATTCTGCTCTATACTATTAGAGTAGTTTGAGATAAAGGAATGAAACTTGGTATACTTATGCATCATCACTTAGAGGTGTGTTGCCTGCAACATTGGGACTCGTATCTTCAAGGTCAAAGTCACAGCTTAATATTTTAAAGTTTTCAGTCACACTTACCAGTCTGGTCTATAACTTAAGAGCTGTTAGAGGTTAAGGATTCAAACTTGGTATACTTGATATGAAACTTGGTAAACTTGGTGTACTTGATATGAAACTTGGTAAACTTGGTGTACTTGATATGAAACTTGGTAAACTTGGTGTACTTGATATGAAACTTGGTAAACTTGGTGTACTTGATATGAAACTTGGTAAACTTGGTGTACTTGATATGAAACTTGGTAAACTTGGTATACTTTATATGAAACTTGGTAAACTTGGTATACTTTATATGAAAATTGGTAAACTTGGTGTACTTGATATGAAACTTGGTAAACTTGGTAAACTTGGTGTACTTGATATGAAAATTGGTAAACTTGGTATACTTGGTAAACTTGGCATACTTGGTATACTTGATATGAAAATTGGTAAACTTGGTATACTTGATATGAAAATTGGTAAACTTGGTATACTTGGTATACTTGATATAAAAATTGGCAAACTTGGTATACTTGGTATGAAAATTGGTAAACTTGGTAAACTTGGTATACTTGATATGAAAATTGGTAAACTTGGTATACTTGGTATACTTGATATGAAAATTGGTAAACTTGGTATACTTGATATGAAAATTGGTAAACTTGGTATACTTGATATGAAAATTGGTAAACTTGGTATACTTGATATGAAAATTGGTAAACTTGGTAAACTTGGTATACTTGATATGAAAATTGGTAAACTTGGTATACTTGGTATACTTTATATGAAAATTGGTAAACTTGGTATGCTTGATATGAAAATTGGTAAACTTGGTATACTTGATATGAAGCTTAGTAAACTTGGTATACTTGACATGAAACTTGGTAAACTTGGTATGCTTGATATGAAACTTGATATACTTGATATGAAACTTGGTAAACTTAGTATACTTGATATGAAACATGGTAAACTTGGTATACTTGATATAAAACATGCTATACTTATATATCATAATATGAAGGTGTTCTGTGTACTAAATTGGTGGTCCTATCTTTAAGGTCAAGGTCATTGGTCAGTATTTTGAGTTTTCCATTGCACCTTTCCTTTCCACTTTATAACTTTAGAGTTCTGTCAGTTGTGGGATAAAACTTGGTTTACTTGTACACAGGGCTGTCGTAAGGGGTGGGTGATACAGGCAAAAGCTTGGGGTGCCAAGTCCAGGATGCGCCGTTTCGCAGAGTTTGCGGTATATTTTCCCGAATGAGGGGCGCAAAAAAGCGACGCTTGCCCAGGGCGCTGTTTCATCCAGTGGAAACTTGCGACGGCCTTGCTGGTACATTATCATTAGATTGTGTCTCGTGTACCAGATTGGTGGTCATATCTTGAAGGCCATGGTCATGGATCAGTATTTTAAGTTTTCCATCACTCTTTCCATTTTTCGTTATAATTTAAGAGCCATTTAAAATTAAGAGATGAAATCTGGTTTACTTATGCATAGTCATTAGCAGGTGTGTTGCATAGTACATTGGGAGTCCTATCTTCAAGGTCAAGGCTACAGATCAGTATTTTAAGATTTCCCTCATATTTTCCTTTCTATTCAAGAGCCATTTGAGATTGAGGAATGAAATTTGCTATATTCTTACCACGTTTTGGAAGGTAATCTTCAAGATCAAGGTCACAGGCCAATATTTTAGGTTTGAGTAGTACTTTGTCTTCTGCCTTAAAACTTAAAAGCTGTTTAAGATAAATGAAGGAAATTTTAGTACACTTGAATATTGTCACTAGAAGATGTGTTGGATTCCACATTTGAGGATTTCTTTTCATCGTCAAGTTCACATATATTTAATGGTTGTTTTTGTTTCTATATTATATCTTAAAAGCTGTTTCAGGTTGGGGGATGAACCATGCTACACATATGTTTCTCTGTTTGATCATGTCATATGTCACAGTCAAGAATTCATCTTTAAGATCAAGGTCACTGATCACATTTAATGAAAGTCAAGTCCGAGTTACAAGCCTTTAGATTTAGAAAGAATGGAAAGGGTTATTGTGAGGTCAAAAGTTAGGTGTAACAACAATGGGAGAAAAGTAATAGATTATTTCTTAATCTGTATGCTGATGACACCTTGGCAGAGTTTCATTTCAGCATTCAACCTATATCATCATTCAGAAGAACTTTGGCCCCGCAACACTCCAGACACCTATCAAACTTTAGTAGTCATAGGGCAACCTATCTGAAAATTTAAGTTGCCATGTCAAATTTTTAGGTTGCCCAGCCAGATAATTTGGTCACCTTAGATTTTGAGAGCAGAAATCAACAGTGTGGGGAATTATTCCTAGACGATAACAAAAAGGTGTTTCTTGAGGTAAACTAAAAAGCCTAATTATAAAACAAGCATGAAGTTATTTTTAATGGTATCTGTCTGTCTGACAGGAATGTCAACAGTCATCATCTGCTTCAACCTCAGGTCAGTCAGTAAAAAATTAGTTTGGAGTTTTCTGAACCATTTTTCTTCATATTGCCTTGCTTCAAATTCACAGATAAATGGCTTTAAGCTTCATTTTTTTCTGATGATAGTTATTATTATTAGTTATATTAAATATTAATAAAGCCTTAGCTGTATATGTGTTTATTTGGGTAACAGTAATGTTACAACTGAATTTCTGTATTTTCTCCATGTCCGCATTTCACTGGATCTGTACCATTGGCCACCATTGGGTGAGGTTGAACTCACTGGTCATCTAGTAGACTAGTCACATGTATAGGAACTGGCAGTCTCTCAATTGAAAAGGGATTATTCTGTAAATTAGGTTGCATATGCTGAATGTTTTTTTGTGTTAAATGTGGCATATATTTGTAATTAGAAAGTGTACATGAAATTTTTGGTTACATTGGTCAAACTTGATAGGTAGGCATATATCATTAGTTGAGTTTGGAATCAGACTTCATTGATCTGCCCTATCCAGGGTCTGCTCAAGGATGCAGAATAGACATTAACTGTTCAAAAATCAACAATGCTCATAAAAGTTGTGCAGTTCATACCTTTATTTCTTCATTAAATCACTCATATTTAGAAAATGTCCCCCTTATTTGGTCTTACTGCTCATAGACCAGAAGAGCTTATGAGATGGCCTGTTGTCCATTGTCCATCATCTGTCGTTTGTCCATCTATTTGCCCCAGGTGGCCAAGTGGTCTAAGGAGCTTGCCTTTACAGCTCACTCACACATCTCACCTCTGTCCGCATGAGTTTGAGTCAAGGCTCTAGCAATGTGGGTATGTGAGAAAGCTTGCCAGGAGCTTCCTGTGGGTCAGTAGTACTTCTTGGGGTCTTGCCGGGTTCTTCCTCCACCAAATATGCTGCCCGCCATTTATAGCCTATCATGTGCTGAAAAATGGCATTAAACCTCCACAAAAACAAACAAACCATCCATTAGCACAAGTTTGTTATCATTACTCCTAAACTGCTTATGGGAGTGTTATGAAACTTAACACACACATTCATCCAAAGTTATAGTTGGTCCTAAATGAAAATGGTTCTGCTTGGACATCCAGTATAGCTGCCACATTGGCCATCTTGAAAATCATGTTATCACTATTCCTTATGAATGATGGGTCTTATCAACATAGGGTTTTCACTAAAATGCTTATGATGTCTTGTTGGTCCTGAATGAAAATGGTGCTGATCTATCATCCAATATTGATGCCACAGTAGTAATCTTAAAAATCTTGTTATTGCTACTTGTCCTGAATGGGAAGTCATATTGACATGGCGTTTTCAGTAAAGGACCTCTTATACTGTCTCTGTGGTCCTACATGAAAATGGTCCTGATCTGACATCCAATATGGCCACCATGGTAGCCATCTTGAAAATCATGTTATTACTACTCCTCCTGAATGGAAGTCATATCAACATGGGGTTTTCATCACAGAAGACTTATGGTGTCTATTCGGTCCTAAATGAAAATGGTGCATACATGGACATCCAGTATGGCCACCACAGTGACCATCTTGAAAATCTTGCTATTGCTAGTCCTCCTGAATGGAGGGTTATATCAAGATGAGGTTTTCATTAAAGACTTCTTACAATGTCTAGTTTGTGCTAAATGAACATGGTGCCAATCTGACACTCAGTATTGCCATCATGGCAGCCATCTCTTCTGAATGGAGAGTCATTGACATGGGGTTTTCACCAGAAGACTTCTTATGATGTCTAGTTGGTCCTAAATAAAGATTTAATATGGCCACCACAGCAGCCATCATGAAAATCATATTAATGCTACACCTTCAAAATAGAAAGTCGTATCAGCATGGGTTTTTCACCAGAAGATATGTTATGATCAGAGATCCTAAGACCCCTGTATTTGCTGGACATGTCTGGTAGATGAAAGGTTTTGACCTGCACATACTATAAGCAACTGGACATCAGTCATAGGAATTCCTAAACATCATTCATACATGCCATATTCCCAGACATTGTTGGGGGGTTTTGGAGACTCAAAAAGCGTGTTTTGGGGTCCCAAGGGGGGTCAGTGCGCATGCCCCCCCCCAAAAAAAAGTCATCCATATGAGAATAAGCTATCTTTTCAAATCAGCCTTTAGCAAATGACTGGAAATTCAAATCTGAATAAAAGAAAATACCATCTGTTTTCTCTGAAGCATTTAATATACTTACAAACAAAAAAATGGTAGACTTAGCAATGTCAAATAATATCACCTGCATAGGTCTGTAAAATGATCTGCTACTGAAAACGGCAGATTGTGCTCAGCAACGAAATTGCAGAAAAGTACTTCAGCTCTAGTTACATTGTCTGTCAACGACTGTTTAAACAAACTATTTAATTTTTGCCGTGTCATGATGCTGGGTGGTGTTGCTATGTCGACGAATGTCACACACTCCAGAATGACTAATGGGCAATATGGTGGTTGCAATATGTGCACAGAATAAAATGTTCACCCTTGATGCTGCGCTTCACAAAATCAAACTCCGTCAACCAGGAGTTCTGGAATTTATTTGCTGGGCTTTGCTGGCTTCGGAGATGGTTCCATATTTCCTGAATCGCTACTACGTTTCGACATTTTTCCTTCGAAAATGAAACACACTTGTACACTTTTCCATTTTATATATGAAGTACTAAACTTTAAATTGGGTTGTTCCACTTAATGTACTTTACCTATGCAAATTAGCCTAATGGGCTCTCCCACAACAGTGCTCAAAAGGATTTGACACGACACATCACCCTAGCTATTGTGAGCCAATTAAGTAAATCTCTGAAAGGTGGCTGTTTATCTCTGACGCCTTGCCTTTTAATTGCCTCTAAAACAGGTGTATAAACCTGCCCCGAGGATAGTTTTACATGAGCTTTGAGCAGTACTGTTTACTGTTTATAAATACCACAGATTACGGGCATATATAATAGTGTTCAAGAAATATAAGTTTTTTTGTTTATTTTTTCTTTTTTGGAGTGGAAATTTTTTGTTGTTGATAAGATTGCTGAAAATTGTGTTTTTCGAAACACGATCGTGTCGGGGGGCTTGGGAGTCCAAAATCGTGTTTTTCGTGTGACACGTGTTATGGCAAGTATGATTATTGTATCAACTTGTCTTTGATTTGTTTATCCATTTAACTGCCAAACAAACACCTTAACAAAGTAAAATTCAAAGGTCACTTGGTCTAGTTTAAAGATTTATTCTTTCACAGACAATCAATAAAAATGTTGCTGACTAAGCTTAATTCAAAAAAGTGTCAGGGTCTAATTTACAGTTTCTTTGTCAGACAATCAGTAGAGGTGTCGTTGACTAAGCTTGTTTGATCAGTATGTTTTCCTAATTGTTTAAACACTCTGTAACCACAAAACACAAGACAAATAATGGGTCACAGCTTATCTCCTGAACTTTTCAAAAACCCTTTACTGAACGATTTCCCCAGGGTCAGTACTAATAGACATTTGATCAATCCCTTACGCCTTGTGATTTGTGTTGAGGTGTGTCAGCACATGACAACTTTAATGAAAATGGTGCTGATTGGACTTTAAATACCAACACCATTGCAGCCGTCTTGAAAAACTGGTTATTGCTACTCCTCCTCAAGATTTCTTATGATGTCTTGTTGGTCCTGAATGAAAATGATACTGATCTTGAAAATCCCTACTCCAGACTTGATGATCGTATTGACATAGGGTTTGCACCAAAAGATTTCTTATGATATCTAGTTGGTCCTAAATGCAAATGGTGTCAATCTTATATCAAATATGGCTGCCACAATGGCCATCTTGAACATTTGTTATTGCTACTCCTCCTGAATGGATGGTCATATTGGCATGGGGTTTTTGCCAAAAGTCTTTTAATGATGTCTGGTTGGTCCTAAATAAAAATGGTGCTAATCTTAGAAGCAATATGGCCACCACAGCAGCTAATTTGAAAATCTAATCACTCAAGAATATCATAGATGACTTCAAAACAGCAGTTAAAAGGAAGGAATGGTCTTATCTTGAATTCCTTCAAATTCTTTTTGGATAGAACGTCAGTCTCTTTGAGGGATTCTTGTTTCAAATGAAGTGTGTTTTGTTCGTTCTTTAATTTAAGTTTTTAGAATAGACCCTGCCTGTGTAGTGAGTAGATACAAATGTTTGTGGGTAGTTTATGTAATGATATGCTCACATATGTTAGGTTAGCAATATCAGACCCACTTGGACCTCTTGTTGATACAAAAGTCTACCTCGGGCAGAATTCGCTCATAATTTCAAGTTTTCTTCCAATGTTTTTTGTTTTTCTTTCCCTTTCTTCAAATCTGCATTTAATGTTTGAAAAAACATATTTTCCACCAACTATTATAGACATTTTGCCACCAGGTTACAGTTTAAACGAAAGCACATGACCATTTAGAATTGGTGTAGTGCAGTAAAACCAGTCTTAAGCTGCCACCTTTGGATGGTGAACAAAGTGGCATCTGAAGATAGATGGTTGCTTAATAAAGATCTATTTTGGCAATTTTCGGGAACTTGAACAAGTAACTGTTGAAGACAGTTGATTGGTTACTACAGGTGATCTGTAAGTCAGTTTTGACTGTACTATCAAGCCTACAGCTCCTTTTTCTGCATGTGTGGTAGTATTTTTAATTTTTTCCAGACCAGTTCACTTTTTTTGCCTTTTCCCCCAAAGTTGTGTATGTCATATAGGACAATTTTTTTTTTTTTTTTATTAACTAGGAGAATAAATAACATCTAAACCCTTGTCCTTTCAGTAAAACTGGCAGAGCTGCTTTACCAGCCAAGAGAGATAATACCTTGGAGAAAAAAGCCCAAAAGTCCTTGATCGGTGAGTTTTCCTCTTGCACATTTTGTCTATTAAGACATATCTCATATAGCTATATGTTTTGAACTCACCTGTACAAAATGCATTAGAGCTCATGCTATGCCTCTAGGTGTCATCAGTGTGGTCAGTGTTGTCCAGTCAGCTAAACCCTTTGGGTTAACCCATATGTAATGTCCTTAACCTTTTACACCATTAAAGCTAGACATGTGAAACTTAAATTATGGGTGTAGATTGTGACAACATTTTTGATATTTTGATTGATTACCTGCCTGGGGGTGGGGGTGGGGCTTGAGAGGTAGGGGTGATGCAACATAGATTTCAAATAACTCCTGATTTGTATGTCTCTTATGTCTGAGAATTGGCACGTGTGATCGATGATTCAAGTGTCAACACATAAAATACTAGGACCCCTGGGTAATACCCCCCACCCTCACCCCCAGCAGGGCTCACACTCTAATATATTGTAGCCAGTTTAGTTGCTAATGCCAAAAAGGTGTTACAAATTCATTTCTTATTATTTAATGTGAACTGCACAAAGAAACTATGATGATGTATCACCCAAGAAAATCTTGGACTTTTTGAAGGATGCAGTTTATATAACAAATTATGACCATATATTTTAAGGATTTTTACACGTGTAATCGTTTATTTTATATACATTTTACAGAATTGTAGCATCTTTATGTTTCATATTTTATCTCATACTTTATGTTTATATTTATTTGGAAGGGTTTATCTTCCAAATTATTTTGTGCAGTTTATTTGTACATTTTTCAAACTTTACTTTTAGGTGGTACCATATAGCCACTATTGTGCTGAGTGCTGTGAAACTCTATAACATACATACATACTCACTCTCTGTGTCAGTATCATCAATGACCTCAGTGAATTTGACAAATTCAAAAGCATAAAGTTTTTTCTCCTCAAACTTAAGAAGTGTCTCCGATAGCAAGCCAAGTTTCTTTTCCCATCGTACCCTGACCACAGTTTAAGGAAAAGGGAAGAATTTAAGTGAAATCTAAATATTTATTTTGGGCTTACTTGCGGGGGAAGGGGGGGGGGAGCAACCTCTCCCTGATGTCTCAGAAGGGCGAATTATTGGGAAAATAAGGAGTGAAGTGGAGGTCACATTTATTAATGGGAAAAAAGGATGATCAACAGCTGATTTTTTCCTGGCTCTTCAATAATTTTAATATACACAACAACATACTCATTACACTGAAAAACTGCTGCATAACTTCATTAACAGCATTAGACGGCAATATCGAAAAAAGGTAACTATTCCAAAAAATATTTGACTAAGCTCATCCCACTATATTTTTCGGTGAAATATTGAATAAATTAATTAATCTTTTCATAGGTGGACAACATATGGAGGAGACTCAGCCCAGGGAATTCACAGAAGTCCAGCATACATATGTGGAACCTAATCCTACTCACATGAAACCTTTGGGCTCAGTTGAAACTCAAGTAACCAAGATGGAGCCCTTAGACCTGAGCTTAAAAAAAACAAAAAAGAAATTTCAAAATGGATGTTCCACCTCAAAATCACAGCATGAAGAGAAGGAATCTACAGTGTCATGGTCTTCATCTTTCAAAACTGCTGCTATTCCTGAATTTCCTCCATCAAGTTTGCCAAAGAGGACGCATTGCAGGCCATTACCTAGGATCCATCCCTACTGGATACCAGTGACTCTTAGTAAACATCTTACATTGTATGGAAAATTTCAGCCAGAGTTTATCGTGAATACTAAAGAAGTAGATGGAAATAGCAGTAGAGATGAAAATGATGAAGAAGGGAGAATACAGGATGCCATGGATGGTAATAATATTTATTGTTCACCTGCAGAAGGCACTTCTTCATCTGCTTGCTCAAGTTTTTCAGGACAGCTAACTGTTCCAAAGATGGAACTTGATCCATCAGAATACAACTGTCTTGAATTAGATCCTCCAGGTGGAAACCATGTTGAGCCTTTAAATGAGATGGGCACTGCAGTGGCTGATAACAACAAAATAGAGGACAAAGCAACCATTAATACTATACATTCTTGTATTCCTTTGTTAGATGAGGTACAAATGAATGTAGATGCCTGGGGTCTTCCTTCTACTACAACACAGAGTGTGAAGCACAAACTTCGAGATAAATTAGCAAATAAAAAAAATAATGGGGGAACAAAACCATTCAAATAATTGTGGGTGGGAGATGGTGGGGAATAGCAAAAATGAATGAGTCATACAGTAAAGTCACCAATGGGACATTGTACTCCATGTATCAAGAATCTTGGTGGAAAGATTATCTTCCACAGAAAATTCTTGCATATTAAAGTCACAATTAGCATGGCTAACAAGGAAAAGATAAAGTTTTCATTGTTCCCATGTTTGCATACTGTTACGACTTTATGGCCTAAAAATATGTATCAGAAAGAAAGTGAAACAAACAAAATCAAGTAAAATCAACAAGCAGTTTATTTCCAGACAATTAAAGTGAAAATTCAAAAGACACTTACAATTTCTGACTTAAATTCCAAATAATCCTAAATGTCCTAATCACAAGTCCAAAATAATAGAATATTCCGAATGAATTACAATAGTCTTGAATGTCCTGATGTACCACAAAGATGTAATCCAGAATGTATTTGAATGAGTTCACATTAATCCCAAAATCATGTATTAATCCAAAAGTTGATGAGCACTTTAGTATTTCCAATGAATATTGTAAATAAATAATTCCTCTCTCTGAATTATATCTGGTTTTCACAACTGTAACATCTGATTATTAAAATAGCTTCTGTACAGACTGATGTTTAGAACAAAACTTTTAGAACCTGAATGATCTCTTGTTTACTAAGCCCATATATATATATATATATATATATATATATATATAAATATGTGTACCTGACTTTTGTCACAACAAGACATGGAAATAACAGTGCAGCTGCTAACAAAACCAGCCTTGAACTTAAATGCTATGTAAACCTGTTGTTTACAAAATGACTATAATCTGACTAAAGTACAACTTACAATCATGGACACATATAAATTCAATATACATAATAATACTATGATGTCAACTCGATGTTCAGAGATAATTATGTATTTTCAGAGGAGATCAGTAAAGGAGGGGATTGATGTTTACAGTTAATATAGTGAGAAAGAAAGCCTGTATATGTAAGAATCCCCAAAATGTATTGTATAGATGATGTGGAAATTATAAGATCATCTGACAATCCAACATAGACCTAACACATTTCACTACATTTTCATTTTCAGGAATAATAAATAAGCAAAAAATACAGATTCAAATCTTGTTCTTATTTCATACATACATGTATATAATATACACAGAGATGCTGCCAGGGCGCGCGAGTGCACGATTTGTACGAATTTGTGCACTTGGAAAGTAGTGATGTGCGAGAGCTCCTGCAAATTAGTTTAAAGTCGTGCATATAAAAATGTACTCTGCGCAGTATACAATTTTTATTCAACTGTTAACCCTTAAAGTGCTTGTCGTGGCTAAGTCATGCCTCCAGTAGAGGTCTCATAATGCTTGTCTCGTCATCTGTCTTTTTTCCGGTAGGCAACTGTTTACACATGAGCACTTTGGCTTGAAATGAATGGTTGTTAAACTAAATTTGATTGACACATTGGGCCCTGGGACAAACATTGTCGAGGTTGAACCTTGTATTCATGAAGGAAATTGACAAATGCTTGTTTAAAGTAGGGGCTACCAGAAAACCCAAAATGGCTGACTTCCAACATGGTTCATCTTCAGATGACGATTTTGTTCGGCAAATATTGGCCAATGATAGCAATGATGACAATGAGATTTAAACGTTTTGAAGTATATGAGGTTATTGGAGCCCGGAAAGTGTTACCGGAAATACCAGTGAGTAATTATGAACCTGAAAATAATGTTGAATACGAGTCTGATGAACATGCTGGATGGACAAAAGCAGATAGCATGCCGGTTAACCCCCTATTAAGCAGTATTTAGAAATGTTAAAAAGGCAGAATACTAAGAATAATTAAAATACATGCAATTTAAAAGTAGAGTGCAATTTTCATTTCTTTTCTCGAACAATTCTGCCTTGACGGATCTTGTGGTACAAAACTATATAGCACTCTGAGGGTTAAGATAAATTGAATAATTAAGAATCTAAAAATAAATTAAAAAGTAAGGATATTTATTTTTGATCAAAATACCTCTGTCTGAATAAGCAGACTATGGCATTGATGGTCTTAAAACCCTAATACAACATTGTGGAACAGATAAGAAATCTGGCATAGTAGTTAACAAAGCATTGATTCAAGAAAGTGAAACTTTGGCAGAGCTCTTGTTAGTGAAAAATATTATTTGGAGCAGAGATATCCAAGAGACAATACCTATGAGCTGTTGAAAATTGTACATAACAACCATAAGGAAGTTTTCCAACTTGTTCAAGCTGGCTTATCTAGCTATGCATATGTGAAAGGGGGTTCTCAGCACAGAACAATATTCATACACAGATAAGACACAAATTAAGCTCAGAAATGATCAACAGATTAATGCTTATACAACTAGAGACATCTTTTGAGGATTTCACTTTTCAATAGTGTAGGAAGAAAGAAAGAGACGGATATTTATGTGTTAGGTAAATATTGAACTATGGCAGTTAACTCCTCCCCCTAATTTTTTTTCTACTCCCACCTTATTTTGGTGACTCATTTTTTTTCTACTCCCCCCATATTTTGGTGACAAGGGAGGAGCTCCCCCCTTTAGATAAAATCCTGGCAGCATCTCTGTATACATATATATGATAACGTGTACATTTTTCAAGAATCAAACAAAGTGAATTTTTTAGAGAGAGAGAGAGAGAGTAGTGTGTGCTGAAAGAAATCAATAAAAGACACATATACAAACAATGATGGTAGATAATGGATGAAGTTATTTCAGCTTAATGTGCCCTCAGAAACAGTTATCAATTGAAATAATCCAGTTAAATAAGAGATATTAGTCTTTGCCTGATGAAATGAATACAAACCACACATGCAAAGGTATACACACACATCCCTGATGTAGGTAAGTGATGGAAGAAGCAGGTTCAATTTAATGTGTACTTGTCAAAAAATTCACAACATTAAATGTTTGAGAGAGAGAGAGATGGGTAAAAGACTCTAGATATCCGTATGTGCAGATCAATTCACACAAAGACCAAGCAACACAAAGACAGCACAATAATTGTTCGTAGTACATGTACAGTATAAATGAGAGAGATACAGATTGACACACAAAGTTGAAATTGAGCTTTTGTTTCAAATATTCAGTGAAATGTATCTATATTAGAAATAGTAGCTATAAAAATTAGAAACTCCTTGTACATATTTGTAAATCTTTGTGCATGAGCATATACAAGTTTTAACTTGTACACTATTAAAAAGTTTGCCATTTGAATCTTTATATTTAATCTAAGCAAATACTAAAGAAAAGAAAAATCACGTGAAGAAAAAAATAGAAATAAAATATTTTTGTTTTATTTGAGCATAAATATATTCATGTTCTTAATTGTTGTTCTCACTGAAGCACCACTGTTCTTGCACCCTTGAAAGCTGACCATTTTAATTTTTAATAAAAATAATGATATGAGTTGTATTATTATATTAAATATGAATATTGATATTATAAAAGCTTATTGTGTTTTGCCTGGAGGGCAGCAATTGATTTATTACAGTGTATCTTTGGCAAATGTAACAATATGTATGTATAAGGTTTAACAGCATGTGATCAAGATTTGTCATGAAGTGGAAATCATATTTTGAACCTACCAAGTGTTTCTATTTGTATGAATAGAAAAACGGATGGATAGAGAAAAAAACTGACATTCTATTGAGTAGAGATTTCATTAAATATGTAAGTAAGTGATGTGGTAGACTATATGTAAATCCTTTTCATATGACACTTTGTTTCATAACATCATGTAAAAGTAAAAAAAAATTTTTTATCTAATGTAGACCTAATAGATTGATTTCACTTTCAGGAATGAGATTTTTTTTATTCAGCTTCCATTTGCCACTCATTTTTGTGGTAAAAATGTTATTAATTATCTTTTTGTAATTGAAATTTCTTTACTTCTTGCTGACATTTCCCTTTTCTGACCTTGTGTAAGATGTATTGATAAAGTTGTTTATTACCATGTTTTCTTTGTGTTTTCATTTTAGCATACTCATATGACATACCATTTTAGCCTACCGTACTCACATGAAATACCATTTTAGCATACCGTACTCACATGACATACCATTTTAACATACTGTAATCACATGACATACCATTTTAGCATACCATACTCACATGACATACCATTTTAACATACCATACTCACATGACATACCATTTTAGCATACTGTACTCACATGACATACCATTTTAGCATATGGTACTCACATGACATACCATTTTTTATTTCAAATGTACTGCAACAGAGATCAACTATCAGCAAATACAAGTTGGGGATTAATGTGTGGAAAAAAGCCAGTAATGATAGAAACAAAGGAATGTATGTCAATTGGAACATTGCTCAGCCATTTCTGTAAGGTAGAGAAATTACTTCGAATATAGTTATAGAAGTACACATCAATTTGATCGGTTTGGTGAATTGCCTCGGGTGTAGTGCATCACATGTTGCAACAGAAAAGCTGACATTGTTCTGATTGTGACTTTTTCTCTTTCTGCCACCATATTGTGCCATGTAAACAAACGTAGTTCCAAATATAGTTCTCAATGGCTGCAAATTACATCTGAGGTTTCTTTCTTGACTTCACAGAAAAGTCCGAGTAAGTTTCAATTGGAATATATATATGATGATTTCCAAAAATTATACAGAGTTGTAATGTTTTGCAGGCTTTTATATACAGTGTATCATTACACTGATACACTTTCATGACAAACAGAAAGAGCCTACTAGTGTAAAAGTATCCTGAACGGATTTTTAAAAAACTTGCACAGTCTTAATTTGTATGAGCCACTTTATTGTATCAATGTATTGATGCAATTTTGTGACATTTTACAGGGCCTTGTAGAGTGGATTTCTGTAATCTAATCGATTTTATTAAAGTTTATGGTGATTATTTTTTGACTGGTTTTGCTATCTATTTTCGTTTGATTGATCTCTGACTGCGGTACATTATACATGGTTATGTTAGACTTAGAAATGTTTTTGCTTATAGGTATTGTATATAGATGTGTAGAAGTTGTTTATACTTATACTTATAGTTATTGTATATGGATGTGTAGAAGTTGTTTATACTTACAGGTATTGTATATGGACGTGTAGAAGTTGTTTATACTTACAGGTGTTGTATATAAATGTGTAGAAGTTGTTTATACTTACAGGTATTGTATATGGACGTGTAGAAGTTGTTCATACTTACAGGTATTGTATATGGACGTGTAGAAGTTGTTTATACTTACAGGTATTGTATATGGATGTGTAGAAGTTTATACTTACAGGTATTGTATATGGATGTGTAGAAGTTGTTTATACTTACAGGTATTGTATATGGACGTGTAGAAGTTGTTTATACTTACAGGTGTTGTATATAAATGTGTAGAAGTTGTTTATACTTACAGGTATTGTATATGGATGTGTAGAAGTTGTTCATACTTAGGGGTTGTCCATAAAGGACATCCGCAGATAATACCTGTTTTCCTACCCCCCTCTCCCCTTGTCCGCTTTTGTCCGCATGTGGCTTACCCCCCCCCCCCCCCGGCTGCGGACGTCCCCATCTAGCATTATACACTGCTCTATGGTCTGGCAGTGTAATAGCTGGTGCTCTCAAAATACAACGCTCACTGATCTCATCACAACATGTAGCTCAAAACAAAGAAAAAAATAAACAGAAAGTTCTTTCTTTAAAAAAGTCTTTATTCAGGCACTAGCTCTGCAGTCGCATGGTCAGCCAACACATTCATATATATTCTGTGGCACGAATCGTACAAATTTAAATTAACAAATAATGTATACTTAGGGATCACCAATAAAAGGACGTCCGCAAAACATACTGGAATACATTCAGTAGGCCTAAAGCAGCTGTTCAACACAGAATATCATAACAAAAAATACTAGCTTGCGGACATCCACAAGGTCCTTTACACCCCCTCACCCCTTGTCCGCATTTGAACAAACCCCCCCTACCCGCATCTTTGCGAACGTCCTTTATGGATGATCCCTTACTGGTATTGTATATGCATGTGTAGAAGTTGTTTATACTTATACTTATAGGTATTGTATATGGATGTGTAGAAGTTGTTTATACTTACAGGTATTGTATATGGACATGTAGAAGTTGTTTATACTTACAGGTGTTGTATATAGATGTGTAGAAGTTGTTTATACTTACAGGTATTGTATATGGATGTGTAGAAGTTGTTTATACTTACTGGTATTTTATATGCATGTGTAGAAGTTGTTTATACTTACAGGTATTGTATATGCATGTGTAGAATTTGTTTATATGTACAGGTATTGTATATGCATGTGTAGAAGTTGTTTATGCTTGGAAGTATTGTATTCCAACAGTTCACAGTTGCTTTCACATGTATATTATTATATACAAACAATTGAAGAAGAAACAAAACAGGTTGCAAGAACATCAGATCGAAAATGTAATGCAAAAGTATGTTAACATACTGTACAAGTATATATGGAAAATCTACATGTGTCAAAGTTTCATGTCCAATTCTTGAAAAAATATACGCTTTATAAACATATAAAGTATGAAATGAGAATAAGATTAGATTTTTTTAAATTTATTATTTCTTCATGAAAATGAAAATGTCATAACATACAGTATAAGAGAGAATTAACTTTTACTAGGTGTGAACAATTATATCTGGTCACTCTATAATGTGCTGCCTTGACAAATAAATGCTTAAATAACAAAATACAAATTATTTTGGAAATTATTAGATTGTCTGATAATCAAGATTTCTACAGCACTTGAACCAAAATGTAAACAACTCGACTCACAAGGCACTCTGTGGAAGTTTATTCTTTGCATGAAACTCTTTGAACATGTGTTAGACTGCTGAAGTCTTGTTAATCTTTGTCACATAAATCGTGGTGTCACACCATGTTTGAAATATCATAAATCATGGTGTCACACCATGTTTGAAATCTCTTAATCCTCTACATTTCCACCATGTTTTACAACTTAAATTGCATGTTTGGAATTACAAATGACACCATGAATCGTGTCCCATCATAAACTCATGGCAACCATACTTTATATACTATAAAGCATTTGAAATTTGTGGGTATCAAATTTTGTGGTTTGCTTAAAAAATATGTATCCATGGGTATTTAATTTTATGAATTTGTTGTTAAAAAAAGGAACAAAAATGTAAACAGAAATTGAGGAACAATGTATATATGTCTGTAAAAGAATATACCAACATTCACTTCCACGCATATTTTGAACAAACAGGATTTATAAATTGCTGCAGTAATTATGTTGTTTAGGTAAGTTATTGATTGTGAAACACCTAGAATAAATGTGGGGATCTGAATTAAAGATGTTGATATCCTTTTGCATGCACATACAAGGAAACCTGCTGAATTCCACTCTTGTAATTCCAATTAGGTTTTCAGTGTTTTTCAAGACCACTATCAAAAGATAAAGCTTTTGACAATTGTGGATTAGGAGCTAAAACAAAGTCCATGACAACAAAGCAAGCTTTTTTCGAAACAAACCTTCTGTCTTTTCTATGTATAAACAGTTCTATTGAAATTCAGTTTCACTCTTTCAACTATCACAATGTTGCTGACAGTGGTCAAAGAGAGGGAAACTTGAAGCAAAATCACCTTCCATTGTGGGCCTGCCTGATCCTAATGGGTATTCGGTTTGTTGAATGGATTCTGATACCATATGAACTCTATGTGTAACTCGGTGCCCCTTAGTGTGATCAGGAGGTGGTAGTGAATTTGATGTTTTCAAAGCTCAGCACAGGGAGAGGCTGCCATCTCATTTAAAGGAAAATGGCACCCTACCAGTATTTGTGCAGCATGGTTGGACATGTCATAACCCCACCTGGATTTATCTGGCATGTCTCGGGTGATTGCTCAGTATAATGAATGGGATGACTGTGGAGTTGTACTCTCAGATAAGGTCTCGATCAACCTGAAAACATCTACTCTTAAGCCAATTCTTGCACAGTGGGTTATCTCTACATGTGGCAAATTGTCACTTTAGACAGATTTGATTAAAATTGGCATTGAGAAAGTGGGACTGATCTGCATATTGTTTATTCAGCAGTTATATGTACGAAATGTATTTAGTAATAACAGTGTGCTGTGGTGTTTGTTTGCTTAGTGGAAAAGTAGTACTTGTGATCAACATAATAAGAAATGCAGTGAAAAGGTTTTTTTCTTCATGGAATGACCAATGTTTGAATTGGACACAGTAATTGCTTTCACAATTATATATCTATTCAGTATTGAACAGAGACTAAAAGTAGATAATACAGTGCTTTCATGGATAAATGGTGACTAACATTATTCAAGGATACATGTGCTTTAAAAAAGACACAAAATGTGATTAATGTTAATTTTTCTGAACTCTAATGATCTCAAGTTTCTCATATCAGAGGTCTAGATAAATGGCATATTTTACACAAATTTACAAAAAAAGCATAAAGAAATTTTTAAATACGTTCAAATTATACAACAAAATTTAATCTTAAACATTTTGTACAAAGCTGTTAGTGTTTTTTTTTTTTTTGTTGCCATAAGGCACAGTCTGTGTTTTAATATGAGTCCATTAGATCCATATAAACTATACTATTGGGACAAGTTCCTGATATTTCATGCACACTTAAATTGATAGTACCAGGTGACTGTAAGAACACTCACTCAAGTAGAGCCACATAATTGAATGCAACCTAAAGTAGTCTTGGTCACAAAGCCACTTTACACAAGTAGTTATATGGGGGTGTTGGGGGCCCCTATGGGACCTCCATGTCAAAAATGTCAAAAAATTTATAGGCCCAAAATTTATAGGCCCGTACGGGAATTGAACATGGTGGGCCTGTAGAGGCCCAAAACGGGACTGGAACAGGATGGGCCTCTCTGGGCCCGTACAGGAAAATGAACATGGTGTTTGTGTGTTTGATAAAAAAAAAAAAATACAAGTAGGGCAATCATGGAAAAAATTAATCTTTACTTGAAAAATGGGTGGCCCTGAAAAGGGCCGTTTATTTTTTGGTTTAACAGAGAAGACATCTCCTGGAGGGTCTTCTTTTCCTTAAACTTCTACGGACTTCAGGTCCATAGAGGAGCACCCGTTTCAGGCAGCCTTGTCTTTCTACATAGATGCGACGTTTCCAGAGAGCAGTCTCTGTCATCTTCGTGATCGCCCGTGAAGCTCTAACATACATGGGGAAGTCTGGGTCAAACAACATCCCCGAGACGATACTGGATGATTCAACACTAGTCCACATTTTGTTTTTCTTCTGGAGTGGTCTTGGAGAAAAAACCGGTGAAGCTTTATGAGACAAGCGGTGGTATATATACCCTATGAGTGGATCGAAATGAACTACCAATCCAAGCGCGCGTTACAAGCGGGTAGGTTTTTCTTCCAATGGGAAGAGAACGGGGGTGTGACGTCATCTGGAGTATAAGGGCATCACAGCGTTCGTAGGGTTTTACCTTGAGCAGCCAAATGGAGACCGCAAAGTCCAGTATGTATTGGGGTGAGCCTACAACGACGACCAATGCCGTGGTGAACTTCCAACCTGAAGATTTTAATTTAGATTTTGTAGATTTTTTGTCTTCTTCTCAAGAATTTGTACCTGAAACTACCACGACTGCTGCTATGCCACCAGCCTCTTTGCCTGTCATTGAGGATTTTAAAAAGAGACAGCAAGAAGAAATGGAAAAATTTGTACAGCGACAGAGAGAAGCCGAAGAAGTGTTTCTTCAGCAAGAAGAGGAAAAAAGAAAACAAGAAGAACTAAGAAAGTTAGAAGAAGAGGAGAAGAGTGAAGAACCGAAAGAAGAGAGCGAGGAAGATAAAACAGTGAGTCTACTACAAGACATTTTAGCGGAGTTTAAAAATCTGAGAAACCTGTATCAGTATTCTTTAACTCAACCTAAGAGAAACATACCATCACGTGCCAAACATGCGAAACCCATCACGACTACTAGTGAGATGTTACCACCACCACCACCATTCACTACTACTACTCCTACTACCACCAAAGCAGCAGCAGGAGGAGGAGGAATAGGACTTGGTCGTGGAAAAGGATTGCGACAGTTGAAGCTGATCATGTCCAGTCAATAAGTTTGTTTAACAAAACAAACACCCCAATGGTCCTTTTCAGGGCCACCCAGATCTCTAGAAAAGATGATCATTTCATTTTGCCAAAAAAAAAAAATCAAGTAAAACTTTAAAATATCCCATTCCTTGGTTTTTGTGTAAGAGTGAGTGAGTGCGTGCGTGCGTGCGTGCATGCATCCATACTCTAAAAACAAAACACAAAGGCACTTACTTTTTTTCCATTCTGGTCTATTCTCATTTTTTTTTACAATGAACATAACACCACACTCAAAAAAGTTCATCGTTCACTGTCTGTCTCTCTTGTTCTTCTTGAATTTCTTTACAGGAATCAAGGGTTCTTTTTCTTCTTCTTTCTCACTGTCTTCCAGTTGTCTAGCTTTCTTACTTTTCTTGACTATAGGTTCTTCTTCTGGGACAGAAGATCCCTCGGCTTCCTCCCTCTCGGGTAGGTTCTCTTGTTTCTGAGGACACTCCGAAGACCAATGTCCTTTTTCTTTACAATGATAACAGGTATCTTTTCCTTTATCTCTCTTTTCTTTACTTTGACGTTGTGGACATTCTGGAGCCCAATGTCCTTTCTCTTGGCAGATATAGCAAGTATCTTGACTTTTATCTCATGAGGCAGAGGAGGACTAGTCCTTAGTCTTACTGGTATACTTTCTAAGGACTGTCTGCAAATCTCTGACCAAAAAGGCTATCTGTCTTCTTGACTCTTCCATCTTCACAGTTTGAAAGTGTAATCACAACTACTGATTCTGAGGGTAAGAAGGTCTCTCTATATATAGTCTCCTGTGTGAAACTGATTCAGATTCAAATCAGACTTTAAGATGAAAAGATCACGCCCAATCCATGAGAAACCAAAAGAAACAAAGAGACCACGGCGACGAAGACTTTCCGTGCCGCCTGAAACACCGCTCGCTGAACTGCTAGCTCAAGCCCATGCTAGCGATTTCGAAGATGAGATGAGTGAGCCTGAAACCAAAACTTCTACCCAACCCAAAAAAACCACCACCACCACCACCCCTGACCAAGAAAGACCTACCGTGGCTCCCGAAAATTACTATCGTATTCGAGAGACACAAAAAATAACCTCTAGAAAATTTAGAACCACGGCATACACTCACACGGTTCATTTTAAAGACTTCAAGTCTGAAGTGCCTCCCGAGAAAGCTGCCGGGTTCATTACCGATTTGTGAGGTTCTGTGTTACAGAACTTGAAACGACAATGCAGAGCCAAAGAAGACGATCGATTGAGACTGGCCATCCATCACGACAGTTTGAAGTCACCTGTCTGGATCGAGTTCAGCACCCCGGCAGAATTAACACCAGCCAAAGTCATGACCAAAATAGAACACGTTCAACAATCTAACGAAAAGTTTACCATCACGGATGGAAAGGCCACACTTCACATGACTCGCGTCTCCCCTCCTCGAGGGAGCGGACGAAGCATGAAAGCGTTACTGGTGGACGACCTTCGCAGTACCAAATGCAGTATCGTCCAAATCGACAATGCACGAGACCAGATGTGCTTGGCCCGCGCCATCGTGGTGGGGCGAACGTATGCCGACAAGAACGAGACCTCAGAATGGAAAAGAGCCTGGAAGAACATTCAACGATCGTACAGACCCCAACAACGAAAAGAGGCAGAACTCCTGTTACGACAAGCAGGCATTGCCAAAGAGACCGTGTGTGGCATTTCTCAAATGCAACAACTTCAAGACGTCTTGGCTCCTGGCTACACTTTGAAAGTACACCCTCAAGAAGTGCGCGGAGCTCTGCTGTTTCGAGGACCCGATTTCCCTGAAGGAAAATACATTCACCTCTATCACCACCAAGAACATTTCGATGCCATCACCAGTATCACAGGATTTCTGGGATACTCTTACTACTGCGAGAAATGCGACAAAGGAGTTAACAGTCGGGAGCAACACATTCATTGCGGAGAGATATGTCAGGGGTGTTTAGCGGCCAAGTCATGCCTTCCTGAACAACACGTCCATTGTGCGACGTGTCGACGAACCTTTGTCAGTCCCTCTTGTTACGAACAACATCGCAGGACACAAGGACACCAACAAAAATGTGCTTGCGACTTATTGAAATTGTGCTCCACGTGTGGACAACTGATTCGAACCTACAAACCCAAAGCACACACTTGTACCGGTAAGAAAAAATGTCGCTTTTGCAAACAGATGGTGGATTATGATCATCAATGTTTCATGCAAAAGTACGACAATACACTGAAGAAAGAATTAAAGACAGATCAAAACAAGAACCAAGTGGATTTCATCTTTTTTGATTTTGAATGCATGCAAGAAACGGGCATTCACATTCCCAATTTCTGCATGGCTCATCGGGCTTGTGAGAAGTGCATTCAAGAACCTATCCATTTTCACTGTCCTCATTGTAGTAGGATTCCAGGAGGACGTGAAAAAATCTTTCTGGTCCTAACACTTTGTCCGAGTTTGCTGAATGGATTTTAGACCCCACCGACGACACTTGGAGCAAAGAGGACATTCAACGTTACAGAGACTGTCATCGCTATGCTACCGTCATGGCTCCCAATTTCTCGGGATACGATGGACAGTTTTTGTTAAGATATTATTCGCAACAAGGTACTGAATGTCCTAAAGTCACCATGAACGGAGCCAAACTCATCTACATGCAAGTGGGACAAGTGCAGTTCAAAGATTCCATGAGTTATTTGGCCATGCCTTTGAGTCGAATGCCTAAAACATTTGGTATGACAGAAATGGCCAAAGGATATTTTCCTCACTTTTTCAATACGGAAACCAATCAACATGCCGTACTACCGCATTTGCCTGACGTGAACTGTTACGACCCCTGACGGAATGCACCCCGAACACAGAGAAGCCTTTCACGCTTGGTACTGCGCTCACCAGTCAGAACCGTTTGACTTCCAAGAAGAAATGCTCAAGTACTGTCGATCCTATGTGGACATTTTGCGCCGTTGCTGTGGAAAGTTTTGACAGTTATTTCTAGATCACGGAGACATCGATCCTTTGAAGGAAGCGTCCACCCTACCCAAAGCCTGTGCCTTAATGTACACCAAAAACTTCATGCCTGAGAACGAACTAGCCATCATAGACTCCAACACGTCTCTCTTTACCAGTTGTCAATACTCGGCCAAAGCTTTGCGTTGGCTCCATTACTTGTGCGAAAAAGAAGACAAATGGATACAACATGCCAGAAACGAGGAGGAGAAAAGAAGATTGGATCTTATTCCGTGGATGGTTGGGATTTAGAAAACCCGCACACGGTGTACGAATTTCAGGGTTGCTTGTTTCACGGATGCCCTACCTGTTTTCCTAAACGAAACCTGAAAAGTCCTTTTTCAGACTTCACCATGGAAGAGATGTATAAACGTACTTACCAACGAAGACTCGAGTTAGAAAGTCAAGGATACCAAGTGGTAGAAATGTGGGAGCACGAGTACGATCGACGTCTGAAAACCGATCCTGAATTTAGGAGCATAACCAAAAGTTACGACGTGACCGACATCGAACCTTTGGATCCACGCCAGAGTTTGTTTGGAGGACGAACCAATGCCACTCGCTTGCTGTACGACGTAGACGAATCAAAAGGAGAAGAAATCAAATACATCGACGTGTGTTCGTTGTATCCTTGGGTGTGCAAATACAAACGATTTCCAACCAGACACCCTGAAATCTTGACAGAACACATCGACGTGGAACACATTCATCAATACGAAGGATTGATCAAATGCCAAGTCTTACCCCCGACCCACTTGTACCATCCTATCTTACCTCATCATTGTCAAGGAAAACTGATGTTTCCTTTATGCCGTACGTGTGCCGAAACATGCAACCAAGATCACCCCTGTCACCACATGGAGGAAGAACGCGCTTTGACAGGAACATGGGTCAGCGCCGAATTGTTTCGGGCTCTGGATCAAGGATACCGTTTGTTGAAAGTGTACGAAATCTGGCACTTTCCAACCACAGCACAATACCAAAAGGACGACGCCTCAAATCCGAGCATTTTCTCGGGGTACGTCAGCCAGTTTTTAAAACTCAAACAAGAAGCCAGCGGCTATCCCTCGTGGTGTCAGACTCCCGAAGACCAAGTCCGATTCAGAGAAGAGTACCGTGACATCGAAGGGATCACTTTGGAAGACGTAGAAAAAAACGAAGGAAGAAGATCGTTTGCCAAAGTCATGCTCAATTGCTTGTGGGGGAAAATGGCACAACGTACGATCTTACCCAAGACGGAATATTTGACCGATCCTAGTTGCTACTTTAAATTGGTGGACGACAAAAGTAAACTAGTCAAACACGTCAAAAATCGTCCGTGTAGATCTGATCTTAGTCAATTTCGAAGAAGAATGCAAGTTTGTACAGCCCGACCATTTTAGCTTGAAATTGTACGACGAAGCTTTAGAAGTCTTGGGAGATCGTGTCCTGTACTTTGACACCGACAGTTGTATGTACATCCATCGCCCCGGTTGCCCACACCCTACCATCCAAGGAGATCGTTTAGGAGCCTGGATGGACGAGCACCCTCAAGACACCATTCTGAGTTTTGCCAGCGGCGGTCCTAAAAATTACGGCTACCGATACCGAGACCCACAAGGACAATTTCACACTCAATGCAAAGTCAAATTATTAACCCTAAACTATCGAACCAGCCGAGTGGTCAATTTTGAGGTTTTGAAAAATGCTTTGCTGTCTGGACAAGTGGAAGACTTTCGAGTGCAAACGTTAGAACCTCATAAGATCGTTTGGTTACTTAATCACCAAATCGTCAGTCGCCCTTTACAAAAAGTTTACCAAATTGTGTACCAGAAACGAGTGAGACTTCCAGACCACACCACTTTGCCTTACGGACACGCCGATCTGCAGTATAAAAAAGGGACCCCTTCCAAGCCTAACCATTCATTAGGATTTTCAACGTTGACTGAGCAAGAAGATGAGTGTTTTTTCCACCCACCCACCGAGTGAGAAATCTAGTGAGTGCGATCACGACTTGGAGTGCAATGCGGTGCAATGCGACGAGACGGATGCCGTACGCTTTGACATCAGTGATGCTGCGGTGCGTGTGCCTCACCGTCCCTCTAGAGATGCAGGACACCCTGTCTTCTTTTTTGGGAATACTAAACGTGTCTGTGAATGTCATCCCTACAGGGGTAAAGAATTGACGATACCTGTGGCTTTGACTGGCTATTCCAAGTTTGAAAAGCGACTCCAGACGTTCAAAGACAAGTGGCCTAAATATCTACTACAAGCAACTACTAACAAAGCTTTAGCCAGATCTGAATTTATCTACTTGGGAGAAGGAGATAAAGTTCAGTGTTTCAGTTGCGGTGTGAGACTTCACCAATGGGAGCCTACCGACTCAGCTTACATCGAACATGCTAGACGGTCTCCGCACTGTCAGTACTTGCCTTTAGTTGCCTCAGAAGAGTACACGTACAATGAGCCGGATACCAAGAAGTAACATGTCGGATGATACTTTACAATGGTACATTCGTGTTTTACCTTGGGAGTTGCGAGTACCGATTTACCAAGAATTGATACAGATACAAGTGAAACGTAAAGAACAGTTACATCCTTTACGACACAAACAATTTAACCATTGGTATCTGAATGCTATGATATGTTTTACTCTTCCACACATACAATTTGCTGTAGTATAGATTTGTGGTCAACAGTTCACTATCACCAGTAAGTACATTGACCATATACTGCACACTATTTTGGGGGATGTCATACTGCAGGGTCAATGTTTGGTCAACACTTTGAGTAGCATAAGCATACCCTGAAAGGCACACTGGGATGATACATAATTCACCATTATTTATAGTTAACATTTAAATATGAATTATATTTAACTTAAACTATTTTTAGACACAGTCATTGCAGTTCAGTACTGTTAAGACAGTAGATTACATCCTAATAGACTGGTGCACTTGATGTTTGCTTCTGGAATTTCATAGCATTCAGGTTACATGCACAGTACACATACCGTATGTACTCGTGTATAAGTCAATACCAACTGCAAACTTCATAGACCCAGATCTTCTGTCGCATAATGTGCTGGCAGATCTGGGTCTATGCAGTTTGTAAGGACTAATCAGTAGAACAAACAACATAGACCCTGATCTGCTGGCGCATTACTATCAGGGTCTCTGTTGTTTGCATTTAGACCTAGCTTATACACGAGTATAGACGGTATTACATTTTGAACCTGACCTTGCTAAAAGTGTATATTGTAGCTGAACTCTTGTCTCTCATGAAATTTCAATTTGCTTGCTGCATAAATCAGAAAATAAATATTCCAGATAGTTGTGTTAAAATGTACATTATGTAGTTGAGTTTTCTTTACAGTGATCAAGCATTCAAACACTCATACACAAACACCCTTGCCATAATTCCAAATATTGTACCGTCTGTGTTGACCATTATTTTAAGCACTAGTTGGTAATGCACACTATCATATATATGGATATACAGCCAGTCCTACCAACAGTTAAGAATCGCCAATCTCACTAAGACTTAGTGAGATGCCTCCAGGTGAACAAATGCAGTGTCTGCTCTTTGAAGCTGTGTTATTCTAATTGACAAATAACTTTTTACACATTACAATATTAAACCCCTAAAAATTAGGACACTATCATCTAGTTTTATTAAGTAATTCAGTGACACTTTCATTTTATATATTAAAAGTGTCATTTTTGCTCAGAATATTATCAGGGTGAAAAAATTATGAAAAAGAAAATGTATCATTATATTCCATCTGTTTTGTTCATTTTTATGCATAATACAATTAGCTGCTCAAATAATGACTTCTCATCAAATGCTTGTGAATTTTCTCTCCCAAAGCAAATGTAAACTGACATACTTAATATGCTCCTCATAGGTCTTAATTATTTGAAATGATTGCCTTACCACAGAAATCCACACAGACCAACCAGTTTAGTCTGTTTCATTTTTGGCAAACCCAAGTGTTATTGAATACACTCCGTGACATGGTGGTCTTGAAAACAGTACCAAGTTTCTAAACATGCACTGTGTTCTTATTATTTGTTTTAGATATTAGCACAATAATCATTCAGATTGTCTCACAGTGACATTGAGACCAAAAGAGCATGTGCTTTGCCAAAGATCAAGTTAATTACATGTGTGCAGTTTACAGTTGCATGTGCCATGCTGACCATTTTTTGGGTCATTGTGATATAAAACTGTCAAGAAGAACATATTGGAAATCACTCAAGCTTATTTACATGCTAACCCATCTGCCCTATGGGAATGGGGTTCCCCTAGGTTCCCCCTTTTTTTTCTTGTTCAACATGTTTTAAAAATATTTATTATTCATTAAGAAATCCACACATGAAAGGCTATACATTACGGCCAGTATATTTTGGTGGAGGAAGAACCCGGGAAGAACCACCGACCGACGGGAAGCTACTGGCAAGCTTTCTCACATACCTACTTTAGCCGATCCCAAGACTCGAACCCACGCAGACATAAGTGAGATGTGTGAGTGATCTGTAAATGCGAGCACCTTAGACCACTCGGCCGCCCGGGGCCCCCTAAAACAGTGAATCAGTATATATACATATATATATATATAACAGTACTTTTCTACATAAATTATGTGGTGCTAAAAACAAAAAAAACAAAACAAACAATTCATTTATCTATTACAATTGATATTCACACAGAAGACAAAAATACTGCATTAGTATACATATTACTGAGTACTTTTCTATGTACATTATGTGGCACTTAAAAAAAAACAACAAAAGAAAAAAAAAAATCACCAAAGCAACAAATCACTATTCAGATTATTAATAAACCAAAGCTGTCATTGCTAAAATGCAAGCATAAGCCAAAGAAAAAACGTACTGAATCATGCTGAAGCAACACACAAATTAAATATCATGCACAAATGTACATAATTATAATAGCAAATCAAAATACTGAAAATAAACATATAATCATTAAATTGTACCTGCTACAAGCAGACATTAAACTAAAAACACCAGAATAGAGGAAATGGGAATAAAAATAATATGGTGATGAAATATTAACCAAATGCATAACATCGCAAACAAAAAATAAACACAGAGGCAGTTTAATGAGGTACTTCGTATTAGTATCTGTACAGTAGTAGATACACAAAGCCCTTAAATCAAGTAAGGGAAATAACTCCTCATACGATTCATATAAAAGTAAATATCAATTTACAGTATTGAATAAGGCTCCACCTGGCACTTAAATGAAATAGGGAAAGTACCTATGTCTAAGTACTTATCTATTTACAGTATTAGTGTATGCATATCTTGCTATTCATACTATTCATACTAATTCCAAATTCTATGCAATGCTTTCCATCAGAATTGACAGTAAACACCTGTATTTTTATTTGCAATACTTTAAGTCTACAAGATTTCTAAGATTTTTAATTGTATATCTTACAGTTTGCACTATGTTGTGTAGGGAGATGGGATTTCAACTATCCAAAATGTTATCAAAGCAAGGTGGCCAATGCTAAGCCAAAGTAGAACATTTTGACTCAAGATAATGGAATAAGAATCAATTTCATGCGCAAAGAAATGAAGACAAAAAAAAAAAAGGGTTGTGCTCCACAAAATGAGTAGAACCACTGCTATATGCAGGCAGGCAAACATCATATCAAAGGGAACATAGCAAGAAGAAAATGAAGGTAAACAAGTTATGTAGATAAAATACCAACTAAATACAAAAGGCTCTCAAAAACAAGAATAAACCAATGTTTAACTTTAATGGTTATTTAATCGGTCATTTTGATTACCTGTGCTACTTTTGCCTGTAAAAAAAAAAAGTGGGGGAGGGGAACTGCCAGGAATCTGTAAGAAAAGAGAAAATATGCTTAAAAAGTTCCATTTACAAAAGACTGAACCCTTCTACCAAAATCTATATCTAAATAGTGTGTATGGCTTACTACTATGCATATTATTTTGACATTTTTTACTTTTTCCATATTGAGAAATGATAAAAAAAAAAAAAAATGACTACCAACAAAGTCTTCTTTTGGACATACAATTCCAAGATTCATGCTTTTTTCTAATAAAAATGGACCCCCAAAAATAAAAAAGTGCATGAAAACCATACCTTAATTTACTGGGTTTTTTTTATATATATATATAAGCCCTACCCTTATGCCATTGATACATCTCTCCTATGTTCAGAATTAAGGCAGGCATCACTCGACGTTGAGGTGTCTTCAATGGACTAAATCATCTCATTTCTTCTTTGGATAAATCCACTAAACTTTGTAATATGCCGGTTCTCTCTTGGACTTTGGTTTTAGGGGACGGTACTTTTTTAGCGGCCGCTGCCATGGTCAAATCAGCCGAAGTCGAGGGTCCCAAAGTGGTGACTTTCGAAATGGGTTTCCATTTTTGCATCAAATTAGGAAACACTTGTCTTAAGTCCAGTTTGGCAGGCATCATGACGAAGGGAGGTGAAGAAGATGATGTGGACGCAGAAAGAGAAGGAGACCTCGTCACTGTTGTCTGTCGTGGTGACTTGCGGGTGTACGTTTGCGTCCTCGCAGCGGTACCTCTCTTGCGGGTTGCAGCAGTGGTGGTGGGTGTTTTCTTCTTAGCAGGACTTTTCTTTTTCTTGGGGGTTTTCTTCTTTTTGGGGCTTTTTTTTTTTTTGATGTTTTTTGGTTTTTTGGGGGTTTTTTTGGCTTGGGTATTAGGATCCCATTTCAAAAGTGAACGAATCATGAATTATTATCCGATTGCAAAATACTACTATCATACCTTTGTAGTTATGAATTAAAACCTTTGTTCTTTTTCTTATATTTAACTTCACAACTGTAAAATCAAAATAATTTCTTATTTCTTATCTGACAAAAAAAGCATGGGATGGCAAATCAGTCTTAATTGTTTAAAAAACCTGGCTGTGTACTTCCATCAATAAAGCAGATTAATGTATACACTGCCATGCCTGAGTGATCCCATCTATTGCTATGCATATGCCAAGCATTAAACAGAATTTCCACTTTACATTGTCAGCATTACTGTAACAATAAAAACCACTGCAGTTTTGTTTTAAAAAAAAGTCATGACACAGAGAACAATAGGAAAGTAAAGATCAATAAATGCAAACAAAGCACCTATCTGAGTTTTGTTAATTGGTTGTTTAGTAGTAAAAACATGTGAGTCAAATGTGTTTCATAATAAAAATTGACACTGATTATGTATTTAAGAATTACTGTAATAAGATCATAGGAAAGACACAGCACTGTCATTTTCTACTGAGTTATCATAGATAATAATTATACACAACAATCATAAATAAGTGAAAGAAAGGCGATCAGGATGAAAATTTTAATCTGAAATAATCAAGAAGTTTCAACAGCAAATGGTTGAACCAGTTCTCATGGCTGAAATATGACAAAACATTGAATGTGCAGCTTTGCAAGTTATTTCAAAAGCACAAGAACAATCCTGTCAGTAAATGTATCAAATGTATCAATCCTGTCAGTCCAGTAAATGTATCAAATTTTAGATTGTTAGCCTTTGCCAACCATGCGGGATGAACATACACTGCTCAAAAATTAAAACTGTGGCAAAAAGCAACACTCTTGTTGCTAAGTTCAACAAAGTGTCAGACAAGGTAATAAAGCTATGATGATATTTCAACATGTCTATCAATATATGTACCTTTTCCATGACTAGCACTAGTTCTAAACCATTCATATTTGCAAGCGCCTAAAACTCGATATTCTAGATAGGAAATGTGTATCACACACAGGAGTTTGCAATTTTGTGCATAAAAAATGCCAAAAAGGTAAGAAAAAAAATACCTGATATATTCAAATAACTATATCAATACTATAAATATATTTATCGTATAGATTCAGGTATTTGTTTTTTATTTCTTAATTTTCATAATTTTTTATGCAAGAGTTGTCAAACTCCTGTGAATGAAGTGATGTTGACTTCCAGCTTTTCCAGTTAATATATGATATTACATGGTTGTTTATGGCTTTATTTGAGTAATTTTTTTGTTTCAATATGGATTAAAATGATTGTGGGTATATATGATTGAACAATTGCTGGAAACTTTAATATGGTCATGCTAGTCTTAAAACCCACCCAACAAACTCTGCCACATATCACCCCACTCTCACCCCACTGCCACCAAAAATAAAATGTCCAGACCTCTGCTTTATACATATAGGTGGCAACCTAATATTTATTTTCCAGATAAAATCTTTCCATTCAGTTTTTCATAATGAACACTGAGCCACATACCTCCCTTACTTGGGCCTCCGTTTTCTAGAGTAAGGGGGGACTTAGCTCAAATTTTTAACAAGAGGCCCAAGTTGGCCTGATATTGCTGATCTGGCTTACATAACTTAACAGTTGACTATTTCACTGAGCAGACTTGTAAAACAGTCATCCTATGTCGGCTATCTTCACAGCTTTATATCATGTCGATTTTACCTATTTTACAATAGTCTGATAAAAATTATCTCCAAAAACAAAGGCATACTTAATATCCATAGTCTCCTACTCATGATCAAAGTCATCTAGGATCTTTAAAAGTTAATTTATAGATGAAGCTTAGATTTGTGGTTTACAGAGTCACATGGCTTTCATGCAAATTCAAAATATAATTCACCATTTGTTTATTTTTAAGGCTACTGATTGCCTTACTCTTTGCAATTGAAGCATTTCAAGAGAAAAGCATATTGAGATATTTGTTTATATTTAAAGCTGATGATATAAATACAAATTTCAAATAATTTGTGAATCATGACACTGAATATATGAAATGCCATAAAATAATGAACAATACATGTGATGATATATAAATGACAAATGTTTCAGGTATTTTAATATGGTAATACTAGCAACTGTCAAAATCTACATCACCAAACATATCAAACTTTCTTCCAAATATTTAAGAATTTCAGATGAGGTAAAGGTTTTATAAATCATTCTCGGCAAATAAATTTACAAACTTACACGTTTTGTACAAGAAATATGTTCTTATTGGAGCAATATCAGTATTAGACAAGAATGCAATTACTTCCTAACAAATATCTATATAATTTATGTTGAGACATTCTAATAATTAATTACAATATGTAGTTTATGCTAGCCTGTAATTGTACATTACCTTTTACATCATTGCATCTAATCAAATGTTTCCTCAGTTCTGTTCGTCCACCTACTACTCACAATGCACTATTATAATAATGTCATGAAACTGGAATGATACATCAGTTTTACAAAGTAAACTGACAGCCGATTACTTTATCTACTTGAGTGTTTCTTGTTATTTACTATTTTATAATTTTTTAAATTGTTATCTTGAAATGACTGCATATTGTACTCTGAAAGTTATTTTTTTAAATTTTTGTACTCTGAAAGTGCATTTTTTTGGCAAGGGAAGAACTTTGTGAAACCCCAAACCTGAGATAGTGAATATCATGGGTTACTTCCTTTGCTTTCCATGACCGTGAGAAGAAAGGCATGTTAAAAGAGAAAACAAATTGATTACATAGCATACAAATTTAGAACTACTTCTAACTGAGTAAAAATTCATTAATATACACAGACAGTGCTCATAATAAAACTCAGAAATAGTCACTAAAGTGTTGACAAACTTGGCCAATCAAGATGCAAGAACACTTCATCACTATGCAGAGATCTTGGTCATAATTGTACCTATCAAAGATCTTGATAATTTAAGTCTATTTTTACCAAGAAGTACAGTCTTTAGAGTGGTAACATGTTTAGCCAATCAAATGCAATATTTTCTCATTAATACGAGGATCTTGCTGTTTTTCAAACTCATGCAAGAAATTGATAATTTAAGCCTATATTCCAGGTTTGATAGAAATTGGATCAAAAATATGGCTTCCTGAGTGCTAACAGTGCTAATCAATCAGATGTGAAATCTCACTCATTATTGAATATTTGAGATCTTGATGATATAAGTATATATTCCAATTCAGATAGAAATAAGATAAGAAATATAGCCTACAGAGTGGTAACAAGCTGAGCCTATCTGATGCAAGATCACCTCACTAATATATATTGATGTTGCTGATTATTAAACTCGTCCAAGATTTTGATGATATAAATTTGATCAAAATTTGATTAGAAATGAGAAATGTGGACTCTAGAGAAGCAATCAACAACACATGACTCACAATGGACATAGGGTCATACCATAAGCTCACTTGGCCTTACAGGAAACTGAGCTAAAAACCTAGATGTAACCCTGTTCAAATGAAAGAGAAATTGCATTTTAATTAATTGTTTTCTCATTCTTGTGAAATGTATCCGTTTTGGAAAAAAAAGAGTATCAGACAGATGAAAATCTATTTAACTTGGAAAAATTATTTTCTCTTTAAGAAATAGCAGATGAAAAGAAAAACAAAAGAGAATCCACCCATGTGAAAGAGAAATTGCATTGTATTGAAATAGTTTTCTCCCGTGGAAAAAAGTTATTCATGTTGAAAAACAGACGTTCTTTGTAATAACTATAATAATAAAGAATGTAGAATCAACACTTGCTACAGATTTTTAAGGTAAAACATTAATGGCATGGTGACTGATCAAAAGGATAAATTCTATGTCTTACACTTTAAGCTTTTTTTACACATATATGCACTTATGTTTACTAAAACAAATACCGGGTGTGCTTATTTTCTGTATGTACTTATTATCCAGATTTTGAAGTATTTTCATGAGATTAATTCTGTACTGTTAATATTAACTAAATATATCACACTGGTTTGGCATATGGATCTAAATAGATATATCGAACATTTTATTCATTTAACAGTCTAATAAATTCAAAGCAAATAATTTAATATTCAATATTACAAACTGTAATCCAGAACATTTTAGTTTATATTCACTTTTTCATTTCTAAACATAAGAAAAGAGTTCTCTATAGGATTTTAAATGGATGCCCAGGATTATATTTCTTAAAACAGTTTATGTATTAATAAAGTGGGAATCCAGTTTACAAAAAAAAAACAAACATGGACCACATTTTTATCAAGCTCGCCTTGGCAGAACCTTGACTTTGTGATCACTCTGACATCCATGTGCATGTCTGTCCATCCATTCCCTAGATTAACGGTCAGTCTTAAAGTTTTTAGATTAAGCTCAAATTGCAGATGTTTACTTTCTAGTTAAATAAAAGACAAAGTCATCAAAAATGGAATCTCTTGTTAAAACTAAATCCAGTTCTAAAAATTAGAGGTCCAGGCAGTAGGGACCCTTACTAGTAGAAACTCTGAGATAATGTAAAGCCATATTCATTGGTAGAAAAATTCTATAGGCTTATGAAAAAGTTTAACTGTGCAGTTTAAATTTGCAGCTTGAATTCACTTTTTAAAATGCAATGTTATTTAAAAATTATTACAGTTATTGTCCACAATTGAGGTGAACATTCAAAATTGTCACTTTAAGAGAGGCAATTTTCTAAAGCCCAAATCACCCCTTAAGGGTTTTACAATTTTGATTGTGAACCTTACAAAAGAAAACAAAAATAAAATAAACTATAACATTTTTGTTTTCATATACAGAATCACTCACTGCAACTTTCTTTGTTTTTGTTTTAATGTTTCTGGTTCAAACATTTCTCATAGTTTTTACTTGGATGCTTGCCCAAACCTCTTCATAGCTGCAATAAGTATGCAGATGCAGTTTACATTGGAAGCAGCTTTGATTTTAAGATGTGGATACAAAAAGGTACTGAACTGTTGCTCTTTGCACACCAGGGTAACATTCAGATATCTTGCTGAGGAAATAACATGTTATTACCCTTGCCTTAGGAATGTACCATACAGTGGCTGATTCTAGGATTAAAGTCTATTTGAGGAAATAACTTGTTATTACCCCTGCTGTAGGAATGTACCATACAGTGGCTGATTCTAGGGTTTAAGTCTATTTATTTTTTGTTATTCATTTGACCTAATAAAGACCAATCAGAAAAAAATAAAATATTTCTGAGGTGTAAAAATGTTTTCAGGACTGATTAATCTTATTTGAATAATATACAACTATACATTGTAGATGACATCATTATAAAATACTCATTGTTTGACTGGAGGACATAATAAAAGAGTGGGATATAAATTAAATTGATTAATGTAATTGTGTTAATTATTTTTATATAGAACTTCTAAAGCTTGTAAAATAGTGAAATTATATAGATTATAGAAAATAATTATAAAACTCAATTATATACATGTACGGTTTATGCAGTTCTTTATTTTGTTGTTTTTCAAGTGATTTAATTTTCCAGAAAACACTTTTACAAAAGTTAATACCAACTTGTACTTATTTTTGTACACTAATAAATACTGATTTACTTGCTTATTTTATTTATTAGTGCCATAATATATTCTAATGTACAAATACTTTTTGCTGATTTGTAACAGTTATGATGTTTTGTTGTTGATATTTTACACTTTAATAAAAGGTATTGGGTAGAATGTCTTGTTTTCTCTTTTCAACGATTATTCAGTGATCATACCTACTTTAATCTATTTACAAAAGTGTGTGTGTGTGTACTATCAAGACTTGATGATATTAGTGTACTATCAGGACTTTAGGATATTAGTGTACTATCAGAACTTGATGATATTACTCTACTATCAGGAATTTATGATATTAGTGTACTATCAAGACTTGATGATATTAGTGTACTATCAGGACTTTATGATATTAGTGTACTATCAGGACTTTATGATATTAGTGTACTAACAGGACTTGATGATATTAGTGTACTATCAGGACTTTATGATATTAGTGTACTATCAAGACTTGATGATATTAGTGTACTATCAGGACTTTATGATATTAGTGTATTTTTCTCAGGTAGCTGATTAGTTTCCTCAAAATACATTTCACTTCCTCATGACCAATCCTAACCAACAATTAAGCCTCAACTCTATCAAGATAAGGATCTGTCAAATTAATTTTATGTAGTTTCTGTTCATTAACGTAAATTTATTTTAGAAGTTTTCACCATTCAAATTACCATGTATCGATTCCTTTTAGATACAACAAAACCTTAAGGTCTCTAAAATTCAGTGAATAAAAAATAATACATTTAGAAAGAAACAAAAAACTTGATTTTTCTCCTAATATGATTCATCTTCAAATCTTGACCAAGGATCAAAAAAGCTTTGACATTAATATGATGGTTAGTCATTGGTTTTTCATTAAAGGTTTGCACATAGACAAGCCATTTGGATTGTATCTATGTAAGTCACTATTCATGTTGCCCGAGAAAATAAGTCTTTGTGGAGTTGTAATTTGGTTTTGGATTGTCTGGAAAAAAAGGCTTCTGTCTTGTATGTGTGTGTGTGTGTGTATGTGTGTGAGAGAGAGAGAGAGAGAGAGAGAGAGAGAGAGAGAGAGAGAGAGAGAGAGAGAGTCTGATATGGTAACATTCAGTTACATAGTCTAGAAACCATGTGTTATTACCACACCTTATCCTCTCTTCCTGTACAATCAATAATGTATCATCTATTCTTTAGAGAAAGGGAACATACTTATGAGCTTTTGATAATATTTTGGATAATTGTATTGTTCATAAAGAATCAAGATGTACTGAAGAGCAATGAACAAGTGGACATATTCTGAAACTCTTACCTCATCCACCATTTGCACTATGGGTTGTATTCCTGTCAACCTTCTTTCATCTGTATGTACAGTCACAGAGAAGTTCATTATCAAAATCATGTTTTCAAAATGGCAAATATTATACCATCTTTAGGAGTTGACATTCCTGAAAAAATTAAATCTGCTTCTTTTTGTAGTTTTCAGAAAAAAGATCGGCATCTTCCAGAAAAAAGAAACAGAAGCATACATCTTGTATTAGATGATGTGGCATGTTCTCGTGCTACTGCAGACCTATTTCTCAAATGATGAATCCATACAATTGGACGTCATTTCAATTTTGGCACCTTTTGAAATCTTATTTAGTGTCTTTGAGCAGTTTTATAACAATTACAAACTAAAACTCAGTTATTTTTGCCACCTGTACGAAGGACAGGATAACTTGGGCTATACTCTGGGTATTATCAGCTTCATAGGCATAATCCAGTCTTTGCTTTAGTGCAAAAGTTTTATTTTACTGATATTGCTGCCAGCCTTAGGCATTGTATCCTCATGGAACTTACCAGTACTTAGGGCATTCCTTGCATCCTTCTGAACCAGCTCAGGGAAAATAGGTTACAATGATCCACTTGTTACAAAAATGACTTTGTTTCTGAAGGTTAACCCCAGTGTAAGAATTTTGTCTACCCTGTATGTCTGTAGGCATGGTATGTTCATTAAACAATGGGAATGTAGCTCTTACACTTTTGAATATTGTTTACAGGTTAACCTCAGTGTACAAGTTTTATCTTATTGGCAAATCTCCTGCTGACGGTATGCTGTATTCTTGGAATGTGGTCATTACCTCATTCAAAGCCACCCCAGGTTCAAGTTGACCACAGTGGCCTACTTATACTGATGACATTTTTGTTTGCAGGTTAACCCCCCCCCAAAAAAGTGTTGTCCTTGTGACAAAATCTCTGGCTGTAGACATAATGTCTGCATGGAACATAGTCAGGGTGTCTCTTGCATCACTTTGAACCACACCTAAGGAAAGTAGGTCAAAGTAATATTTTTTCTTACACCTTTGACATTTTTAATTTACATACTAACCCATTGTAAATGTTTTGTCTTACTGGTATATCTCCTGATATAGATATGCTATTTTTTTGGAACTTGGTCATGATGTTCATTACATCATTCATACATGATTGGGCTGATCTGATGTCATGTGCTTTTGTGATATAGGTGGTACTGAAACATGTTGCTTGAGTACAGGTTGGCTTTGTGTTTAAACACTAATTTTTATGGGTATTTGGTACACAATTAAAGAACATAGTAAATTGATCATGTAAGAATACCATTAATGCACTGTTCACAGTGTGCAAATATTTCCTGGAGTACTTCGAAAAGACCTTAAACCCCCAGGATCAAATGTTGCACACAGCAAACCGTGTATTATCCCCAAATTACTTTGTTGCATGCTTGTTATCCTCATCGTCAGACAAATAGCATACAGGCGACCTTGCTTGTATCAATGACATCTCTTCATGCTGTTTATAGTAATGTTTTTAACATAATTATTATATTTTATAATTTTAAGTATAAATGTTCCGTGAAGTATTCTAATGTTAATCTGATTTATTTTATGTATAAAGTTGTGCTTTACTTAAATTAGCATAAGCCTAGAAACATATTAGATAGTAAAACCCAGTGTTGGCATGGGGGGGGGGGGGGCAATTGTTCCCCGGCCCCAGGTGAAATGGGCACTGTCTGGAGCTTTTTTTTGCTGCTGAAATTTTCATAGTATTTCACCTTCACCTTCGTGTAACTGCAGTAATTCTTCACAAAACTTTTAATTATGGGGGGTGGGGAGTGGGCGGAGGGAGGTTGGTAACTGACATAAAAACTTAACTCTGTAACAAATTAGGGGCCTCACTGAAGAACATTGCTCTCAGGTACCTCAGTAGGGGCGCCACTAAAGAAAATTACACCTGGCTGCCTCGAATGCTCGCGCCACCACTGGCGAAAACTAAGTAACCGACCATTTAATTTTCGGGGGGTGTGGGTGGGTGGGGCTGAGGATTTTTTTTTTTTTTGCTGGGATATTTTTTTTCTTTTCTTTTACCTCAAGATAATTAATTTACTTCAACGAATGTAATGCATATACTAGTTTTCTTTGTGCTAAAAATCAAAGCAAGAACATTTTTTTCAAGCTAATGGACAGCCGGAATTAGAAGAAAGAAAAATCTCAGGTACTCTCCCCCCCCCCTCCAATGAAATAGTCGGTCCCGAAAGTAAATAAAACAAGCCAATAATTAAACAAACAAACAAAATAGGTGACAGATACAGATATGTAGAAATTATGAACTGCTGGTGTACTTGTTTTATTATGTAAATGTTTTGCTTTTTCACTCGAAGATACTTTCATTTTTAGCCAATATTGTTCAAGCAAAAGACGGCTTCATTTTGAAATCTTGTTATTTTTAAGCCCAGACGTGCGTATGTAAAATTCCATTTCTTTTTCATTCCTGAGGTCGGTAGGTCACAAGTCAAAACACAATCCAGACATCCTCGGCCTTTTCCGTCAAATCGAGAAAGAAACCTCGGATGTAACTCGTCGCCATTGAGAACTATATTCTGAACTACTTTTGTTCACATCGCGGAGGAAGGAGACAAAGTGACAATCGGAACATTGTAGGCCTTCGCTGTCATAATATATGTACACGACATTGTAGGCCTCTACTGTCGTAATATATATACACAACATTCATCGACCTGACAAAAGCATTTGACACAATCAGTCGTGCCGGCCTCTGGAAGATCATGATAAAATGTGGTTGCCCAGAGAAATTCATCGTAATGGTTCGTGAATTCCATGATCACATGCTCGCTCGTGTCGTGGACGACGGTGAGTCATCTGAACCATTCCAAGTCACCAATGGAGTGAAGCAAGGCTGTGTGTTGGCCCCAACCCTTTTCGGTATGATGTTCTTTGCCAGTCTTACTGATGCCTTCCGTGACTATGCCACTGGGATTGACATCAAATACCGGACTGATGGCAAGCTCTTCAATCTGAGGAGACTACAGGCAAAGACTAAGTTACAGGAAGTGACTGTTCGTGATCTCCTGTTTGCTGACTACTGTTTCCTGAATGCAAAATCTGAGTCTGACATGCAGCAGAGTATGGACCATTTCTCTTCAGCTTGTGACACTTTCGGTCTCACAATTAGTATCAAGAAGACAGGTGATGCACCTACCTGCACCAGGAAAGTCTTACGTAGAGCCTAATATCACAGTAAATAGTAAAACACTCCTTGCAGTGGACAGTTTCAGCTATCTCTGCAGTACACTGTCACGTGCAGTCCACATCGATGATGAAACCAACGCCAGAATTGCTAAAGCTAGTGTGGCCTTTGGGATACTACACGCAAATGTGTGGAAGTGCAGAGGCATTAGTCTACAAACAAAACTATAAGTCTATAAAGCCATTGTGTTGACGACCCTGCTGTATGCATGCGAAACCTGGACGGTATACAGATGCCATGCCAACATGGTGAACCATTTTCACATGGTCTGCCTGAGGAAACTGACACTAAGGTTCTGACATGGGCAGGCATTCCAAGCATCCACACTCTGTTGATGAAATCACAGATGCGATGGGCAGGTCACGTCACCAGGATGTCAGAAGAGCGACTACAAAAGAAGATCTTCTACGGTGAGTTGAAGGAGAGAAAGCGATCTCAGGATGGTCAGAAGAATCGCTTTAAAGATTCCCTCAAGTCATCCTTGAAACATTTACTCTGAGTCTTGGGAGATCTCGCACAGAATTGCTCCACCTGGCGGAGTCTCATCCATACTGGAGCTACAGACTTTGAACTGAGGAGAATTGCAGAAGCAGCGCAGAAGCGCGAGCAGTGTAAATCTCAGAACTGCAGCATGTCCTCTACTGATAAAGCAACCCCAAGCGGCATCTCCTGTGCAGTGTGCCACAGACAGTCCAGAGCACCAATTGCCCTGATCAGCCTCTCACGTGCTCACAGAAACCAAACCAGTTGGTTATGTAATGGTCATCTTCGAACTCGAAGGTAGAACAACATTGAACAATATATGTGGTGCACTCCACCAGAGGTGAATCACCAAACAAGTCCAATTGATGTGTATTCATACAACTACTTCCGAGGTTATTTCATGATCTGAAATGGCCGAGCGATGTTCTTATCGGTCACAACCTACATTCCATTCGGCTATATCAGCTATATATATGTGGGGGAAAATGCCTCAGGCAAGATCCATAGAATTGACCTCAAAGCTGCAAGTGCGTTCAATCCTAAGACCGGTATTTTCAGTAGAGTCGAGAAAGATCCTCAGATGTAATTTGCCATTAATCGGAAACTACTTTTGTTGATATGACACAATATGGCCATCATTCGTATCTTCGAGGTCAATCCTATAAATCGGGGCCCCGGGTGGCCGAGTGGTCTACGGCGCTCGCCTTTACTGATCACTGACAACTCACCTCTGTCTGCGTGGGTTCGAATCTCGGCTCTGTCAACGTGAGTAGTATGTGGTGAGTGTTGAGGGTCGTGGGGGACTCTATAGGGTCCTACGGGAGTTTAACGTTGGGGGGACTCTATAGGGTCGTGGGGACACTATAGGGTCAAAAGTGCCAAGATTTATAGGGTCGTGGGGGACTCTATGGGGTCCTACGGGAATTTATCATAGCGTCCGTATGTAGTGACGAAGACAACGTCCTCTACCATCAAAAACTGGGGTGGTGGGGTGTTTTTGATAGTAGAGGACGTTGTCTTCGTCACTACATACGGGGGTCGTGTGTGTAGGACATGGCAATGATGGGAATAATTAATCTTTCTTGTAAAATGGGTGGTCCTGATAAGGACCGTTGGAGGAGGATTATTATTTCCTCCAACATTGGGTAAAGAAACTTAGGAAGGTGGTGTGAGATCTTTTTTTCTTGGTTGGAAGTGTTGGTGAATCAGGTAGCCAGTCAGGATGTTTCATCCGCCTGAACTTATCCTGGATTTTCATCCAATTTAAATTCAGGCGTTCGAATTCCTTTTCTTTCCTGGCCTGTTCTTTCTTGGATCGTTCAAGAGCCCACAAGATCTTAATGTGGGTTACTTCCTTTTCTAAAACTTTCTTTAACAATACCTTCACCATGTGAAGGTTCACCTCTTCGCGCCTGACGTTACTGGCGGGTGGATAAATATAACAATCTTCCTGAACTCGGTTCAGGAAGTACTCCACCTCATCCAGTAAATCCAGGCTCTTCTTGATGAACCCCACACGGCAAGGGGTTGAGGAAGTTTTTTGTCTTTCCTCCACCAAGACATCAGTCACCAACCTTCTCGCTGAAGTGAGAGCCGCTAGTTGGCTGGTGACGTATGGTTTGGTGGCAGGATATCTCCACCAATACTCTAACCTTTCCATCAAGGACTCCACGTCCACCATTCTATCCCAAGCTTCTTGTAACAATTCAACAGAGTTCATTCTTGTAGAGTGAAAGTGTGAATGGCGCAACTGTGGAAGGCACCGCTTTATATGCTAGAAGCGCGGACGTGATGGAAAACAACCCCCTTCCCCCCCCAAAAAAAAAACATACAACACACAAATCTTTTTTTATCAAACATACTCTATACAAGCATACCTTAATTCATACATTTTTATATATGGCAATCATAGAAAATTAATCTTTTCTTTGAAAAATGGGTGACCCTTAAAAGGACCTTTTGTTTTTGCTATAATTTTAGCAATGACATCGTTTGTTAGGTCTTCTTCTTATTCTTCTACTTCTTCTTACTTCTTCCCCATATATCAGTACTCTTTTCAAACATCCTTGTCTTTCAATGTATATTCTTCTTTCCCAGTAGGCACTTTCATCAATTCTAGTGACTACCCATGATGCTCTAACATACAAGAGATAGTCAGGATTGAAGAGCATCCCTGACACAATGCTTGAAGCTTCTACTGTAGTCCACATGATTCTTCTTTTTTTTAGGTAAAACTTTATGAGAAAAGTGGTAGTATATATACCTTACGATCGGATTGAAATGCATCGAAATGAACTACCAATCCAATAGCGCGTTACAAGTGGGTCGGCTTTTCTTCCAGTGGGAAGAGAGTATGGGTATGACGTCATCTCGGGTATAAAGGTATCGTAGCGTTCGTAGGGCTTATTACTTTTTCGACAACCTTCATGGAGACCGGAAAGACAAGTATGTATTGGAGTGAGCCTTCAATGATTAATGCTGCTGCTGCTGCTGCTTTGATGAACTTCCGGCCGGAAGACTTTGATTTAGATTTTCTAAATCAAAATTTTGAGACTACTACTACTACTACTGCTACTGTTGTTGCTACACCAGTGATGGATGAATTTAAAAAGAAACAACAGGAGGAGATGGAAAATTTTTTAAAGAAACAACGAGAGGATGAAGAAATGTTTCTTCTTCAGCAGCAGAAAGAAGAAGAGAGAAGAAGAAAAAGTGAGGAAGAAATCAGACAACAGTTAGAAGAGGAGGAGAAGGAAACAGCAAAGGAAGTCGTCAGTCCTGGAGAAAACTCGGTGAGTCTTTTAGAAGAGATATTATATGAGTTAAAATGGTTGACAAATGCATATAAGTATTCTTTAACTCAGCCAAAGCGAAAAAGACCATCACGGGCTAAACATTCCAAGCCTACCAGTTCTAGTGAGATGCCACCACCACCACCACCAGAAACACCACCAGTGACTACCACCATAAGCAAAACACCAGCAGTAGCAGCAGGATTTGGATTGGGTCGTGGTAAAGGACTACGACAATTGAAGTTGATTATGTAAAAACTTCATAAGTTTGTTTTTTCAACCAAACAAACACTCCAACGGTCCTTTTAAGGGCCCCCAGATTTCTAGAAAAGAAATCAAATTGCCAAAAAATCAAGTAAAACTTTAAAAAATCCCATTGTGTTGTATATAAGTGTGAGTGCGTGCGTGCGTGCATCTATATTCTAAAACAAAATAACACACAAACACTTACTTTTTTTTCCAGTCTGGTGTACTCTCTCCTTTTTTTTACAAAATAATTCACCAATAACATATAACACCACACTCCCAAAAAAAACAAAAAAAAAAACAAAGTTCCTTTTTTTTTCACTGTCTGTCTCTTTTGTTTTTCTTTAATTTCTTCTTCTTCATAGGGACCCTGATCGTCACAGGAATCATATCTTCTTCTTCTTCTTCATTCGCACTGTCTTCCATTCTTCTCACTCTCTTCTTACTTTTCTTGATGATATGTTCTTCTTCTTGCTCTAGGTTTGAAGATCCTTCTTCTTCTTCCTCCCTCTCCTCTGCTAGATTTTCTTCTTCTTCTTCTTTCTGAGGGCACTCCGAAGACCAATGTCCTGGTCCTTTACAATGATAACAGATATCTTTTGTTTTGTCTCTCTTTTCTTTTTTTGGGTTTCGACCTTGTAGGCATTCTGGAGCCCAATGTCCTTTCTCTTTGCAGATATAACAAGTATCTTCACTTTTATCTCTGTTTTGGTGTTGCCGTTGTGGACATTGTGTAGCCCAATGACCTTTCTCTTTGCAGATATAACAAGTATCTTGACTTTTATCTCTCACTGTACTTCCTCGGGCTATATAATTCCAATAATACCAAGAAGGATGCATACCTCTTGGAATACGTCTTCTTGACTCTTCCATCTTTACAGTTTGAAAGTTCAATCACCAAAGACTGATTCTGAAGGTACGAAGCTCTCTCTTTATATACTCACCTCTCTCTATATAAAGGTACCTGGTGAAAAAAAAACTGAATCAGTTTCAAAGTAAACTTAAAGATGAAAAGATCACTCCCAAACCATGAGAAACCAGAAGAAGAACAAGAAGAAACAAAGAGGCCACGACGACGATTTTCCGTGCCACCTGAAACACCATTAGATGAACTACTAGCTCAAGTCCATGCCAGTGACTTCGAAGAGGAGATGAGTGAACCTGAAACCTTACCACCTTCAAAACCACCCAAAACAAAACCCACCACCACTACCAACACCATAACCCCAGACCAAGAAACACAACCTAGTACCTTTGCTTCTCCTGAAAATTACTATCGGATTCGAGAGACTCAAAAAATTACCTCTCGAAAATTTAGAACCACTGCCTACACTCACACAGTACACTTCAAAGACTTCAAGTCCCAAGTACCTCCCGAGAAAGCGGCGGGGTTCATTAGCGATTTGTGGAGTTCTGTGTTACAGAACTTGAAACAACAATGTGGAGCCAAAGAAGATGATCGCTTGAGACTGGCCATCCATCACGACAACTTGAAGAGTCCCGTTTGGATTGAGTTCAGCACCCCGGCAGAATTAACGACAGACAAAGTCATGTCCAAAATAGAACATGTGCAACAATCCAATGACAAGTTTACCATCACCGATGGAAAGGCCACACTCTACATGACACACGTTGCTCCACCTCGAGGAAGTGGACGAAGCAGAAAACCGTTATTGGTGGACGATCTTCGTACTACCAAACGTAGTGTCGTTCAAATTGACAATACTCAAGACCAGATGTGCTTGGCTCGGGCTATTGTGGTAGGGCGTACGTTTGCCAACAAGAACGAGAGTAAAGAATGGAAAAAAGCCTGGAATAACATTCGAAAGTCTAATAAACCCCAACAACGAAAAGAAGCAGAACTCTTGTTGCAACAAGCTGGGATCCCTAAAGAGACCGCGTGTGGCATTTCTCAAATGCAGCAACTTCAAGATGTTTTGGCTCCTCATTATACTTTGAAAGTTCACCCTCAAGAAGTGCGCGGAGATATGGTGTTTCGAGGCCCCGATTTCCCCGAGGGAAAATACATTCACCTCTATCACCATCAAGAACATTTTGATACCATCACTAGTATTACCGGATTTTTGGGATACGGATACTACTGTGAGAAATGCAACCAAGGATTTAATAATCGAGAACGTCACACTCATTGTGGAGCAAGATGTCGGGGCTGTTTAGCAGACCAACCATGCCTTCCTGAACAACAACAACAACACCACGTCCATTGTGAAACGTGTCGACGCCAATTTGTCAGTCCCTCTTGCTACGAACAGCATCGCAAGACACAAGGACACCAACAAAAATGTGCTTGCGACTTATTGAAATTATGTTCCACGTGTGGACAACTAATTTGTACCAACGACTCCAAGAAACACGTTTGTGCTGGCAAGAAAAAATGTTCTATTTGTCACCAGATCGTCGATTTTGATCATCGATGTTTTATTCAAAAGTTTGACAAGACAGAGAAGAAAGAAATAAAGAAGAACAAGAACAAGAAACAAGTGGATTTCATCTTTTTTGATTTTGACTGCATGCAAGAAACGGGCATTCACATTCCAAATTTCTGTGTGGCGCATCGGGCTTGTGATCAGTGTATTCAAGAATCGATTCATTTCCACTGTCCTCATTGTAGTAGGATTCCAGGAGGACGTGAAAAAATCTTTCGTGGAGTTAACACTTTGTCTGAGTTTGCTGAATGGGTTTTAGACCCTACCACCCACGACAGTTGGAGCGAAGAAGACATTCAACGTTATGGAGATTGTCATCGGTATGCGACCGTCATAGCTCACAATTTTTCGGGATACGATGGGCAGTTTTTACTCAATTATTATTTGAACCATGGCACCGAACGCCCTGAAGTCACCATGAACGGAAAAAAAGCTCATCTACATGAAAGTAGGACAAGTACAGTTTAAAGATTCTATGAGTTATTTGGCCATGCCTTTGAGTCGCATGCCAAAAACGTTTGGCATGACAGAAATGGCTAAAGGCTACTTTCCTCACTTCTTCAACACGGAAGCTAATCAACATGCTGTCCTACCTCATTTGCCTGACCTTCATTATTACGACCACGACGGAATGCGCCCCGAACCGCGAGAAGCTTTTCGCACTTGGTACCGCGCTCACCAGACCGATCCATTTGACTTTCAAGAAGAGATGCTCAAATATTGTCGATCTGATGTGGATATTTTAGGACGTTGTTGTGGAAAGTTTCGAGAGTTATTTCTCGATCACGGAGAGGTTGATCCTTTGAAAGATGCAGCCACCTTACCTAAAGCCTGTTCCTTAGTCTACAGGCAAAATTTCATGCCCGAGAACCAACTGGCCATCATCGACTCCAACACGTCTCTCTTTGCTAGTCGTCAATATTCGGTCAAAGCTTTACGTTGGTTTCATTACTTGTGTGAAAAAGAAGACAAATGGATACAACATGCTAGAAACGGAGGAGGAGAAAAGAAGATTGGAGGTTATTCCGTGGATGGATTTGATTTAGAAAACCCGCACACGGTATACGAGTTTCAGGGTTGTTTGTTTCACGGATACCCTACTTGTTATCCTGATCGAGACATGAAAGGCCCTTATTCAGATTCTACCATGGAACAGTTATACGAACAGACTTGCCAACGACGCCTCAAGTTAGAAAGTCAAGGATACCAAGTGGTAGAAATGTGGGAGCACGAGTACGATCGACGTTTGAAAACCGATCCTGAATTTAAGAACATTACCCAAAGTTACGACGCGGTCGAAATCGAACCTTTAGATCCGCGACACAGTTTATTTGGAGGACGAACCAATGCCACTCGCTTGCTGTACGACGTGAATGAATCCCAAGGAGAAGAAATCAAATACATCGACGTGTGTTCTTTGTATCCTTGGGTGTGTAAATATGCTCGTTTTCCCACCGGTCACCCTGAAATTTTGACAGAACACATTGACGTGGAACACATTCGTCAATACGAAGGATTAATTAAATGTAAAGTCTTACCTCCTACCCACTTGTACCATCCCATCTTGCCTCACCATTGTCAAGGAAAACTGATGTTTCCTTTATGTCGGACGTGTGCCGAAACGTACAACCAAGATCAGCCCTGTCACCACACGAAGGAAGAACGGTCTTTGACAGGAACGTGGGTTAGCGCCGAATTGTTTCGGGCACTGGATCGTGGATACCGTTTGTTGAAAGTATACGAAATCTGGCACTTTCCAACTACAGCCCAATACCAAAAGGACGACGCCACCAATCATCCAGGCATTTTCTCGGGGTACGTCAATCAGTTTTTAAAACTGAAACAAGAAGCTAGTGGTTATCCTTCGTGGTGTCAGACTCCCGAAGACCAAGAACGATTCAAAGAAGAGTACCGTAACATCGAAGGCATCACTTTGGAAGAGGTGGAAAAAAATGAAGGAAAAAGATCGTTTGCCAAAGTGATGCTCAATTGCTTGTGGGGAAAAATGGCTCAACGTACGATCTTACCCAAAACGGAATACGTCACCGATCCTTATCGTTACTTTCAACTGGTGGACGAAAAAAGTATACTAGTCAAACACGTCGAAATCATCCGCGATGATTTAATCATTGTCAATTTCGAAGAAGAACCCAAGTTTGTCAAACCTGACAAGTTTAGCAGCGTAGTCATTGCTGCTTACGTGACCGCTCATGCTCGTTTGAAATTGTACGACGAAGCGTTAGAAGTCTTGGGAGATCGTGTCCTGTACTTTGATACTGACAGTTGCATCTACATTCATCGCCCCGGTTGCCCACACCCTACCATTCAAGGAGATCGTTTAGGAGCCTGGACAGACGAGCACCCTCAAGACACCATTCTGAGTTTTGCCAGTGGTGGCCCTAAAAATTACGGGTACCGATACCGAGACCCGCAAGGGCAACTTCACACCTCCTGTAAAGTCAAAGGATTAACTCTCAACTATCGAACTAACCAAGTGGTGAACTTTGAGGTTTTAAAAAATGCTTTACTGTCTGGACAAGTGGAAGACTTTCGAGTACCCACGTTAGAACCTCACAAGATTGTACGACTACCTAATCATCAAATCGTTACTCGACCTGTACAAAAAGTGTACCGAATCGTGTACCAAAAACGAGTGAGACTTCCAGATCACACGACTTTGCCTTACGGACACGCTGATTTGGAGTGTAAAAAAAGAAAACCCTCTTGAACAGAAAAAAAAGACAACACCAAAGATGACTTCAACATTTGCCTTGCCTGACTATTGTGAGTGTGCCAGTCGCTTGAAGACGTTCAAAAATTGGCCTAAACACATGCCTGACTATTGTTATTGTCCTCATCGATGGAGCACATTCAAAAAAGGAAAAAAACTTAGGAAAAATGGATTACCTACTTCCCACTCTTTAGCCAGAGCAGGATTTGTTTACTTTGGACAGGGAACCAAAGTACAGTGTTTTAGTTGTGGTGCCACTATTCGTATGGATTGTAAGAAATCAGCTCTCCTGGAACATCTCAGATGGTCACCAAACTGTGCTTACCTTTCTTTAGCGTTTCCACGGATCACATTACAATACTTTTCGGATGGTACAGTCGACAGGTATAAAAAAGGAACCCCTTCCAAGCCTAACCCTTCATTCTGACTTTCAACGTTAACCAAGCAAGAAGATGAGTCACGACTTGTAGTGTGATGCAGTACCATGCGATGAAACGGATTCTGTACGGTTTGGCATTCTCGATTCACACGTTCAAACGGATTCCGTATCTTGTAACATCTTGGATTCAGGACCCTCTCCAAGTCTCACTCATCGACAACCCTCTAAAGAGGCAGTACGCCCTTTTTGCTTTAGTGGAAATACTAAAGGAACCTGTATTGACCATAATGACAACAAGGGAATAGGTATTGGTCAATATTCGCATGTCAGAATACCTGTGAGTTTACCTGGTTATTCCAAGTATGAAAGTCGACTCGAGTCATTCAAAGACAAGTGGCCAAAATATCTACAAGGACCTAAACCCGAAGCCTTAGCTAGATCTGGATTTAAATACGCGGGAGAAGGAGATAAAGTTCAATGTTTCAGTTGTGGTTTGAAACTTCACCAATGGGAGCCTACCGACTCAGCTTACATTGAACATGCCAGATGGTCTCCGCACTGTCAGTTCTTACCTTTAGTGGCTTTAGAAGAGTACGGGTACGATGAGCCAGATGCCAAACAGAAGAAGAAGAAATAGTTTTTTAAAAAAATTCCATGTCGGAGGAGAATACTTCTTTAGAAGAATACATTGGTGGTTTACCTTTGGAGTTGCAAGAACGCATTTATCAGTATTTTGTCACTATCAAACCTAGTTTAGAAGATCGTATTCGTGTTTTACCTTTGGAGGTACGAGAACGTATTTACAAAGAATTTGTCAAGATTCAAGTGAAACGTAAAGAACAGTTACATCCTTTACGACACAAACATTTTAACCATTGGTATTTGAATGTGATAAGACATTTGATTTGGGCTAAGATATTCAAATGGTCAGACATTCATGAAAAACTACAGGACACTTTTAAGAAATTGGAGGGTACCACCTACAATGTGGCAGTGGAATATAGAATTCGATGGAATGAAGTGAAGGAAAAAAATGTGACCAACAGACAAGAATTCCAAAAATTGTTACAAGAACTGTCACCTCAAGACGAATCGCCTTTACGCCGTATAAAATTAGATAGAATAATCACTAATACTTTTTTGGGATTTGAATTACCTACCGATTCCATTTGGTTGGTATGTGGGTATTTTGTCACCAAGAAGACGGACTCTTTAGAAGACCCTATTTGTAATGTGAAACTTCACTCCCCTTTGAAGTTGCAAGTTACCCGTGGTCTTAAAAGAGTATGAGTACAATGAGTCCCATGTTATGCCTCTACAAAAGTTGAAGAAGTAAAGAAAATTCCATGTCGGAGAAGGATACTTCTTTACAATGGTACATTGGTGGCTTACCATTAGAGTTGCAAGAACACATTTTTCAGTATATACCAAGCTTAGAAGATCGTATTTGTGACTTGCCTTTGAAGTTGCGAAAACGCATTTACGATGAGTTTGTCCAGATTCAAGTGAAACGTAAACTTCAATTCATTCCTCGATTTGCGTACTACCGTGACTTTCGACATATCAGAAGTCTGATTTTGAAGAAAAACTATCACGAGTATCGTGAAGAACACAAAAGAGAGTTACTTCTTTCCAAGTCGGAAACTTTACCAGAGTACATTCGTGGCTTGCCTTTGGAAGTGCGCCAAATGATTTACCAAGAGTTGGTCAAGATCCAAATGAAACGTAACCTCAACGTCATTTCTCGAGCTGTACACTATGCTCTCTTCCAAAGTCATAGAAGACTGATTCTGGGAAACATCTGTTGCAATAGCTACGTTCACGGAGACTTTCTCAAAAGGTACCGACCTTGGGAGCCTGGCTATAAAAACATGCCACCCAAGATACCTACCTTAGCCATCGACCCGTATCATATACCGGTATGTCTGGGCTCTACTCGTCACTTGTGAAACGGATTCCGTGGAAGGAAGTCAACGATCGTGTTCAGACTTTAGTGGATTATAAAGACTTGATACAAGAACTGTTTCCATTGAATTTTGGACGCTATGCAGTGTGTGTCTTAGTGACTGCTTATCTTGGAATTCGTTTTCCAGGACATTCGTTGTGGAATATTTTTGAGGACAAGTGTTTACCTTGGATTATTTTGGAGGACCCGTGGTTGTTTTGGACTCATTTGTTGAGTTCAAAAAAACAATATGACCCTTTGTTCTTCTTCGGACTTAGTAGAAGAAGAAGACTATAAAAACTTGATTTTATCAGTACACGAAAGACAAATTGTACTTAAAGCGTTGAGAGTGGTAATGAAAATCAGTGAGGAACCTCCATGTGAAGAAGACATTCGTCACACTTTATCTGTCTATAAAACATTTCAAGAAGTGTGTATTGCTAGTGAGTTACACCAACAACTTTTCAATTGGAAAGATGTACGGCCCTGGAGAAACCTTGGTTTTCAATCTTGGCTACAAGAAGTGGCTCAGTTTGCCAAAGATTTGGCAACATGTCCATAAGGGTTCAAAGGTGAAAAAATGGGAACCTCAGTGGGAAACCCTGAAAGAAGAAAAAGAAGAACCTGACACCACAGAAAAGATGGCCACACCACCGTTGTTCAAATATCACTACCTCTTGAGGAACATAACCCTTCCTTACCGCTGCCGTCAGAGCATTCTTCTACCAAAACAAAGACGACCAGAAGAATACCACCCCAAGCAGTGCCTAGGCCTTCCATTTTTTCTAGGACACGAAAATATTGTTGTACATTGACTTGTTTATATGACAGTTTGATTGTTTCAGTAGGAGCCTTAATTGTGTACCTGATGATTTTACTTTGCTATTTTATCACTCGTTGGCTTTAATGACTTGTAAAATATGTTTTTTTTTTTGTTGTGTTGGTTGTTTTTTTTTTTTTTTTTTTTTTTTTTTTTTTAAAATAAACGTGTATGAAACGTATAAAATGTCTTGGGTCTTTTGTCTTCTTCTCAAAATTCTTCTTACCTCAGTCATGGCTACATCATCTTCTTCTTCTGCCTCGTCTACCTCGTCTACCTCCTCTTCTGTGCTTAAAGTGATTGACGAAAAGTTAGATCGTCAAAGTTGGAATGCTTTGTATCTGCGCCATCCATTTAACATGTTGATTGCTGGACCGAGTGGTTCAGGTAAAACCGAATTTGTCAAACGTTTGATCGAACACAAAGCTGATTTGTTTGATCGTCCACCTCAACGTATCGTGTGGTGTTACAAAGAGAGGCAATCGTCTTACACCTTATTGAAAGAAAGTCAAGGACAAACCATTTCATTTGTGGATGGTATTCCTCACGAAGACGATGGAATCGTGTCTGACGTGAGTCAAACCCATTTGGTTATTTTTGATGACATGTTAGGAGAAGACGAAGAAGAAATTAAACTTTGGTTTACACGAAAAGGACACCATCGTAATGCTAGTATTGTCTACATTACTCAAAATTTATTTCAACAAAGTAAAGCCCATCGGACCATTAGTCTGAACGCTCATTACGTGGTCTTGTTTAAAAGCCCCAGAGACAAATCTCAAGTACAAGTGTTAGCCAAACAGTTAGGGGCTCCTTGGCTCAATTATGCGTACGACGATGCCACTCAAACCCCTCACGAGTATTTATTCATCGACTTAAAACCCACCACTCCTGACTATTTGAGATTTCGTGCCCAATTGTTTCACCCTTGGGGTCAAGAAGGTGGTCCTGTCATTTACACGTCCCCTTCAGCCAATTTTTTTAAAAAACTATAAAAACAACCACCACGTCATTTCTGTCTCACACTCTTTTGAGATGACTTCCTTTCAAGCTCATCCTTCGGCTAAATTGATTCGTGCCTTGTATGGCATCAGTCGTGAAAAAAATGCACAAGTCCGTGCTCATTTGTTAGAAGCGAGTCTTAAAGAAGTGTTACGATGGTTTACTTTGACGGCACGTCAATTACTGCAAGGCATCATTCACATCCCTCATCAAACTCAACGTTTTTTTCAAAAACATAAAGGGGCATTGTCACAACTAGCTGATCCTAGAATCGATTCACGGACTAAAAAACAAATCATTTTAACCCCTGGGGTGGAAGTGGTTCTTTAGGAGGGGTTATGATTCGTCCCCTTTTGAAATGGGATCCTAATGCCCAAACCAAAAAATCCAAAAAAACTCCTAAAAAGAAGAAAAGTCCAAAGAAGAAAACCACCAAGAAAAAGAAGAAAGTCACCCACCAGAAAAAGAAAAGTCGTGCCAAGAAGAAGAAAACAACACCTACCACCACTGGCACCCGCCGTAAGAGAGGTACTGCGGCCAGGACGCAAACGTACACCCGCAAAACACCACCACCATTACCATCACCATCACAACAGTCCCCAATGATGGCGAGGTCTCCTTTTGCGTCCACTTCATCATCTTTGTCTTCTTCTTCACCACCTTTTACGATGACGCCTGTCAAACCAGACTTAAGATCCGTGTTTCCTAATTTGATGCAAAATTGGAAACCTATTTCGAAAGTCACCACGTCGGGACCCTCGACTTCAGCTGATTTGGCCATGGCAGCGGCCGCGAACAAAGTACCGTCCCCTAAAACCAAAGTCCAAGAAAGAACTGGTATCTTACAAAGTTTAGTGGATTTATCCAAAGAAGAATTGAGACGATTTAGTCCTTTGAAAACACCTCAACGTCGAGTGAGGCCTGTCATGAAGATGGTACGCCGTGCAGACAATCAGTGGAGACGTGTTCCAGTATAAAATAGAAGGGTACCCTGCCAGAGACTTCAGACTTGTTTTCTACCCTACTAAAAAAGATGATTCCTAAACGTATGCACCACCATCACCAAAAAAAAGAAGAAAAGTAAAACCACCAAAAAAGGACGACTTCTGGCCAAATATTGGGACGTCTTGTCTGTCCTGACCAAATCCAATCCTCCCATGCTAAAACAACTCATTCAAACAGCCCCTAAAGAAATCATCGATACCGTGTGTGAATGTTGTTTGAACGTTTTGAAAGGAACGGTACCTTTGTCCAAGATACAGAAACAAAAATTAGGGAAACATCGGAACGTTCTTCGTCAAATGGTGAAAAAGAAAATACCTCTTCAACAAAAGAAAAAAATGTTGGTGCAACGAGGAGGATTTCTACCTATGTTGATAGGACCGTTGTTAAAAATAGCAGCTCCTTTGTTAGGAACGATTGCTGGACCGCTTTTAGGAGGTGTCATGCGATAACCAAAAAAAAAAGAAGATAAAAAGGACCACCCTTCTCTGAAAAGGCCACACCTTTTTGGTACCTTTGGATGAAATGGAAGGACGAAAACTGACTTTAGTACCTTACAAACGATTGATGGAATTTCATCGTTGGAACGAACAACGGATACCTCATTTACCACCCAATCCTAATCTCAACGAGATGTCCCAGTTACAACAAGAATTACAAACCCTGATCCAACGAAGCAATTTGTCAGAAACAGAAAAATCGCAACGGTACGGTCAACTTTTACAACGTCTACAAATCTTTCGCCAAAAAGCAGTCGACGAAACAGCTCCACCCACTCTGAGAGATTTCAAAGCCCTGATGAAAAGTGAACCTAAAGTGACCACCACTAAAACAGACACCGCCACGGGGATGACAAAAGAAGAAGACGAGCCTCGAGAAGTGTTTCAAACTCCGTCTGCTGGTATCTCTAGTCAAATTGCCGCGTCCTTGTTGACACCCTCACCTACCCCTCATCGAGAAAAAATGAAAGATTGGGTTCATAAGAAGATGTCCACTCCTTCTTCAGCAGAAGAAAAAAAGAAAGACAGCAAGAAGAAACCTGACATCATTACCCCTTCTTCACTACCTACTCCTGTGGCTCGTCGAACGCGTCAAGCCGCTTCGTCCAAACCTCACGGTACTCAAAGTAGTAGCATCGAACAGTGGGTGACTTATTGATCAGTCATGGAGAAACTTTTAGCTACCATTTACTACAATCCTGGCCATGCTGCTGGTTACGGAGGAGTTCAAAAATTATATCGAGCTGCTAAAAGTAAATTGAAAAGTGTACGTTTACCCGAAGTACGACGATGGTTACAAGAACAATCGACGTACACGTTACACAAACCCATTCGACGTAAATTTTCTAGAAGTACAACTCAAGTGGAACACATCGATCATCAATGGCAAGCCGATTTAGCCGACGTCTCTCATTTAGCCACTTACAATCGTGGTCACAAATATTTGTTTTGTGTCATCGACGTGTTTTCCAAATTTGCTTGGGTCGTGCCTTTGACCTCTAAAAGCAGTACCGAATTGGTACGTGCCTTAAAATTGGTCTTGAAACAAAGTTGACGCCAACCTTTACGATGGCAAACTGACAAAGGCACCGAATTTCTAAATCAAGCTTTTCAAAAAGAATTGAAACAAAGACAAATTCATTTTTTTACTACCAAAAATCCTGAAACCAAAGCCAGTATCGTGGAACGTTTTCAAAGAACTTTGAAAGAACGCATGTGGAAATATTTTACACATCAACATACTCTCAAGTACATCGACGTGTTACCCCGTTTGGTTAAAGCGTACAATCAATCGTATCATCGTAGCATCGGATGTGCCCCCGAAGAGGTCAGCCCTGAAAACGAAGTGACCGTGTTTGATAAATTGTTTGGTTCACCCCAGAAAAAAAAGAAACCCTTGTTGGAGTTAAAGACGGGAGATTGGGTTCGCATCGGAAAAACCAAACGTACTTTTGACAAAGGTTATTTACCCAACTGGACCACCGAATTGTTTCGTGTCACTACCCCCGTCCGTGGTCGTGATCCTCCCGTCTATAAATTGGAAGACATGCACGGTGAAGTACTCAAAGGAACATTTTTCTTGCCTGAGTTACAACGAGTGACCAAAAAAGAATACGCCTTGTACGACATCGAAAGCATTCTCGAACAAAGAACACGCAAAGTAGGTAAACGTCGAGTAGAAGAAGTCAAAGTACGTTGGAAAGGATATCCTCCTAGTTTTGATTCTTGGATTGCTGCTTCTCAAGTCGTCGACTATAAAAAGAAAAGGAAGTAACTCAACAACATGCCATTCAACACAGCAACCACGACTTCAACGACTCCTTCGCAGAGTTCTTCTCTTCAAGAATTACAAAAACAACCGCTTTGGGTGTGGTGCGGAGAACGTGTGCCTAAAAATCAAATCGTCTTTTTCTGCCAAATTTTTGTAGTGTATTGTGTCATCGGAGCAGCTATTGCTAATTTGAGTTTGCAACAAGGAGACAAACAATTGTGGACTATTTTACTTAGCAATTGCATCGGTTATCTTTTACCCAGTCCCTCTTTGAAATTTACGACGACGACGGACAACAGTCACCACCACGGGAGTACGAGCAACGCCAGTCCACCTTCTTCTTCCAGTCACCACCAAAATACCAGTCCTCTTTTGGAACCCTTTGAACATCATTCTTCTGTCCACTTGAGTGACTCCTCGGACACCAGAACCACTTTGGAACTATGAATGACCAATTTTATTTAACGTTACCCAGTGACAGTTCCATGAATGTGTTTCCCAACAACACCTTATGTTGTTTCACGACCAAATTACCTCAATCCATTCAATTGGATCACGACACTCAATGGGAAGTGGCTTTGGTAGAAATCATTCATCCTACACAAATCATGAACATCAACAAAGGTCAAAACACTTTCATCGTGAAAATCTTTAACCCTAAATTGCAAAATGAGTTGGACAAAAATGATCCTGAAATCTGGAAAGTAGACCCTACTGATGAAAACAACATGAAGGGAGCATTCAAAAAGAGAACAGATACATCTGAATTCTTGGAGCAGTATACCCTGAGAATTCCTACTGGGTATTATTTTAGTGGTGAACATTTGGTGGACACAATTAGAACCCAGTTTGCACTCCAATTTAACAAAGCCTTAATAGTTGCCGATAAATGGGTACGAATTGCTTTCCATGCTTTGGCACGCCGTTTAATCATACAATTTTTCAAAGAGAAAGGGCAACTCCTTAGTGAGAAAGATAAAGGCTTACCCATGGAAGAGAGAAAATTCATGAGCATTGAATTTTCTCCTGGATTGTATGCCATTTTGGGTGGAAATAAATTGTTTACCAATGAAGAGTTCGGAACCAACTTAGAATTTGGAAATGCTTTTAAATCCCCTATCAAATTGAATGGTGGACTGAATTTAATGTTTGTGTACTCCGATGTGGTGGAGTACAACGTGGTGGGACACACAGCCGCTCCGTTACTGAGAGTCCTTCCTTTCAAAATGGATACTGCTGGTACTAGTACTACTTCTGTGAACGAAGATGGTGAAAGTAGTACTAATAGTAGTAGTGGTTCTGGTGGCAACACATTTCACGTTCACCGTGAATTTGTAAATCCTCATTATCTTCCAGTCAGTAAATCGTATTTTGACAGTGTCAACATTAGTATAAAAGGAGATTTGGGACAAAGTGTACCATTCATTGACCAAGGAAAAGTCACGGTGAAACTACATTTTCGAAAAAAACAAGTTCTCTAACGAATTGTAACTGACCCAAACAAAAGAAATGTATCCAGTGTACCAAGGAGTGACTCGACAACGAGGACATGGTTTAGGAGATATGTTAAAATCAGCATTTCGGACGGTAGCTCCTATTTTGAAACCAATGGTGACTCGAGGATTTCATGCCTTAAAAGATGCTGCTTTGACACAAGGAAAAGAATTTTTGCAAAATGTCCTCATCGACAAACAAAATCCAAAAGAAGCCTTTATGAGAGCAGGCAAAAATGTGTTGATGACCACTGGTAAAGATCTTTTAGGTCTCCGAGAAAATCCTATAAATACGCTTCACGCTTCAGGCTCTGGCATTACTTCACAGCAAGGACAAGGTAGAAAGAGACGACGACGACATCAAAATCCTTTCAAAGTTCATAAAAGAACACACGGCAGTTCCAAAAAGAATAAGAAAAGAAAAAGAACCGTCAGAGAATTAGACGTGTTTGATTATTAAAAAAAGCCATTGAAAATGATGCACCGAGATTCTTGCGAATGTAACAAGTCCGAACTAAATCTGTTTTCTATGCCTCCTACCATGATGACGATGCAAGAATCCCAATGGGTGGAATTTCATCCTGTATCGTCTTTGACGGATTCAGCTCCTATCGAATTTGAAATCAAGGGACAAACCGAAGATTACATCGATCTGAATAGCAATTACTTGTACCTGAAACTCAAAGTGAGCAATACGGCTGACAATTCCCTTCCTGTGGAAAATTCCAGAGTGGCTCCCGTCAATAATTTCATGCATTCCTTGTTCAGCGGAGTAGATTTGTACTTGAATAACAAACTGATCAGCAGCAGTTTGGATACTTACCCTTACCGTGCTTATTTGGAAAATCTCTTGACGTACGGAAAAGAAGCCAAGAACACTCATCTGGATGCACCGGTGGTCTGGAAACCTGACACCTCGACAAAGTTCAACAATACAGAATTACCTGTAGCGGCGGTACCGGCGGTGGCAGGTAACCCTGGTGTAGCAGCAGTAGCAGCAGACCCAAAACATGTTGGATTTAACGACCGTCGAAAGAAAATCAGACGCACTTTAGAACTGATGGATCGTTTACATTTGGACATGTGGTTGCAAGACAAGTATTTGTTGAACGGAGTAGATGTACGCCTGAGACTGAATCGAAGCAGTACCGCTTTCCATTTGATGAGCGAAAACGCCAACTGGAAAACCATCATCCAAGAAGCCAAACTTTACGTGCGACGTGTGGAAGTCTTACCAAAAGTAGCCAATGACATCAGTCAAGCCTTGAGCAGAAACACTGCCAAGTATCCTGTGCGACGCGTGGAAGTGAAAACCTTTACTGCAGCCGCTGGACTCCGATCCATAGTCGAAGATCACATCTTCCAGAAGCAGCTCCCCAAACGATTGATCATTGGTATGGTTTCTAATGCAGCCTTCAATGGAGTCAACAATGAAAATCCGTTCCAGTTTCAACACTACAACGTCTCCAAGATAGAAGTCAGTCGAGATGGCAAGGCCTTGTGTACCAGACCTTTTGAATCTGACTTTGGTCCCCAGAAAATTACTTGCAATCTTACTTGAGCCTGTTTGAAGCCACAGGACAGTTAGGCACCAACACCAGCCACGGCGTCTCGTACGAGGATTATGAAGGAGGGTATGCCTTGTGGGGATTTGATTTCACTCCGGACCAAGGCAACAAACAATGAATAAACAAGAAACAATCAGACAGATTCGAGTTCATCTAGAGGTGGCGTGGCACCTCCTCCATGACCTGGAAAAGAAGGAGGAGGAGGAGGAGAAGAAGAAGGAGAAGAATATCCCCATCAAACCCCACCGGATGATGGAGGAGGAAAATAAGGAGAATTGGGATCCGGAAGCGGACCATCCTCCCTTTATACTAAACAACAAGCGCTGCAGCATGAGCTTCAAAACATGGAGGGGGAGCTGTCCTGCGTGCAGGGCAAAGCCTGGGAGGTGCCCACACCTCCTCTAAATGAACTCTTCAGCAAATCCAACGGTCCTTATCAGGACCACCCATTTTACAAGAAAGATTAATTATTCCCATCAATGCCATGTCCTACACACACGACCCCCGTATGTAGTGACGAAGACAACGTCCTCTACTATCAAAAACACCCCACCACCCCAGTTTTTGATGGTAGAGGACGTTGTCCTCGTCACTACATACGGATGCTATGATAAATTCCCATAGGACCCCATAGAGTCCCCCACGACCCTATAAATCTTGGCACTTTTGACCCTATAGTGTCCCCACGACCCTATAGAGTCCCCCCAATGTTAAACTCCCGTAGGACCCTATAGAGTCCCCCACGACCCTCAACACTCACCACATACTACTAACGTGGGTTTGTGAGAAAGCTTGCCAGTAGCTTCCCGTGGGTCGGTGGTTCTTACCAGGGATTTCCCGGATTCTTCTTCCACCAAGTATACTGGCCGCCATGTATAGTATATCATGTGCTGAAAAATGGCGTGAAACCCACAAAAACACAAAACCAAACTAATCTTACTGATCATACCTCGGCATAATTTTGTCTCACAGAAATATTCGAGGTGGTCCGAATGTATGGTGGTGAAGGAAGAGAAAGTCACAATGAAACATTGTCGGCTTTTTCTGACGTAACGGGCATTGTCGGCTTTTTCTGACGTAACGGGCCTCAGACCACAGTTATTTTCCTTCTTTGTTATGTATATCCATAATTGATGTACATTTGTTACAATAACTGAGCCACTTTACTATATGAAATTCTTAAAGTTTCATCATCTGTTGACCGGCATGTTATTGTGTATTAATATGATAAACATATTTGACTCAAGGGAACAAAAAAGTGCTTGACTGGCTGGTGACAGTTTACATCTCACTGTCTTCATTGCAGAGCAGGCAATTTTAATAATCTATACAGTATTGTAAACTTTGAAGTCTAACCTTTAATTATCAACATGGCTTGTAACATTTCAAAACAAGCCAGATGTGAAACACACCATTGAACTTGGTACTATTTGTTCGGAATATATTCCTGATTGTTGGATAACCCTCAGGGGAACTAATTGTGGTCTATGGCCAACATAAGTGGTGCACTCGGCCAGGGGCGTATCACCTAAACCAATCAAATTTATGTGTATTCCTACAATGACATCTGAGGGTATTTTTCGACTTGACGGATATAGCCGAGAAGTGTTCCGATTGAGACCGGTAGATCACAAGTCACAACGTTCGTTTTCTGCGTAGCAAACTCTCCAGAAAAAGTAGAGTTTTGAGTGAATATTCTTCTTTTTTAGCACTCAGTGTTTTATACTTACCCCCGTGTGTAAGCTTTCGATGTTAGGTTGCAGGTATATGAACTATGCCTAACACAATATTTTATCAGCGTACGAGCATAGGTCTCGGGTAACATTTTTACTTTCACTTTCGCTTTCAAGCTCAAATCACAGAAACATTCATTCAGTAATATATATGCACTAAATGCTTATTTAATGAAAAGCCTCGATTTATTTTTCCATGTGTAGTTCTGGTGACAGAATATTTATTGAATTCCAAATCTTTTGGACAATTGTAGGAAGGAAGGTAACATCTATAGCACAAAATCTAATATCTTCAGGGACTTCAATTTTGGGTATTTTTTTATTATTTTTTTAATTGGGATTTTTGTTTCTCATCCTCGACGATTGTGTAAACTTTTCAGTAATTTGTACTCCGGGGTTATTTTACTATATGTGTATTTTGACTCGGTGGTTAATTTTTTAATTTTATATAACTTTTGTATTTGTCCTCCTCAACGAAGGTGAACAATAAAAAGCCTTAGTCGAAATCCCTGATAGGATCACACTAGATCTTGAATAAAGCATGCATATACTCTGAGACTCTTTTTTAGCCCCCCCCCCCTCCCCCTTCCCTCCTGTAATAATGGTTAATCAATACAGAGTCTGCATAACAGGTCTCTCCATCCCACCCCCATTCCTAACTAAAGCATTAAAAGTAGCCTGGCACAATTCATATTTTTATTCATTATTTGTATGTTAACTTCTCACCTACATGTCTCATCTTGTATACAAAATATGCAACAAACATGAAATACCCCCAAGTAATTAGTTTCTCTGTCCTTGACCTTTCCTTGCAGTGGAAATAATAAGGAGAGGGTCAATTCTAGGGCACATAGCATCCAATTATAATGTTTAAAAATAGCTTCTGACTCAAGAAGTTAATTTCGACTTTTTTTAAAGATGCTTAAAGTAGCTTTGAATTGCTACACAACAACAGTGTATGGAAAATATTAGGTGGCCAAATTCCATACCCCTACACAGGAATAAAGGAGAAAATGCAGAAATACAAATTTGCCTAGAAATTCAATGCTGAAATAAATAAATAAGCCTTGGTTGCCTCAGACAAACCTACAGGTACAATAAACTTGAAGAATTCATTAGAGGTTAATTTAAATGGAGGTCCTATCTTAAATCCCAACACTTTTTTGTAACAACATACTGTAACTAATGACGAAAGCAGTGTTTAATGTGGAATGGTAGAGGATATTGGTGATGTGAATATTTAACAGTTATGGTACAAAAGTAGCCTCATTGAGTGTAGAGGAAATTAAATGCAAAAAAAACCCAGCAACAGTAGTACATTGTAAAACGGACAAAAGGCCATTCTTAACCTGCATATAAATGATGAATAAAGCTTTTTATTCTATGCTGTTGATTTTTCTTGCAAATGACATGATTATATTCAAATACCAACTAATTACTTTTGTTGCAATGATTTTGATTGTATTTATGTTTATCTCGAAAACTTTTTTTGATCCTTTTATTAGTAGCTCTTTTGGCTTCTTTGGAGGAATGAAGGTATTCTTAGCCCTCTCAGCCATGTTTTGTCAGATGGAATAAGGTTTTCATTTTGTTGTTGACTGTGATCCAGCTTATCCTCTAATATGTCGATGTCCTGAAGTGACTTATTCGCTGAATCACCTAATATTTCATAACTGTATATGTCAAACTATGTTTGGTACACCATCAGTGGGTAAGTTTATTGTTAACAATGAGTCCTACACCACTCGATCATTAGATACTATTTGACCCCCTTTGTGTACAACAACCTTGTATCAAAATTCATTTCTGCCTTCTACATTTCAAATGTAATAAGCAACCCATCAATTCAAAATTTCAATGCTTACCTGTCATCAGGATAAACATATAACTATTTCATATCGTTACATAGGTTTAGTTGTTCAAGTCCAGCATACAAGATTGAGAACCAAATGTAGCACCGGTAGTTTGAATACTCTTAAATCATATTTCCAACAGAGGTACTGTACATGCGGGTATATTAAAACAGCTGAACACTTTCTATTAGAATGTAAAAAATATACAGCTCTAAGACATGTTCTTTTCACATTACCATATCAATTTACAATTAAGACATTATAAGGCAATTGCCCCTGGGCGCCGGGCAAGGGGGGGCCCTATCAGGAGCATTTTTTATAGCTGTAACCGGGGTGTGGATGGGGGGTTTGGAGGTTGGCAACTGACATAAAAACTGTTAGGGGTGCCACTTACGAACATTGCCCCCAGGTGCCTCACACCCTCGCACCGTCACTGACTGTACTTTGTAATAGTTCTAGGTATCCTATTCTTTCTCATAGTTTCATTGTAAGTGTTTCTAGGAATGTTTGTACTCTTACATGCTGTATATATCCATATCCTTATCAAGCTCTGATAATTTGACATTTTGGTAATGTTGTTCACTTTTCTAATCTGACAGATACCAGTGCAACACATCTCCTTAATAAATGATGTATCTAGCATGTGTGACATTTTGTTTTTAATTAATTTGAAAGCATTCATTTATTTAAAATGAGTCAGTTTAAATACCCATAACGTAATATGTAGATGCTGCTGACTAATTATCTTTTGTCACAGCAATGCAACTTCATTTGTTATTATTGTGTACATGTCATGATTGCATGACCTCAACAGACACACCTCTTGGTAATAGTCCTCATGATTGATTTGGTTTGGAAACACTTCTTGATCCCCTTTCAACCTTTAATCCACAAACTGTTTTATTGCTGTACCATTTAATTCATCGCATAAAACTCCCGCTTTTTTTGTTCATTTCTGGAATATAATAAATGTTGTCTTTGTTGAAGTCATTGATGTTTGTGTTTTTTGTCATCATACAAAGTGTTTGTTTAAATACTGATATGATGTTAGTCATTGTCGTTGAGCAGTAGTTTTAATTGGTCATCAGATTGAGCTTGTTATAGTAGTAGTTATACATCAAACTTACTTAGCTACAGCATTCTAAATCCATAATGGATCAAATTGATGAGTTTAATCTTTTTGTTCTTCATACTTGCAAGTATTAACTCATTTTCTATTATAGTTCTCCTAGTGAATGATGGCTCCTTTTAAAATTGTGAATACTTCTCTTCATTTGACCAAATTTTACCAGCTGTTCATTTCCTTCAGTTTTCCGTTTGTTTGCCAAAAATGCTGTTTTCATCATTTGAAGAAGTCTTTTTTGAATTTGTTGCTTGCTTTTTGTCTAAAAGTTGTATTAACCTCATAGTAAATCATTTATGTCAAGGTTTCTGATTAGAAAGCTCTGTACATTTATTTAGCTCATTGTGCTTAGAATCACTGATGTCTGTGTCAGCATCAGTGTCTGCACAGATAAAAGCATATCTATATGTACACCCTCACTGAATGTTAGCCATTCTTCTTCCTAGGTCCTAGGCTACAGTTTGGAGTGTATTTTATAGTGCCTACGCCCTGGGGAGGGGGCTGAAAGGGGTCAGGATGGAGTGTATTTTATAGTGCCTACGCCCTGGGGAGGGGGCTGAAAGGGGTAACTTAGTACATGTTCGTTAATGTACATTCTTGGTCAAGTGTGTGCATTGAACTCAAGTTGTTTGCACACTAAATAAATACATATATTATTATCCCTGAAATAATGAAACTTGGTGAGGGGATGCATCTTGATAGTACTACATCCTCTGCACAAAATTAGGTCATTGTGACCTATATTTCAGGTTTCACTGATTTTTGTTAAGTTTTGAGTTTTAAGTTTATTTCATAAGCTGTGTTCATTCTAGAATCATCAAAGAAGATGATTGTATGCATCTCTGCTAGTACAATACCCTTACAATAAAAGAAGGTCATTGAGATCTACATTTCACATTTTACTGACTTTGGTTAAGTTTTTGCATTTAGTTCAGAACCGTAGGTTTTTTGTACCCTGTATATAATATACTGTTACTGTTAAACCTAGGTCCCTGAAACTTTGTGACACCCTCATCACAAAAATGGGTAACTGTGACGTATATTTCACATTTAACTGACTTTGGTTAAATTTTAAGTTTATGTTTCAAGCTCTTTCATGCTTGAATCATCAGACTATATGATTGTATGCATCTGTATTAGTACCACACCCTTACAACAAAAGAAGGTCACTATGACCTATATTACATATTTTGCTGGCTTAGGTTAAGCTATTGCATTTACCTACTGACCGGATAGTTTTTTGCTGCCGGTATATATACTGTTATACCAAGAGTCATGAAACTACCTCATCACAATAGTAGGTCATTGTGACCCACATTGCATGCTTCATTGATTTTAGTTACCTTTTGTGTTTTAAGTTTCTTTCTTGAGCTCTCTTCATGTTGCTATCATCAAACAAGATGATTGTTATGCATCTTTGTTAGTAACACACCCTAATAAAAGAAGGTCATGAAGACCTACATTTCACATTTTACTGGCTTAGGTTAAGTGTTTGCATTTAGCTCTTAACCAGATAGGTTTTTAGCAGCCTGTATACATACTGTTATACCAAGATACATGAAACTTGGTGAGGGGGTGCATCATGATGAACACTACACCCTCAAAATTGAGCAGGTCATTGTGACCCATATTTCATGCTTCACTGACTTGAGTTCAGTTTGATTCTTTTACTGTTTATGCTTTAATTATTAAGTTTGATGATTGTATACAGCTCTCTCAGTACTATACCCATACCAAAAAAAGTCACTGTGATCTATATTTCACAAATTACTGACTTAAGATTTTGGATTTTGTTCATGACTACATAGGTATTGGGCATGCTGTGTACTTACCAACCTATCTAGAATCCTGAAACTTGGGAGTGTATCTTGATGAGCACTACATTTCAGTAGTAGGACATTATGCCCCATATTTTAATCTGCACTGACTTGGGTGAAATTTTGTTTGATTTTCATATATCGGGTATTGTTCATGAATCATTAAATTGATGATCATATACGAATCACGAAATTGATGATCATATATGCATCTCTGTGACTACCACACCCATAAAACAAAGGAGGCTCATCCTTATAAATATATATATATATATATATACACAGAGGAGCCTCATTAATCCAGACTCCGTTTATCCGGAAACCTCGCTATCTGGACAGAGTTCAACGGGAATGGATTTCCTAAACGTTAATTTGCTCCGTTAATCAAGAGACCCACGTTCCAGATCCAGAAATTAAAATTAGGGACCAAAGTGTAAAATTACTATAAACTTGCCTCGATAATCCAGAAATAATCTGTCTAAAAATAAGAAAATTCGAAAAATCGAGTATGAAAATAGTCAATCGGATAACACTGATTCACCTACGCAAATTTTGAGGTGTGTCAATGTATCAATCTCTGATTGGTCAAATTCTAGTGGCACGTTAAAGTTATAAATTCATCACGTGATCATGTGTGTGGAAAAACTTCAAGTAGCGTGACCGTATTGTAACCAGCGATTGTATAAACAATTTCTGTTTTAGCTAGTCGCTGACAGGGGTGTTAATAATTAAATAAAACACACTGGGATCAAATTGTTCACACTTTTTGACGTAACATATGGTTAATAAATTAAGTGTGTCATTAAGTCTCTTTGTTGTTTACCAATTGTATGTAACAATCACAGTTTGTTGATGGCTGAACAAATAAAGTTGATTGACTTAAGCTGTGGACACTAGAGGGCTTCATTTCAGAATAAAGACATAAATTATCGGCTCATTAGCAGCTATAACAGTTGTAAAATACGACTTATAAAAATGACTGCATTTTATTACAATTACACATTTAACTGCGAGATATCAGTTTGTATTCATTGTACTTTTTATATTATTATGGCTAGCAAATACATGTACATCTACAATACATGTATACGGTATGATGACATTGTAAAATAAAAATGTGCATGATTCAATTATCCGGAAAACTCATTAATCTGGAAATATTCACTGGGAACGAAGGTGTCTGGATTAATGAGGCTCCTCTATATATATATATATATATATATATATATATATATATATATATATATATATATATATATATTTCATTGTGTACTTACCTCATGACCATGTGAATCTTGGGCATGTTATATTCATATTATCCTACCTAGAATCTTGAAACTTGGTGAGTGGATGCATTTTTATAAGTTCTAGATCCATTTTCTAGAAAGAGTTATTTGAACCATATTTCATGTTTCAGTGACTTTATTCAAATTTTTTGTTAAAAGTTCATTTATTGGGTGCTGTTTATGTTCTAATGATGAAACCTGATAATTTGATGCATCTCTGTTACTACTACATGCTTAAAACCAAAGGTCACTGTGACCTACATTTTATACCTTACTAACATGAGTTGAGTATTTGTAATTATGATCACACAGATTCATCCTTGCTTGACCTATATACATCCTACCATACTCAAAAGGCCCTTTCTGATCAATGCAGTTGCGCCTATGAATAGATATGTTTATTCAATAGTAAACTTTCCAAAATAATGTCTGTAATTGTATATTGTGATGATACCCTCAGCAGGTTAACCGTGTATTGTACATGTGAATGAGTATAGGAACTGGATGAGCGAACTGCATGCTTTTCATGTGAGTCCTAACCTATAGTGGCTAATCAGTATAATTATTGATACATGAACTTTGTTTGTACTGCTGTCTCTTACTCCAAGATTATTTTAATCCTGTGACTTTCACCCAGTAAATTCTGGCTTCTAGGGCTGGACAATGATAATAGCTTGGCAAGCAGATTTTAAGAACAATGATTTTTAAAAATTCAAAAACAACATTAATCTCTGGTTTATTTTAATTCATTATAGTACCACGACTTTGATATCATGGATAAAACCATTAAAAATATTGTTTTATGTCTTTTATTCACTGTTACAATGGGTAGGTGGGTGGGTAGGTAGGTAGGTTCACAATGTTGGGACAATGTTGGTCATATAATTCCAATTATAAGTTATAATTTTAAATTTTAAAATGATGAAAAGTTTAAATGTAAAGATGAAAGATTGCAAGAAAAATCTTTAGTTAGAAAAGGGGCCAAGGAATTTATTTTCTGAATGATAATGTTTATTATATTATGGCTACTGGAGACTAGTAAGTTTACAGTGGTGGTGAGCTATGTAATCATTGATTCACACTGGTTAATTTTAGGCCTAACTGCAGGTTTTCAGTGTGCATAACACCTTAGCTGCTGTTGGTTTGTTTGCCTTTTTTATTTAAAGGAATTCTTTTTGAAATGGAGAAATATTAATTTCATATTGTAAAAGTTTTTATGAAGCAAGATGGTAATCTTTGATATTTGTTGTGTGATCTTGGAATCTCTAAATCTATCTCTGAAATATTGCATATCTAGTTGTTGTCAGGAATATTTAAGAGTTTTTCATTTGCTCATTTAATTTCATCTTCACTTGCCAATCTAAAATTTGATGCTGGAAAATGTTGACATATTGCCCATTACTCAAGTTTTTACATCAAAGTACATTACGAAGGATTTCGGTTTAGACGCATCAAACTGCCATTTATCTTTTTATCTTGCATTCATCATCTGCACATTATTCATGATTAGAATTTGCATATATATTAATTTTCATGTCAATACATCCTCTAATACTGCTCTCAATCATTATAAACATATCAAAATCACTCAACAATTCATATTGAACACTTCCGATTTTCAAACTTGCATCATGAACTAACCCAGGAACAATATAATAGTACCCAGGATCAAATGTGTAGTTTCTGATGCAAAAATTACTGAACTCTTCGAAAACATCACACAACATAGTAATTGTGAAGATCACCTAGTGTGTTTTGTTTGAAAAGGTCCATACCATATTATGCATATTTATAGTCTTGGGATATGTTCGAAGTGAAGAGTGAAGAGTAGAATTTATCTTTGGCTGGAATGGATGTCTCATTAAACCTTTTAATGCTATCAAGTATTTGTATGGGAAATGTCTTTACATAGGAATTTTGGATGCATCTGGTGAAAATATTTAATGGTTTCACTGACCATGTTATCATTTACATTTTTAGCTAGGTGCTTAAGGGATTGAATCATGAATATGTAGCTATCCACAAACCTGGTTGTTTATTTTAGTTATCTCCTTTCCTTCTTTTCTGAACTATTAAACCCATGTTAAGTGAAAAATAGTTCTGGTCATTGTTCGGGATGATTTTTACTTGACTAAGATTTTGTTCTATGAGCTCTTTGATAAACTTATGACTGTCATAACTTGACAAGTTATGAAATAATAATGGGATAAATTGTTGGTATCTGAAATTCAAATTGCATTCATTATGAGCAGCTCCACTATACTTTCTGGCGAAATGATCATGGTCCCTAACTTTAAAACCTTTGTTTTTTTTCCTCACAACTGTGGCAAACATCTGTCAAGTTAAAATGTTTTTAGTGAGCACCATAGGTTTTGTAATTTCGGTTACTTACTTTACTTCCAGATTGTTTGCATCTGATCCAGCCATCATTCATTTTTCAAATTCATTAGGAGACTTAAGAGATCACACAATCCAAAAATGTTGAAGAGAAAATGTTAGCCAAAGCAGATAAAAATTTCAATTGAGGAAGTATACAGTTTGCTTTCAAACAAATTTAAGATTCAGACAGGACAAAATAGTTTACTATTCAAATTAGATGAAATATAAGAAATCATGAATAATATAATTGTGAAACTAGACATTGAAGACACAGTGTTAAAAAATGAAGGAAGAGATTAAAGAAATAGAACAAATTCAGGATTTTGCTGAGGGTTTGTTAAAAATAGATTATGAAGAAGAGCCCATATCAAAATGTTTCATAGGGTCATTGACAGTAACAGACTTCGTATTGTTTGCTGGTAATGATCACATGATATACAAGCTAAAGACATGTCCAAAACATCCAACTAAACAAAGTATATTTATAAAACAAGCTTTAGAGCTTACAATACACAAAAGAATTGTTCAATACATAATCGATAGAGAGATATTTTTTTTCAAAATTAATGTCACATATAACATAATATATATTCTTTACCACTTATTATTAAAATCTTGTTAATTATTATATGATGCTTGAAAAACTATTTGTTTTAAAGATGGATCTATTAAATACAATGCCTATTCAAAAGACTCTTAAATTGTTTATACCCATGTCGGTAACAAATCTGATCTTCAATTATTTGTTTGTTCACAGTTTGATATATATGGGACTAAAAAGGTATCCATGTTAAGCTGATTGTATCTCTTTGTGTTTGTTCAGTGCACTTCCCTTTCTAAACTCTTTTCCACAATAATTGCAATGTTTTATGTCTTGCAAAAAGTCTAGAAGTATTGTGTTACAGATTGCATTCTGTCAATGTCGGCTATAAATTAATTTATTTTGATTGCATAGGATGTTGCAATGATACCAGATAAACAATTGGAATTTTATCAGCGTTAGTGCAAATGATATATATTGCTTTGTGAAAGCTATTCATAAAATATTTTAATTTCTGATGCCTATTTAAGCCTTTTTTTATAGTTTCATTCATCATCTTCAGAAGAAAAAGAGCACTAGGCACTGCTTTCATCATTATATTTAACAATATGTTAAGCAAAAGTTTTGCATTTAAGATATGACCTCCATTTAAATTAACCTCAAACAAATTCTTTATGTTTGTTGTACCCATAGGTTTGTCTGAGGTAATCATTGACTATTTAATTATTTCATGTTTGTTTCTTGATAAGAATGTTCCTTAGTTGGGCTTTACTCACATTGAATTTCGAAGTCAGTTTGTATTTTTGTACTTTTTCATTAGGACACCTTATATTTCACATACACAGTTGTTGTATAGCAATAATGCAGAGTTTTTGCATTACACGATTGTAGTAGTGTGGAAATGTCTGTAACTAGGTCACTTAGTGTACTAATTCAATGACTTTTAATTTTAAATTTAATGATTTTTTTATTTCAATTTGCTGGTGCAAACTTATCAAATCAACATTTGAATTAATGATTCTGTAGCAGTATAGTGAAAACAAAGCTGCTTCGACACCTTCAGAAGGCGAAATTGTTTTGCCAAAAGTCATTTTGAAATTAAAAAGCAGTCAGATAGTACAGTCAAGTGGTCTAGAACTCTGCCATCTCCATAATACTAATGAATGGTTGATTTATGGAGGTAGAAGCCATTGTTTGCTTCACAAAGGACTTTACAATGATGTAATAATACGACCAAGTTCAGCAGGTACGAAAATTCGAAAAATCGAAGTAGTGATAGTATCAAACATGGTGCATTTTTTTTGTGTTATTTTTTTTGTTGGTTTTTTTTTGTTGTTGTTGAAAATGATTAAAATTAAAGCCCTCTTTAAAGCCTTTTCTGATGAGATAATATTATAGCTCTGGTAACATACGATGATAGTATTATAAAGTTTAATGAAACCGATTGAATTAAGTTAAGTGTGGATAATCTCTCTCTCTCTCTACAGGTGCCTTCTGTCTGTGTGTCTGTTGATCATAATTTATGCAACTATTTCCAGTATTAATAGCGAAGTTCATCAGCAATGTCTTCTGACATATATGAGATTGTGTTCTCCTTTGATACGACTGGCTCTATGTATAGTTGCTTGGAAGAGGTACGAAAAAGTCTGGGAGACATGGTTCAGCAACTCAACAGTAAAATTCCTGGTATAAGAATTGCTATTTTCTCACATGGTGACTACGGAGATGAAAAACATTATGGTTATTTAACAAAGTATGTGAACTTCACAAAGAATGCTGCTGAGTTGTGTTCCTATGTAAGAACTGTTGGGAAGACAGGAGGACATCGTAAGGCAGTGTATGAACTTGTCATGAGACAAGTCCAAGAGGAATTGTCTTGGACAGCTGGGTCTCATCGTGCTTTGGTTCTGATCGGAGACACACTTCCTCATGAAGCTAATGATGGTGAAAACAGTAAGCGACTGGATTGGAAAAAAGAAGTGGCCCGACTTCGAGATATGGTATGAATCTGATGAATTTATTTGTTGTTGGTTTTACTTACTGAAGTTTTAAAATTTTGAGTTTATCAGTTAAATATTCCCTTCTAATGTGGATAAAAATTCTTGCAATGTTTGAAAAAGTTTTTAAAAATTTACTCCTTTCCAGAGGAAAATGGGTTGATTTCTGTTTTCCTCTTTTTTGTTTCATAGATGGTAATGATGTGTAAACAAATAAAAGATCTTTGGCTCCAATTTTCCGTCAATAACATAAATGCTCCTCCTGTTTTAGTCCACCTGATAAAACATAATTAGCTGCACACACCTTGGACGCTTACACAACTTACCATATTTTAGGACTCTACCACAGAAGACTTTTATCTTCCACTGCTTCATTAACATGTTCAATTTTGTATTAATTAAAATTTGTTGATCACATTTTTTAATGTGATAGTGCTTATAACAGTGATTTGAACCACATGATGTAATTCAACTAAAATGGTTGTCCAAGTGTCTAAGGTGTGTGCAGTAAATTAGGTCTTATCAGCAATCACTGCTGAAATGGGATTGGACAGTATATAGGTGTGACAGACAGGTGCATGGCGTGGCAGTATGGTCAGTTACTTCAGGTTGAGGCCATATAAGTAGTAAAATTACAATACTGGGAACACCATATTGGATTAGGGTGGCACCTGAAGCTATCTTGAGGCTATGGCATCAATTTCAAACATGCATCAAAACAACATAGCAATGAATACATTTGCTATGTTTTAATGGGGTGTTGTGGTGGGGATTGCATGGAATAGAGAGACATTTCCAATCAGAATTTAACTGGTTAGGTTAAAATATTCAAAAATAGTCAAGCAGCTGAACTGTATCTCATTATATCTACGCAACAAGGATATTGTGACACATTCCGTCTGTCTGTCCATCTGTTGCTTTACCTCTAACTCCATGAGAAATGGTCAGAAATTCACCAAATTTGGTAGTTGACTTTTCAATGCTATAATAATAAGGAGGAGCAGTATAGCTCCCACCCTTGCAGTTACTGGGAGTGACCAGGGGATCCAATGCACAAATAATTAACATTTAATTAACAGTAATATTTTCTGTTTGTATTTTATATTTCATATTTGCATTTATTTATATATTTACGTGTTTATTAGTTTATTTATTTATTATTATTATTATTATTATTATTGTGACGTAAAGGGTCACGCATAAGTGAATATTTACAGCTTTGGTACTTAACCTTTCCCCTGTTGTTTGTACTCTGGTTTTCCAGAGATAGGTATCGGCGCACCCAATAAATCTTCTTGAGCAGTGGCGGTTGCTTATGCACACAAGATACAACAATTGTGACCTATTTTACAGCTAGAGCCATGGAAAGTCTTAATCATGTAACCCCTAGTGAACTTATTAGAATAATCACCTCTCAGCTATTTTGATTTATTGCTGTTTTCTTTGCTTCTTGCTCTGAGGAAGATAACATCATAATGCTGAATCTGCTTAGCCTCTGCCTTTATATATAACAGATATCTTGTAACCTATCATGTTATCTGACAAGTCTATTCGTAACTGGACCATACCATTCTTGATATGGGAATGCTTATCAAACCGGCCAACTGAAGATGCAGGGGAAAAACACTACATTACCCATGCCTCCGAGAAATGCTTCCCACATATGAAAGCAAACAAATAAATAATGAAAACAAGCTTTTAATTATGAGCACAAATCAGCCAAGAAATCATCCCAACAAATCAGAATGTTTTGGCATGATGCATTCATTTACAATGATTTGACACATGATAGCACGATGTATTTACAGTTTAAGTTTTACGATGGCAGAGTTTCTTTACTCGTTAAACTTTGAACACAGAAATAAATGTCATAATGTTTTTATAAAAAAAGAAAATTCATAGAAATCCTTTTCCTCCTCCACTACTCTACATGTCTCTCCGGTCTCTTTTTGATCTGTCTCAAACCTTCCGAACCATTGCCCTTTTGTTGGCTCTCTTTTAGTCAGGGTTGTCATGGCTCTAATGGATAGCTCTGTCTGTACAGACCTATCATTAGGCAGACTGCATGCCCCTGTCTCTATAGATTCATCTTTATTGTCCGGCATACTTCTCTCTGCACAGACCTATCCATTGATGTACTACTAGAATGAATACCCTTATGGAGGAGTACCTCAACAAGCTCAGCACATTCTAATCTGTATATTTGCTACCTTGTTGCACTCAGGCGACTTTTTCAGCACATTTATTTTGTCACAGAGCTCTAAGATAATCTGTTTCACTGGGACTGGCACATGATCCATCATCGCTGATTCAGATATTTCCTTTTCTTTTTCATCGACTCCTGACTGACAATTGTAGTCACTATCACCTTTTGCACTGTTTTTCTGTGCAATCAAAGGCTTCCAATTCTATGGCTTGGCATATGGCATCATAAACTTTTTGGCTGTGCCTGTTTGAATGCACAATTGCATATTCAACTCTACCAGTGCATCGCTAAAATTCTCTTTGGCCAGAACTTTAGTTACATCACCTGGCAATGCTGGATAGGCCAATTGAACAAGTTTCCTGATACTTTTTCCACATTCAGGAAGTGTTTCACCTGCTCTTGTTTTCTATTTCAGCTGTGCTCCATACAAATACATTTGGTTGGGAGGTGAAAATCTTGTCTCTAGCGCCCTCGAAAGATGCTCATAATTCTCACCAGCACCATCATTCAGGCTTCCAGAAAGGGAAGCATTGAGATACATGCCTTTCTGCTCAATGGTTCAACTAAAAGGCGGGTGCATGTTTCAAATAGGATATATGCTGTGACCAAGAACTTGACTTCCATCAAACATTGCTGGTTTGATATGGCAAGTTTTAGTTTGATTCATTTTGATTTGACAAATTACCTGTGATAGGCACTTGAGCTTGCAAAAATGGCCTAGAATGGCTAGCATTGTGATTACTTGTTATAGTATCAACTGGGCACAAATTGTGTGTTCAATGGACTTGGTTGTTGTGCTTACGCATATTTTGGGAGTTGAAGAAACTGTGAAGCTGTCATAATCTGGTTTTCTAAAGCTAGAATATGTACCTGCGCTTTTGCTATCCTTTGCGATGTTGAAATGTTGTGGACAACTATTACCTGACGTGAGGATGTTATAGGACAGCCCCTGCACCCCAGGCACATGCGAGCCTGGTAGCTTTTTATCAGTGCACTGTGCCTTAGCTAGCTCATTTGGCACTTTATATGGTGAATGCAACTGTGCCACAGAGCACAGAGCCTTGTTTGGCATGAGTGACACAGCAGTTCTTGTACTACTTGCTAATTGGGCAATAGCATCATGAACAGCACCACCTTAATTTTGGCATCAATGCGCTTACTCACCGTAAGAGTTAAAAATACAATAACTGAGCCATGTAATACATGAGACACGCTGAAGTGCAAATGCAGTGATATACATCACGCTTGTGTGCACATGAACTGACTTCATTACATATTAAATTCTTCTTTTGTAGGAATGACTGTATGAGATAATTATTATAATAACTGTCACCATTACTCTGTCTACGACAAGAATAATCATACTGGATTATAAAAACTAAAACGTTTCTTGTTGTTTAATGCGCACAGCATATAAATGAATTCAGCTTGTCTGTTCAGTTATTAAATGTCTGGAACAGAATATATTCTATCCGATAGCATGGCGTTATGTGACATAAGTCTGACTTTCTAGAAAATTTAGAGTAAATTCCAAAACATCCAATATATAAACAATTTCCTAACCAATATAGCATGAAAGAATGAAGTTTTACATTTGCACATACCTCTGCAGCTGACATTTGCTTCTGTAAAGTGGACAGTTTCCTGAAAGGGCTCGTCTGTGACGATACAGAGAAAACTAGCACTGTAAGTACGATGGACATGGTCAAATCCAATGCGAGAGAACTTGCTGTGAACACCCTCCCCCCCCCCCCCCCTCACAGCACTGCAGACACCATGTGCATATTTCAATGAGTGAACAGAAAGCAGTATTTCAAAACTGCCAAGGAAAAAAAATACACTGTGGGTACCGCAGTATGCGACAACCAAACCAGTCTACATTTATGTTCATATATAATACAGTACAAAGGTATTTTTGTGCATACAATTCCGTGACACCTTTATCATCTCAATTTTTACCATGAGAACCATGGAAAGCAATATTAAGGCACATCATCTCTAGCATATTTATTAGAATAATTACCTATTGGCTATCTTGACTTTCTTTCCTTTTTCTTAACTTCTTGCTATAAAGATGATACACATCCGAATGCCGAATCTGGCCTTTATATATTACAGGTATCACATGATCTGTCAAGTTACCTAGTGAGTCTATTCTTAACTGGACCATCCCATTCTAGATACAGAGATGCTTATCAAAACAACCGACTGAAGATGCAGGGGAAAAATCACATTATTATTATTATTATTTTTATTATTAAAACAATGCCATTCATACGTGACTGATTTCTTATTACAGTCATTTGATCACAGCTTGTGGGGTGGGTGGAAGGCGTATGTTATGGAGGTGGGGGTAGGGATAGAGATGATATCATTTTGATCAATGCAAGAATTTAACTTGAGTTTTGCCAATTGTTTTAAAACTTCCGTATAACACAGCTTTTAAATGAGGAAACCCGTAATGTGTTAGGCTGTCATTAGTTGTCAGGAATGTATGAATTGATGTGGGCTATGGCGCCATTGCTAGCAACATCTACAGTCAGGTTAACCCATTTTCTTTAAAGGTTTTGTTTTACTGCAACTAACACCTGTGTAAAGTTTTGTTTTATGGCCCCTTCTGGTGGCTTTATGTATAATATTTTCAAGGCATTTAATGCGAGTGCTCCTTGCATTATTCTTAACCACTTCTGAGGAAAATATGTAACAATGACATACTTGTCTGCCACAAAGTTATTTAAAGGTTACACCTTGTACAGGTTTTGTCTTACTGGGAAATCTTCAGCTGTAGGTATGCTGTGTATATGGAACTTGAGCCATTTCTTTCATCGACCCAGATGAAAGTGAGTCACAGTGATCTTTTTTTCTTACACTTTTGACTTTGTTGTTTATAGATTAACCCCAATGTAAATATTTTGTCCTCCTGGCGAATCTCAAGTCAGCATGGTATCTAACTGAGTATAGGCTGGAGTGTTTCTTGCATTGTTGTACCCCTTTCATAGGGAAAGTATGTTACAGTGAATTCCATTTCTTACACAAACTATTTTGTTGTATACAAGCTATCTTAAACATTAAAGTGTAGGTATCCTGGCATACCTTCCATTATAAACATGATATTTTTATCAAAACTGGCAGCATATTCCTTGCAGCAATTGGAACCTGCTCAAATGAAAATGGGTTGCTTGAATCAATGACTTTGTTTTTTACAGGAGTATGTGCATAATATCACAAATGCAAGCATAGCATCACATATTCAAGTGCACACATGCACACAGATATGCATAGGTGGATTGACAGTAAAATATGATACCTACATTTTCTTTACAAAACTCAGGGATAGCAATGGCAACATCACACAATCACAAGTGTACAGGCGAGCTTATGTCAAATCAATAACACCTTTATGAAAAACATGTAAAAACATTTGTGTAGTATTTTGACACAAATAAGAACTGTTGTAAAATATTTTTACTTTCCCCATTTGATTCCTTTATATTCAGAATGTGAAAATATATGCCATCCAATGTGGCGACTCTGGATATGGAGAGATAACAACTTCGTTTTTCCGCTACATTTCGTCCAGGAGTTTTGGGTACTACAGGTCTCTCTCCAATATTTCCGAAGTGTCACAGCTACTACTGGATATCTGCTTTCGGGAAGCTGGACTTGCACATGTAAGACAAAAATTAAACTTATCATATTTTTTTTCTTCTTCAAAACCGACAGTCAGCACAATTTTTTAAAAAATTTATTTATCATATACTCTTGTTTAGGTTGTATATTTCACAGTGTGGACTTAAATGGTTCTTCAAGCAGTTAGCTCCTTCGATTCTTCTTCATCTTTGATTTACTGTGTGTCATTTATTACAATTGTTTCCTGGTATTCTTGTAAAATTGTGAAGAACTGTATTTCAGGCAATACAGGTATTGATACCCAGCTGATTTCCAACTTTGTATGGACATTTTCAAAGCATTGTCACTCATTAGTTTTGTTCGCAAGATCTTGCAACCTCAAGTTTGTTGGCATAAAAGCTAACCTAATTTTTATATAACCTCTGCAGTCCCAATTTCAATCTCCAGTGCATACGAGGGTTAGTAGTTGCCCATCCTAGGTCGATGGTTTCCTCCACACTTGTTTTTGCTTCCTCAAATACCAGCTCTGAAGTCGAGGCCACCTGTGCCATCAAGAATATAACATATTATAAGTTTAGATAACTTGATGTCTAATTGGTTTAACGTAAATAACTTACGCTATCCAAGTCAATATGCAGGTTTCTATTTTCATAAACGAATTTAATGAAGCTCACTCAAGATGATGCTAATAACATTATAAACAAATCAGTATTGATAGTTTTATTCAATAGTTTCATTCAAGTTTTTATAATAGATAAAATACTTTAGCATATACAGTAAGCTTGTATCACTTAAGTTTGTGCACAATTTTTTAAAAATATTTATTATATAATTTTTTATTTATATATTATTATATTTTTTATATTATATTCATCAAAATATTTTACTTGATACATTTCTTTGGGAATGTCAGTTAGTGTTTAAGAACTTATGCCTTACTGGTTTAAAGACCTTGATAGTAACTTTTGATAAAAAAAAAGAATTAAGCATAATCTTTCAAACATTTTCCTTTCTTCTATCCTTTTCTCATTTGTTTCTTTTTTTGCAAGCATCACTCCGGGAAATTGCCACAACCAATGATCAGTTTTACAGGCTCAAGCTCAAAGGACAGCAAAACAGTTGTTATTGCACCATCTGGTGGCTTTGATATGAAAGTTGAAGGTCAGTTTGGAAGGTTAAAATTATGTGTTATACACGTCAAAGCATTTACACAAGTATTAGAAAGGATTTTCCCCTCAGTTTTGATGGTTACTTGCAACAGCAATGAAATATACATTTCCCTCATTTTCTTACCTGATTATACATTTTTTCCCCGAATCATTTGTGTGCTAGGTTTGCCCAGCTTTACTCTGTCTTTCTAAGCAAAGGTATGTCTGCAGTACCTTTTCTTCATAGCCATACATATTTTTAGCTCTACTGGTTATAGACCAGAAGAGCTTATGGGATGGCCTGTTGTTTGTCCTTTGTCCATGTGTTAATACAAGTTTGTTATCGTTCCCATACAAAATCATATGCCAGTATCAAAGGTGTACTTCAGGCGTATTCTACAGCTCAGATATGGGTGCTCTATAGTCAGGCGTATTCTACAGCTCAAATATGGGTGCTCTATAGTTTCTCTAGAATGTGAGAAACAAGCATAATACCTGCATATCTCTGGCGTAATACTGGCATACTTCAGGTGTACACAGAGGCAAATTATGTAAATAAGAACGCCTGTATTCAAACAGTAAATACGTTTCATTAAGGTAGCATCGATGCATACAAGGTGTATTACAGGCATAAATCAAACCCTGAATACAGGTGTAAAACACAGGCGTAAACCAAACCCCAAGTACAGACGTAAAACACAGGCATAAACTAAACCCTGAATACAGATGTAAAACACAGGCGTAAACCAAACCCCAAGTACAGACGTAAAACAAAGGCGTAAACCAAATCCTGAGTACAGATGTAAAATACAGGCGTAAACCAAATCCTGAGTACAGATGTAAAACTCAGGCGTTAACCAAATCTTGAGTACAGGTGTAAAACACAGGCGTAAACCAAACCCCAAGTACAGACGTAAAACACAGGCATAAACTAAACCCTGAATACAGATGTAAAAGACAGGCGTAAACCAAATCCTGAGTACAGGTCTAAAACACAGGCATAAACCCAACTCCAAGTACAGGCGTAAACCAAATCCTGAGTACAGATCTAAAACACAGGCGTAAACCCAACTCCAAGTACAGGCGTAAACCAAATCCTGAGTACAGGTCTAAAACACAGGCGTAAACCCAACTCCAAGTACAGGCGTAAACCAAATCCTGAGTACAGGCCTATTTTACGCACTTAAAATACAAGGGTAATACTGGCATATTTTTCCAGTTAGTCAGTGCAAGAACAGTCATATGGTGGTAACAGGCATATTTGTAGCAAGCATGAGGCGTATCATTTGAAAAATGTATGCCTGGCTATTTTACTAGCGAGCAATGAGCACAGATGATAAAAATGAACAGTCCAATTAATTTTAATAAAAATACTTAAATTGTGTGGGTATAATTTTTCTTCATGTATAAAAAGTAAAATTGTTAACCTGAACTAAAATCATTTAAAAAAAAGGTCATAGTGGCTTAAATTCTGAAACATAAATTCTTAGGCCTGTGTGGCTGAGGTTTTCAACTGTTTAAACATCATCAGATAGTAATGTGCAAAAAATAAATTTAACAATCAGAACCTCATAACATAGAGTGGTACCTCACCATCGCAAGCTTTAGTATAATATTGTCAGTAATATTTTAAAGTATCAGTAGGAACCTACCATGCCCAGAAATCTTTGCTTGTAATTAATGTGCACCAGCAAATGACCACCTTGCCAATTTCACAGTTACACACCATGAACTCCTATTAATAACTTATACAGACATATTTGTTACCAACTCTTTTGCATGGATGAGCAGATAAACTGGATTAAGTCATTACTTCAAAGAATGTAGAGGAAGATCAATACTAAAACAACACAGTAAGCAAAATCTTGATAATTAAAGCTTTATTCTACTGTATTAGTGTTATTGTGTTGTTATAACAGCTTTATTATACTGTATCAGTGTTATTGTGTTATTATAACTGCTTTAACTTGTATTAAATCTCTATCTTTCACAAAAATGATCCTACACAAACAGATAAAACAAGCGAAATATACCTCATGCCAAAATACCTTTTTGCTTCTTCTGTGTACATTTACATATATTACATAAAACATGCAGTCACAGTTGAACCTTGAAATATATGCCTGAATTGATTCTGGATGATCTGTCACCTAATTTATGTCTGTTTCTTTCATATTTCTACATAGTTAATTATTAACAGTCTCCATATATAATAAATAACTTTTGCACAAAATTTTTAAAACAGTAAAGGAGTAATAATTAACTTAAAATACAGAAAAAAAATCAAATGTTCAGTGAAGATTCTCTTGGTAGAATCTGTCATTCAGAATACATCCACATTCCTTGTTTTGTTGAACAAATTTCCACTATGAATAAAGATATTTTATTGTGATTATGTGGTCATCAAGTTTTTCTACACTTTCTCCTTGCCTAGCTCACAAGTTCAGTGACAGCTTCATTCAAATTCAGTTATTGAAGGATTAAGCAGTCCACACTTGACACACCATGCATTCACATATTCTGAAATAAAGATACATTTAGTAAGAAATGAAGTTATTTCTTTTAATTAATTTTATTTCAATTTTACAGGGCATACAGTATCGAAATTGAGAAAGATATAGTCCTTTTTCTGTGCATCCGTTCTGATCAATGTTAAATTTGGAGGGTTGGAGGTAAATGTTTTTACAGCACAGCAACACTTTTATGGTTAGATTGTGCTGAAGGAATGGAAAGTGACTTGAACAGGGACAGTATCACTGCAAACCAATCGGGGCTGATCCAGTAATGTGATTGAAACCCTCAAACTTTTAATCATGAGTCCAACACCTTAACCATGGAGCCACCATGGCTCTCAAAAATGAAAATAATTAATCATATAAATAAAATTTATCACTTTGAATATTATTGATATATGCAGAGAAAGTAGATATTATCATAATATCAGTTTCATTTATTAAGTATATTTGCTGCCAAGTATAATTCTCAACATATATATATTTATAACAAACATGAAACAATTTATAGAAACAAGAACTAGAAAAAGAAATTTAGATAATGTGGATGCTCATCAGTTACATATCTCACCTTTACCTGCTGATATGCTTGTTTTGTCTTAGGGAGACCTTGCATCTCCTTTCAATTTTAAGAATCCAAGTTTGTCCTCAGAGAAAGGGCCACCATTTTCTTGTCTATAAAGATTAAAGGCAGCAGTTTTTTCACGAGGGCATGCTCTGGCTGGCTGGCTTTCTTGGCATGATTCAGAGTGCAATAATGCCTCCTTTTGATGCTAAATAGCTAAAAAGGAGTTTTGTTTTCTGAAAAATGTCAATTAAGAATGGTATGAAACTTTGACAAACTTTCAAAAATAATTGCTAAAACTTTAAAAGTATGTTATATTGTTTCACAAACTATTCAGACATATGTTAAAAGGTAACTAATTTAAAACCCTGTAAATGGTAATTTAAAATAAAAATAAAAGTTAATGGTATAAAATGATCACATTCATTTGTAATTAAGTGAACTATACAGAATACTTAAGAATGTATTTATTTGCATCTTCGCAAACCTAATATCATAATGATCTAAATAAGATTTATGATTATTAAGCAATAAAAGAAAAGTATGGAAAATCATTGAATAGCTGATTTATGCAGTAGATATATATATATATATATATATATATATATATATATATATATATATATATATATATATATATATATATATATATATATATATATATATATATATATTAGATAGATAGACAGATAGATATTTCACAAACTATGAAGAGTAAACTTTTTATGTACCACATATTTTCCCTATAATTCCATTGTGATGAACTTCGAACCCCATTTCATCTCCATTTCTCCTTTCATATTAAACTCTGTCTTCATTTTCAAAGAAGAATTGCTTGTTATACTGCACTCAAGGTTTTATCTTCATGAAAGTAAATACAGGCAAACATTTCGGATATTTTTGAAAAAAAACTTGCAGCATATAATACAGACTTTTACAGTAGCCACTGCACATGTTTGAATGTGGGACCAGTGATGTATTATAGGATTTATGGGGTTCTCTTCAGGGGTTTTGAGAATTTTTTAAACACAATTCCATTATTTTAGCTTGAATGAATTCACTTGCTAGTCAATTATTTATTCAAGTTATGGAAAATATGCACTGCAAGCTTCAATTTCTGAAATAATGGAGTATTTTTCAGTACCTTTTTAAATCCAATTGCTATTTGAAGAATTAATGTCCCTCCTGAATGTGGCCTCACACTCTGACCTGAGGCAGGAACAAAGGGGCCGATACACTGCAGCTATAGCTCTGTTATAGACATGTTTCTGATTACTGGGCAGTATCACATAGAAGCCAGCTTACGTGTAATATTGTGCAAAATGTCCACCCCAAGTTACCAGTAAAGAGCAAGGAGGGGACCTTGTATACTGCTAAAAATTGCATTTCTAATGCCCAATGGCTACAAGTTATGCACTGGTTTACACATTTAAAATGTTCTTCAGACATGTGAAAAACCCAGTGATATCACTATTACTGCCCGTGTGCTATGGTAGCTTAAGAGATAATACCAAAATCAAATGACTCAGTGATTTTTGCCATAAAAGTTTTGAGAAAATTCAGATTTTATACTTTTGAAAATGCCAGTGATGGATCAGCTGGACAACTTTTCACAACAGGTGCTTTCTGGTAGTATTTCTGATTGTATAGTCAGTATAATTGCTTTATTTGCCTATATAACTGCTTCAGTCCTAATGCCAAGAAAGGCAAGCAGATCCTCATTGCATGCTTACATTGCCATATTGGCTAAGCCATAGACAAAAAAAATCTCCAATTAAATATGTGCATTTTCCAAATGTATCAATTAAAAATTGCACAATGCAATTTAATTTGTATTATAACTTTTTATTATCTGTCCCCATGTATTTCTTTATTTCTTTTGATGCTGAAGAGTAAATCAAGGTTAAATGTTTATACATAAGGATTTGTTACTGATATATATATATATATATATATATATATATATATATATATATATATATATATATATATATATATATATATATATATATATATATATATATATATATATATATATATATTGTGTATGGTATTTGTTTCTTTGTTTTGTACATTTTTGTTATTGATCATAATTTTGCCTTTTCATATCTCTTCATATATTTAGGTAAATGTATGTATCATATCCTAACTTTTGAATATTTACCTGTTATACTTTGATTTTTGGTGAGTCTATTGATTGGGTAGTGGGGGTGGGGGTGGAGCAAAACTGTGATTTGGATATTCAAATATAATGGATTCAATACATTTTGAGAATATTGGCATTCATTTGCCCTTGTAAATCATTATTAAATTGATTGATTCATATATTTTTCACAAATGTTACCAAAGTTCATTAACTAAACAGCTGTGTTTGCCCTTGTTTATTCACTTAAAGTGCTTAGTGCATTAAAATACTTTATTTTTATTTTTTAAAGGCAGAGACCTCTCTATTGTGCCACCCAATTTAGAATCACAGCCTTTAAGCAGATAATGTAAATAAATGAAATAACCAGTGATCACTTAAGTTTTCTTTTTTCTGGATTTGTTTATATCCACCAAGACACTAGTTGTGAAAGAGTGCATGATTTTTATGTGAAACTTCCCTGCGGATTAAAATGACATAAGTTCTGAAAATACGCCTGATGTATTCTTTCAAAAGCCCTTTTTTACGCCTAATCTACAGGATGAAAATTTCAGAGTTCAAAAGTACATCTCATCTACCACACTGTAGTTTTCTAAGTTCTACGATATGCCTTAACTAGTGAATTAAAAATGTGTAAGTTTCAAAATATGCCATTTCTTGCCCAGTATGCCTGTATTTTTTTGCAATATGCCTGTAGTTTTCACAATCTTTAGACAAAAGACGCCCGTATTTCTCACTGGTATTACGGTTCTGAGTCTTGTATGCCTGTAAAATTTGCTTTACGCCTTTAATTAAAGCGTATTACGGTTCTAATACTGCTCAAGTACAGGCACAATATGCCCATACTTTCCGTATGGGTTACTCCTCCTAAACTATTTAAAGGATTGCCATGAAACTTTTACACACACACATTCACCCCATGATCAAGTTGGTCCTAAATGAAAATGGTGCTGCTTGGACATCCAATATGGCAGACACAGTGGGCATCTTGGGAATATTGTTATTACCACTTCTTCTAAACGGAAAATCATAGTGACATGGGGTTTTCACGCAAGACTTCTTTTTCAAATAATTGATTAATCATAAATTATTTTCATATCTTTTATCATGCTTTCATAGACATTAATTTTGTTTTTGATGTTGTCAAGCTTTTTTATTGTGTTAAATCACTCTTCTTTTTCAACTCTGAGAGTGTATTACTGTTAGATGTTATCTTGTTTTTCAAATCATTCATTTATTTTACTAAAATTATTCATTACCTTTTTAATCTCTTGAACATTTCATTCAATTTTGTTGTTTAAATTTTTCTGTAATTGTTGCAGTTGAGATTGTACGGTACCATAGTCTTGCAAAGATTTGTTGATTTTCTCCATATTCACTGCACAAAGCATAACCTTTGCTGTTAATACTCCACTAGATTGTCTGTAAATACGCAGAACTGTATCTCTAAAGTAGAGTATTATTGAATGTTAGGCATGGACCCTTGGTTTGATATGTTTGTATGGGAGTAGATAAGGTTCTAAATCTCTGTGTACACAAATCTTGAGCATCTAAACTCTTTTCTTTTTTGTTCTCATCAATGTGTTTCTGTAATTCTGAGATTTTATTATCTGTCTCATTATCTTCAATAGCTGTCTCAGTACCATTATCTTCAATAGCTGTCTCAGTACCATTATCTTCAATAGCTGTCTCAGTACCATTATCTTCAATAGCTGTCTCAGTACCATTATCTTCAATAGCTGTTAATTTTTTTGTCAGCTTATTCTCTCCATGGCTTGATATTTTTCGGGCTATAATCGTTCACAGTCTTACCTGTTTGCGTATCAGCACATCTTTTGTACAAAATGACAAGTAGCTGCATCATTACTTTTAACAGAATAATGTAAATTCGTTATACAGTTATTATTGAGATTTAAGTCAGTGTTAATTGCTCATCCAAGTTGGTGTTAATTGCTCATCCCAGTGTCACATCAGTAGTAGTAGTATTAGTAGTAGTAGCAAAAGTCACCAATTAATAGTAATCCATTAATCCACACAAAACATGAAAGTCACTTAAATATTGAAGCAGAAACCAATAAATTATAAATTACTAGATTATACTGAAGTCTTGGGTCTAAAGACAAAACAGAAGTCTCATATTAATTCATTAATTATTTTCCAACTACTTTAGAAATGTAATAGTCAGAAAATGGTCTTGTGTTTTTTTAAAGAATCCTGGCTCATTTTCCAACTACATGTACCTTAGAATGAGTTAAGTTTAAGAACAATGATTGACTGCATAATACTCTATGGGTTTTCTTTCAAAAGTTCAATATCTATATTTGCAACATACTGTAACTTTCATTTTATGCTTTGAATCACTTATAAGTTTCCCAGCAGCCGTTTCTTTTCATTCTCAGTCTGCGGGGACTTTTGATGTAAAATGGAAATTAAGCTGTCTGATAGTTGCAGCTGTGTAAACATTGTGTAATTCTGCAAACAATCAGAATTGGTATCTTCTCAGTTTAATTGTAATACAGTTTATTACATTTTTTTTTCATTAACATAATTTTGGTAAGTTGAATGTAATTGATTTTCCAGGCTAGATCAATTTAGACTATTTGCTGTTTCACCATTAGCCTTACCCAGGACATATGCTTCAAAAATGCATTTGTATAAAATTTCTTTTATGGAAAAACAAAATTACTTAACAAGATAGGTAAATAAGAGCTTTTGTTATATTGGGTCAGGCTAAAATGTTCTTCGGGAAACACAAGTATTAACATTATTGACATCAAATACTTGTTGCTATGAAAAAGATATCGGATATTGATAAACTTCGTAATGTGCTAGACCATCAAGTAACCTAATAGGCACATTTTTATGACAGTCCATGTGGTCTAATGTTGGACAAAATGACGTGCTCTTTGTCTTGTTGAATGTGTAATGTATTTGCATTTTCTTGACATACCAATTTAATGGTTGATCTGGTGCTCAATACAAATGTTCAGGCAATATTTTCATATAGTACACTGAGGCTGGAACTATTTTGGTGCTTTCACTGGTGCTTTACACATCGATATTCTTACTGTAGGTGCACTGAATCGAGCATTCAGGGATCCCAATTTGTTTTTAATTCCATTCATGCTAACTTAAATTTTATCAAAACTGTAAGTAGTATAAGGGGCTACCCAAGGATATATGAATTTAATTTACAGATGTTACTATAGGGGTCTGTGGGGATTTAACATTAGCCTATATGGGGGTTATTGGAATTGCATTCGAGAAAATATGGTTATCTGTTCCTCTGTGGGAATGAACATGATTGAAAGACAAACAAATACACTTAATAACAGAAAAAGTAGTGAGGACAAGAGAATACGGTGAAAGGAAAATCAGTGGTTTCTGCTGTGTGAAGCCGAGATTTTTCTATCAGTCCTTTTTAAGGAAGAATATATATCAACTATTGTAGAATAAAGGAGAGATAAGAAAATACAATTTTTGAACGGAAAAGTGATTGTCTCAAGAAAACATGAGGAATACAGAGCAAAAACTGCCCTTTAAAACAGCAATATTTTTTTTATGGACCAGTATGTGGATGCACTCTCCATCCTGATTGACTGTTGTACAGGGTAATAATATGCATATAAAAAAAATGCAGTAAAATTAACCGTGTATATACTAACTGCATATCCTTAATTTAAATCAAATCTCATTTGGAACAATAAATAAATAAATAAATAAATATCAAATATGATACAATGGCTGGGTGTGAGCAGTAAGCTTGGTACATATAGAACAAGTGTTTTTGACAAGCATGTGTGTGTATATATGTTACTCTTGCATCCTCTTGGTACTTTTCTAAAGCCCCAATCTTATTCTTGTTCTGTATAGGACAGGTGATGATGTAAGAAACACATTAAATGATAAACCAAGTACATACACTAACCCCATCTTTCCAGACAGGTGTCCTGTAACTTTCTACACATGTTATAAGAACAGACGTCCCTGTGATTTTTGTGACCCTGACCATCCATTCTACCTTGCCCTTGTAACTGACGTGGATGCACCTGGGCCAAATCAGCAATGGTTTTTACGGGTCCCAGTTGGGGCAAGAAAGCTCAGTAGCCTAGTGAAAAAAAATGACTGTGAAAGCAAACTTGCCTGAGTTGGCTTCTAAACACATTACAAACTCAAGTGTGAGAAACTATTTATGTCAGAAACTAATAGAAAACAATGTTCCAGACACACAGGCTGTACATATCACTGGCCACAAAGTCCCAACTCTCTCAACAACTACTGCAAACTTAGGAACAACTAAAAATGTGTTATGTCAAACCTGCTTTCTTCTAACTTTGCCTATCATCCCCTTCTGTTCCAGTTGTAATCAAACATTAACATGCAATCAGAAATGAAGAATCCTGCATTTACTAATCAGAGTGGATCATTTATCCATCCACACGTTATTCCACAAGCAGATTTCCCTGTTGCATATCCTTGCACTAGTAATAGCACATTTCCCTGTAGCATATCCTTGCACTAGTAATAGCACATTTCCCTGTAGCATATCCTTGCACTAGTAATAGCACATTTCCCTGTAGCATATCCTTGCACTAGTAATAGCACATTTCCCTGTAGCATATCCTTGCACTAGTAATAGCACATTTCCCTGTAGCGTATCCTTGCACTAGTAATAGCACATTTCCCTGTAGCATATCCTTGCACTAGTAATAGCACATTTCTCTGTAGTGTATCCTTGCACTAGTAATAGCACATTTCCCTGTAGCATATCCTTGCACTAGTAATAGCACATTTCCCTGTAGCATATCCTTGCACTAGTAATAGCACATTTCCCTGTAGCGTATCCTTGCACTAGTAATAGCAACGCTTGCATATTTCCAGGAAAGAAAATATAAATTTCCCGTGAAACCATGAAGTTGAAAGCTCCTCACATGGTTTTGGAGGGTCTTTCATACACGGGGGTAATTTTACAATTAATATCAATTACAACACCAGTGTATCACAAACAGTTTCACCTCTTCGAAAGAAAAGGAGAGTTATATACGAAATTGACACAGATCTCTAATTATCCATGAATAATCCAATACATGGTCAATCATTCTATATTTTATTCTTCGTTAGCGCTGTGTACCTGGTATCATATTATTGGCTACCATAGAACTTTTCCAAATCAGAACTGATGAATGTTAGAAGTTGTCATTGTAAAAAAAATTATTTATTGTTATTTTCATATGACATACATCGACTAAATGCGATATCACCTCAGTATTATCAAATGTTTTTATGTTATTAATTTCTCGTGTGTAGAACTTATGTACTTCGGATCAACATGTCACGTCACAGCCCTCATAAACATATTTGTATTAATGCGTTGTGTTTACAAAATAATAGCAAGTGGCTCGATATCTCTTGGTGCAATACTTACAACATGTGACAGTTATAACTGTTAAATTGTTGTTTTTTCGTCTGTGTGTGTGTGTGTGTGGCTGTATAAGCAGCAGATATAGCTGGATCCTAATGAGATGATTAATAAATGTTCATAAAATATTACAAGACAATCAAACAAAGGACCTGATTGAAAGTAAAATCTTTTTAAACTAAAACAAAACGTTTAGATTGAATTACTTTGTGCATAACCAGAAATTAGCTGAGAGGTTAGAACTCGTTCACCTCTGCAGAAAAAACACATGTGAAAACATTGTTGCAGTTTTAACATTAGGAGCACTGTTATACTCTGATGATTAATTGAAAGCATAGTGATCCCTGCAATGGAAGAATGACTGGTTCTCAATTACTGTAGCATGAATAAAAGGAACTCTGTACCTATTTGTTTTTAGATAGCTTTAATACATTGTTATACGCAGCATCAGGTATGAGTCACAGTGCCATTTGCAACAAGCTATTATTTTAGAGCGATCAGCTTATTGTGAAGATATGTTTAATTTATTTCCTTTTTTTAAATAAAAAGGACTAAATATGTTCTGGCTGAATGTTTTAATTAATTTTATTGTAGGACTGGTCTGCGAGAAATGTGGTGATGGAAAACTGTCGGAAGAATTTCCTCCAACCACAATTACTGATGACTGTGACCATCCGCCAAGCATTTGTTTGAGGGTAAGTTTTCATAGATACCCATATAGACAATTTATTTTTCAGAAAATATCAATGTATATTTCCTTTAAAAACAGAGAATGCCTTTCCATTTTGAATCAACTTAAGGTCCTGACAGTACATGGAATAAGATGTAAAAAAGTGCCACAGTGTGTAGTTTTATGTTTTCTTTTGCCAATTTCTTGATATTCTGATCTCCTGAATGGAATCCAAGTAATGGAGTAGTAAACTACTAGTTTTGCACACACACACACACGTCCCATTTTTAAAGCCGGCATGTGCACTTTTTAATTGACACTAAACCAATGCTGCAGATTTTACATGGGTTTAGTTCTGCTCCATCCTGATGGTCATCTATTGGCACTGTATGGGCACTCCAGAGTACTTGATACAAATTATTAGAACTCTGTAACATTGACTTAAAATGAACAAAGTTTAATGATTTGGAGGCTATGCAAAGTTAAAGGTTAATATTTATTTCAAAACTTTATTTATAATTAAATGTTAAATTTTACTAAAGCATAGTGAAAAGTTGCTTCTTGTTTAAAAAAGGACTGTTTAAAATAGAAATGGAATGTCAAAAGAACATATCAGTAACTTTAACAGAATGAATAAATATTTTAATCATTTCAACAAAAGTATTCATTTGACATATGTGCATGGGAATCATCATTTTACCATGTAGCATGTTATGCAAGGGAATCATTAATCATTTTAACATCTGTGACAATATACTTGTACGCCTTTTTTGTGCATACCTTAAATTATATCTATACTTTGTTGTAGTGTGTTGTAGAGCATGCTAGAAAGCATAATGAATGCCCACACGAAGGATGTGATCAAACTGTTGATGACAACAATGAACACTTACTTCTGTTTGAAGCCATTCTGGATGAGATGTTTCTCGATTACAACAAAGTCCTGGAGGAAAATTTGCGCGCCGTCCACCCTGACGGAGACTTCATATACGTATCGACCCTGACGGGTGATACAGAAGTAATCCCATATAACGCCAGTATGACTGTTATGCAGTTGAAAGAAAAAGTCAAAGGCAAGTTTCATATAGACCCAAAGGACCAGACCTTGCTGTACAACGAAAAAAGACTTAAGGTAAGAATTCCCATCCTTGTTAAACTTAAAAAGAAATGTAACATAAATAGTTGCATATTTTGAATAAGTTTACTGTCATTGCCAAAGTGATATGCTTGCTTTCAGTAGTGACTTTTATTGCAACAATGATACAGGAGTATAACTTTTATTTGAACATAATGCCAGTAAAAAGACCCTTTCAATATGGTGCACAATTTATTGCTATTATTCTCTCTTAGAATTAGAAACTGTATAACAAACTGATGCATTTGTTTTTATATAGAATGTGTCTATGTGACCATAATTGTTTAAATCTTGTGGCAGGAGTGACAATTATTTTGTAGCAAAATTAATGAAATTTGTTACATGTGTGACTTATTCCTCTTGCAGGGCAGGAAAGGACAAAAATAGTAAAATTAAGTTTTTATACATGAAATATTTTCCTTTTGCAGGTCAGGAAAGGATCTGGTCAGCAATACACCCTGTCTGACTTCTTCGTGGCTAAAAATTCCACGATCTACATACTCGTTCCCCTTTTCCGTGTCTCAGAGGATCTAGACCACGTAGTGTTTGACCTCTCCTGGGGTTTCCCGGAAACGCATCCAGATTTTCTTGATGCCTCATGCTTTGTATTCCAGCAATCCGAATTCATTCAGCTAATTGACTGGAATCACCCTACTGATGATTACTACTTAAAGGGGGCAGTGAAGCATACTCAAAAGATTACAACAAGTGGGGAAAGTACAGGACACCAAAAGATCGATGTTCATCTCAAGCAGCTGCCACGTGACATAACTCACATCTTCTTCACTCTTAGCTCTTGGAAGTCACCAAATCTATCTGCTTTCTCCAATCCCAGCCTGAAATTTTTCAATGCACATGAAACAGACCACGATCTTTGTGAGACCACATTCACACATGCGCTGAACTCCCCAGCTGTCATCATGTGTTCCATCGTTAGGTCTGGTAAGGAATGGTTAATCCTGGAGTATGGACCAGAGGCCTTGGTGGATGGAAACGCCAAGCGGTACAACCCAATCAGACAGAAAATTGAGGAGCTGATCAAAGAATCATATGACATATAGCTCTGACTGCTTCTTTTAGCTCATGGGAGCGTGACTTTGATGTTACACACTGCTTGACCAAAGTGATGCACAATAAGAAATAATTATTGTGAATTCTTTTGAACCTGGTTGATTTTGATAATTGTTTTTGCAGTAATTTTTTGCTTGTGCATTATTAGAATTTTTTTCAGGTCAATGTTTTTACTGGGTGGTATGTCTTTATAATTAACATCTATAATGTTTTTATAATTAACATCTATAATCTTTTTATATAATAGTCCACATTCATCTGTATCTGTGATTGTTACTTTGCATTAATCTAGATACGTGTTCTTCAAGCTTGATTTTGTTTCATTTTGTTTGTCATCAGTCATTTCAGCCACTATATCTTGGCACATTTCTACTGATACTAAAGGCTTTTTTCGGGGTTTGAAACAAACTTTCTGCCACTCATGTAGTGTTTTGTTTTGCTTCTTTTGCTTTAGCAATGGCAACATTGATGTAGTTTATTATTAATTTACTGTCGACCATGTTGGTGATCATCTGAATTCATGCCCTGATTGTATGTGTGTGTTGGTGATTCAGCCAAAAATATAACCTTTAACTGCGCCAATTTCTGATTATTTCAGGCGTTATCTATATAGTATCACAAAACTTATGCAGACTACTTCTATTGATGTTCTAATTGACCAAAAACTTTTGGATCCAACCCAATAATTAGATCAAAACATGAGTTTCCATGTTAAGTTCCTAATGTGGGATGACTCCATGCAAGGCGATAAATGGCATGTGGCATTCGGCAACAAACAAAATGTAACCACATGTGTAAAAATTGTTTGCTTTGGTGTTAAGTGGGACATCAGTTCTGGAAAAAGGTTAAAAAAAACAAAGTTGTATTTTGAACTAATTATGTGGTATTTTCATCTTTAAGTGCCTATCTGTGTGAATTTTGTCACTGTGACTTATCATTATGTTGACAAATCTTGTAACAAGCATGTTTTCTAAACTTGAACACTGCATTGTACCGGTAACTCACATATTCTTCTTGATATTTGTGACTCACTCTTGATTTGTTTTTCTTCTGAACCAACATGTTTTAATTTTTTTTTACAAAATATCTTTCTTCTTTAACATTTTTCAAAGACACTTGATATTCATGAGTCACATCAATTAAGGCTGTTTTGGTTAATATTTTGTTCAATTATTTTTGGTCGAGACTGGTTTTCTGACCAATTCTCATCATAAATATGATGAATCTGAGAAACAGTTTGAAAATTGAAGAAAACAGGCTGTTTGTTTAGGAAATTCATACTATGCAGCTGCTAGAAGCAGAACAAGATGTAGGAGTGTTGGGAAAAAGTACATATACGATATGTGTACTCTTTTGAATATGCAAGTGATATGTGGGAGTCTTCAGTTTTATTATTTTCTCACACAAATAATATTTGGGGATTATGTGGGCTAAAAAAATAACAAACACCACTTTTTATTGCATTATTTCGTTATATTTTTATCAGTGTACCGAAAAGCATAATCCATACACATGTGAGCATAAGACATATTTCAGTGTATAAAATCATAATAAATTCTCTAAAATCATAATGGTTGGCCAACCTGTATGCTATATTGTGCCAAAGCAATTTGAGTAAAGTGTATTGCCCATAGACAAATCACCATGGGTGACCTGGCCTGATTGTGGTCTGGATTTGAACTCACAACCTTCAGGTCGCATGTCCAGCATGCTAACTGCTGAGTTACTGCTGCTCTTTTGAAAATATCATTTAATGATTTTTCTTGTTGATAAATATTGGCTTGAGATTAGAACAGCTACAACTTCTAAAATGTAATTTTAGAAGTTTATATCAAGTAGAATGCACCAATAAATGTTTTTTTATCTTATGCTTGTCACTTTTGTATTGAAAACTATTTATAGCATACGTGGTAAATTTTTGTATTTTTAAAGTTGGTTTTGTTACTGTTTTAAGCGCCTTTCATGATGGGTAAATCCTTGCTAAATTATCAAACATGTGAAAATGGCAACATTAACCCTATGCAGTCCATAGTACTTGTGACAGTTTGATCTTTTGACTGGATTGAATGGTAATGTTTAAAGTTTCATTGTTCCTGAAACTCTGTTCTTCAGGATTTTACATCTTGGATTTGTTAAATCAGACATTGATAGAAATAGCAAGATTCTCATTTACAGTCGTTAGTGACAATAAAAATGTATTCAGCATTCTTGGACCAAGAAACTATGAGATAGGTTAATGTTGGAGGTTACTGTTGTCATTATTTAGTTGTAAGATAATTCTTTATTTATTTCAAACTCTGTGGTCCATATCTACAATGATATACATCTAAATTTAAACTTAAATGTATTTTGAACATAAAAGACATAGGTACAAATATAAGGACTCATATACAACTACTGAATGCTTTCCTCATTGTTAAGATCAAAATTCTGTGTGACATTTAAAAAGTAATTTGTTCCATCTAACAATTATCCAAGAACTAAAATGAATATCATAGTTCTGCGCAGAGATTTCAAGAGACAATTCTTACAATTAAATATACTTGTCATCATTGAAAACACATATTTTCTCATTAATACTTCAGAACTGAATAATTTACAAACATGGTAGAAACACATTTCCACCTTTAAAGGGCTAAAATTAATGAAGACTCTTGTTACAACAAGTATTTAATTTTCTCTCTATACATTTTCTAAATTTTGTACATAGTAGTATGCAATACATTGTGCAATCATAAGATTCGAATGATCTAAGTTTGATATTCAAAGAACAAATTCTAAATTTATGTAAAATTATGAAATGTAATTCTTGCATTTTACATGACAACTTGCACATAGTTTTATGTATTTTTTCTCTATCCTTTGTGCATGACTTTTTACATTTACCTGTGGTATGCTTATACCTTTTCTACCTAAGCCAATCTTTTTTTCCCACCTGGAAAAGAAAGACCTTAGGTAAAAGCATATTTAACAAACCATGCAGAGTTGAAACAGTGTAGCTAACGAAGATGCATTGTTTTCGACTGCAATCTCTTGGAATTTAATACATTTACCTGTAAAAATGACAAGGAAAGTGTAGTTTTTGCAAAATAAATTGGTTTCACTTAGTTCTCCACACGATCTTTGAAGTATACCTGCCAGAATATTTCTTGTCCTTTGATATGAGTGATTCTTTTTAAACTTGCAGCCCTTTCTGCTCCCTCCCACACCCAAATGTTTTCACAAGTGAATCATTATCAGGCTTGGCCCACATATATATCACAAGGAATAACCCCAAAGATGGAAATCAAAGGATGTAAAAGTCAGAAGGAGCAATTTTAGGTGGGTTGTCAATGGTTAACGTTCTCCAATCTGTCAGTATTATCTACTGTTGCTATGGATGATTTCCTATCAGACATTGTGAAGATGTTTACCATAGGATGTACAAAAGCACAGCTGATTTGGAGGTTAAATGGTGAAAGGTCAAGGTCACATTGGTCAGTTTGTAACTTCGGGGGAATAAATATGTGTCTATGGATAGGCATTAGACTTTGAACAAGCTTCACCAGTGTACAAAAGGCATTCTTGGAAATGACAGAGACAAGTGTGAAAAGTCAAGATCACAAGGTGAATTGTTTAGTATTATTGGGAAAATTTTGACAGCAGTACAAAGGTGCTATATCTTCTGTTGCTATACATGAAAAGGAAATGGGTTGTTATTGGATTTGGCAAATATTAGTTTAGCAGAGGAATGGGGTAGTTTAAAGGTCAGAGTTCAAGGTCACAGGGGTTAACAAGCATTGCTCCCATTAAGTACTTATGTTTGAAAAATAGTTTTGGAGTGATATCAAAACTTAAACTTATCAGAGCATGTAAACAAGAAATTCCTTTTTTTTTTTTTGGTATACTTACAACACAAGAAATGGGTAATACTATCTACATTGAAAAATTTGTATACTTATCATATAGTACAATATTACACTCAAAGACTCGTATATTAGACACTTCACACATCATGATAATATTGGGTTTTCATGCAGCCTCCTGAAGTGAAAATTTGATGTCAATAGTGACCATTAAAATAATATTTAAGACAAAGAGTTTGACCATGGAACAAGACCAATGAACATAATGAACAGAAGTGGTATGGATGATGCAATTGAAGGTTTATTTTACATTTTACATACCAAATTTGGACAGGAAGTAATAAAAAAAAAACAAGATTGATGTTTGACATGATTGAATATTTGACATTCCACATTAATAAATACCAGTCGCTCAGAGAAAATTTATATATAGATTTGCCTGAATGTGTTAGGAGGAAAAAAGCTGTATAAACATATAAACTTTATACATTTGGTAAATGTTTCTTTTATACTGCAAAAGTTGTATTAAAGACACCAAGTAATCATGTAGATAGTCCATCACATTACAATGTGGATAGATACATTGTTTGGCTTAATAGGTGTCTGGGGAAAATAGAGAATATCCAAAAATTTGAAAATGAATTTAACAGATCCATATTGGAAGGGAGAGACAGAGGTATGGAGAGAAACTACATTAAACCAAGTAGAGTAACTGAGGCTAAGAAGGTCAGACAGGTTTACATGTGATGCTATGTAATTTAAATGCAGTAGTACTCATATTGCACAGAAGATGCACCTCTCATTCTGAGATGATTACAAATGTAGAAGGAATCATTACGTTGGAATCAAAGATGTATCAGAATTGGTGTTATCACATAAATATATGCCACAGACAGAAATATATTTAAAAAATGCTTGACTTTTTAAGTACACAAGAAAAGATAGTAGAACACAACAAGATATAATACCATAAAAGGCTCAGTTGCAGAATTTTAAAACTATCAACATCAATTAAAATTTCCATATCTTTATTGTGATTTTGAAAGCATCATCGCACTTAAAAATTGTAATAGTGCTATGCAACAATCAAATATATCCCAGATATTGCAAACATCTGAACATATTCCATCAAGGTTTTTCTACTTCAAATCAGTTCATTTTACAGACCAGTTATTTACAGATATACTGATTGCATTGAGATGTTGTACAACTGGTTGAGTATGATGACAAAACCTGTGTACGAAGAAGTTAGACTGAAAAGTGCAAAACGAACAGTGTTCACAGAAGATGAACAAAAACACATTTTAACCCAGCAAATACATGCTATATTTGTAAGAACAATTATTTAAAGACAAAGTTTGCGATCCCGATCACTTAATAGGCAAGCATAGAAGGGCTGCCAATCAGGAATGTAATTTGAATTTCAGATACCCAAAATATACCCACTATTCATTCACAAGACACCTTTCTAAAAATGATCCAAATGAAGAGGCACAAGATACATGATACAAGAAATTTAGTTAACATCGGTAGTCTGGATAGTATAAAAGCACTAGCTCTGGATTAGCTATTTTACCAAAATGACATAAAACAAATATTTCATATTTCAGCAGACAGGAACACAGATAGTACATATTTACAATGAAACAATACACATCGGAACATCAGAAACTTTACAATGTCAACAGTAACAGCAGATTACAAGACAAGACAACAGTCTATACATGCCAGTATGCCTTTTTTAAAAAAAACAAAGCAAACAATAATAGAAGTAAAAAAACCTATTTACATCACAGAAAGGCAAGCACTTGCACAGAGGCCACCGTTTTTAATTAATTTATCAGGAAATGAGGGTGCTCAAAGTTAAAATCAAAGCTAACCTATACAAATAAAAACAAAAATTAAACTAAGCAAATAAGTAATTAAAAGAACCAGTCTGGGAGCAGGATTTAAACCAGAGAAACTCTGTGAAATTGCTAACTTTAAAGTTGAATTGTTGCTGACCGATAGAATGACATAAAGCTCATTTACAATGAGGCCATGTCCATGTCCGAATCAGCCTGCTGAATTCTTTGAAATTAGGGATTGTTCTCAGTTCATTGGGCACCATTTCCAGACTCTATGGGGCATCACATTTAAAATAAAACTTACTGTACCACGTGGTTTTTACCCTTGGTACTGTTGCCAAATTTTGGTGTCTAAGATTATAGTTGCAGTTTTTTAATGTGACCAGATTACTCAAGTAATTAGGCGGGGTTTTTTTTGTAGTATCTTTTATACTTCAGTTGCCATGTATCTTTATTCTTAATCTACCAATATGTTGAATAGGCAAATTTGCTTTCCTCAGCAAAAAGTCATATGAACTTTTAAAATTATGAAGCACCAATTTTAGTGCCCTATACTGTATTTTTTCCATTTTGACAGAATTGTGTTTGCTACAGAAATACCAAATAAGGGGGCAGTAGTTGAAATTCTACCTAATAAAGCATTTGTAGATCATTAGCTTATTACACGTGGACAGATAGTGGTTCTTAGATATGTGGTTGCTAAAATTCAGTTGAGGGTCAATATCTACTCCAAGGAGTGTCACACAATCCTCACATGGTATTTAATGGTCCTCTATGGTGAAGTTGGCTAAATTTTGCGCATTCATGCCAAAAACAGTGGCTTGGAATTTCTGGGTATTTGCTTGCATACCATTGGCTGCAAACCAGTCGGTGAGTATCTTCTCATTTTGTAAAATAGATGTTAAATTATTTGGATCTTTATGAATGTAAGATATCGTGTTGTCATCAGCGTAATTATGCAGTGTTCTTTGTTTAGTGAATTAGAAAATGAAGTTTATGAAGATGTTAAATATAAGAGGTCCCAGTATTGAGTCTTGCACTCCCCTGGAGGCATCATCCCAGTTACTATATGAGGATCCCAGTTTAACGCGTTGTTTTCAGCTATACAAGTAATGTTCAATTAGTTTAACAGAATTCTGATCAATGGTATAGGCTTTGATTTTTTCATTGATGCCATAACAATCATAATGAATACCGATTAGAAATATTATTCATTCCACAATGATTTCATTGTTGATAGGCTCATGCAGGACTGTAAGGAAATAACTGAAAAGAACGATTTGATTTGTATATAGATTTCGGTTGATGGGGCAGTCATTAGAACAGCTGGAAAAATATGTAAGTGAGGAAAAGTTCACAGACACGTTGAAACATATTGAAGAGATGACATCGCTCTTCGAGAAGGCTTGTACCGTATGTTCAATGGCATTCAAATATTTGAGGAAAGACATTGACCCATATGAATACACAAATAGTTTTGAAAGGTTTAATGAAACAGCTATACCACCCAAAGAAAAGTTTTACTCCTCACTTAACGATTGAAACATATCGACGATTATCAGTATGTACACGATGTGATGTCACACTTCAGCCTTCAAACATCAACTATTACGCCAGAAAAGATACTTTAATGCTGTGTAACATTTTTAAAGAATTTGGGAATGTATGTATGGCAAACTTTAAGTTAGACCCTGTGTACCACTACAACGTATGTGGATTAGCTCATGGTCTGAGTTTAAATATAGCGGGAGTTAAGTTAAAACTTTTGACAGACTAAGATATGTTTCTCATGAATGAAATTAGAATTCATGGCGGAATTAGTATGATGCCAGATGATCATGGTAAAACCAACCGCACATTTTATGCAGACGAAGATGGTGAGTTAAAAAATGACAAGGAGTTCGATGAGATAGAATCAAAATCGTATGTCGTGTACCTAGATGTGACAAATCTTTATGAGTGGGGGATGGGCCAATACAAGCCTGTAAGTAACTTTAGATGCACAAATGATGAAAAAATTATATTGATAGAAGAAACTGTGTTTAAAATACCTTATAATAGTGATACTGGATGAATATTAAAAGTAGAGCTGGAGATAACAAACATCTGCATGATCATTTTAAGGACTACCATCTAGCAATGGAAAAAAAATCTGTAATAAAGGAAAATGGTTTATCCCCCTGCACAGATATTGATTGATAATTACGAGGATACAAAGTCAACTGTACCAAAGCTATTGTGTACAATGAAAAACATAAACAAGTGTGTGATTCATTAAAGAAACACTTGAAAAACTTTATGTGCGATTGAGTTTAAAACTGAACAAAATATATAACCACGGCATGAACTGCAACTATGGCTTTTTATCTTACATTGAGCTCAATACCAGTCTGAAACAAAACAACAAGAAAGAAAAAAAAAATGATTTCGAGAAAGACTTTTTAAACCTAATGAACAACACTGCATTAGGAAAATAGATGGAGAATCTGAGACAATGAAAAATTGAAATCAGTGTGCATAAAATTAAATTTTAAATTGCCGTAAAGATCTATCATTTGCCAGTAGAATAATTATTCGCTATGACTTAGTGTTAGTCAGTCTTAAAAATGAGAAAGTCATATTAACCCAACCAATTTACGGTGGATTATCTCTGTTAGAACTAAGAAAGTGGCTGATGTACGAATTGTACTACAACAAGCTCAAATAGAAATGCGGCGATAGAATGAGACTTCTCATGACTGATGTAGATTTAATATGCATGCATGTCGAGACCGAACATTGTATACAGCGATATGAAAAAAACCCTATCAAATTTTACAACACTAGTGACTATCCAAAAGGCAACGTATGTTGGGTTACTTCAAATGAATGAAAAGAAACCTGGCGTTTTCACATGTGAACTAAACGGCACATCAGTTAGAGAGTTTGTGGATTAAGATCCAAACTCTATACATTCAAGACAGACAAAGATGGAAAGAAAGTTTGCAAAGGAATAAAAATTGCGTGATTCAAAAGAATTTGAAATTCGATGTGTACGAAGATTGCGCATTTAATCACAAGGAGAACTATCATGAATTTACAGAGTAGCATTGTATATGCATGATGACAAACATTTCTTGCTTGACAACATAAATACATTACCTTGTGGACACGTGGGCACTATAGCCAAATGAAAAATCTATATGCATCAAAAGTGTGTTCCCTTTGTTCTGTTTCAAAGTATCTACAGTTTCTCCTTTCAATTGGTGCGGAATAACATGATTCTCCTCAAACACTGTTTCTATTGCTTTTTTATCCTTGCTATAGAAAAAGACCAAAAAATACGTGTATTTTCACTAACATTATTTATCACAGAGATCTATGTTTGCACAATAACCCATACTGATATTTCAAAACGGCTATAACTAAAGGCTAGTATAGTTAGGTTCGTTGCTTTCCTTTTAACGTCGACAAGATTTCCATAATCACCAATTAGAAACAAAGTATCGGTTCCTTCGAATATAGCGAATAGTAAGTAGTTCTAATCACTTATCCAATTTGTCTTCAGAATTAATCACGAGCACCATGTAATATTTTAGTAACCACTTTCTATCGTAAGTCGTGTTGCAAATACAAGTTGAACGGATGATAACGATGCAATAGAAAAAGTCTTTTTATTCAGTCTCTATAATATTTAGTGCAAACATTGTTTACCACAGCTAGTCACTCCACAAATTATCGTGTTATGGGGATCACAAAAGTGAAGGCTTTCCAGATTCTTTAAGAACATATTTCTGTAAGTAAAAGCTACGCTATTTATTTAAAACATAATCGACTTCTAAGCTCAACTCTACGTGGATCATTTGTTTTTTGTGAAGACAACTTTTCAGGTTCTTTGCTAATCTTTGATTCATCCTGCCTTTTCTCTTCGCTATCTTTTATCTAATTTACAAGGAAATTGGAAATGTAACTAAATAATTGTACGTTTGGTTCTCATGGTCTGTGACACGATTTCAAAATGTTAAGAAAGGTTAGTTGGAGGATGATTTACAAGTAGATCCATGTACCTCTTTTGATTTGTCTGATCCAGGTCAACAAAGAAAATGTTTCCACTGGACAAATACTAGATGCACGACAGTCAGTAAAAACAAGTCTAAAAAAGCGAAAATGCCATTGTAGAATGATATAGACGAGCAAAATAAAAAAGCTGAATTATTCGAGATGGCTAATTTCATTATTGAGGGAATTTGGAGTAGTATCTTTTAGTCGATTACATGGTAAGCTGCTACACATGTAATGACAAATATTGTGACAGGTGTTTTAAAGGCACAAATGCATAAACAATAAAGCGGCCAGTACACTTTTATTTTCAGCATTTGTTATGTCCTCATCACTTTCTGTTGTCTTCTAAAAATCTCTATGTTTGAATGTTTTTTAAACGAGAACTCAGTGCAGACTGAGGCATAGGTAGCTTAAATGAGAAATATTCAGTCAAGTATCTAATTCCATTTGATGATATGTAGTCATCTATAAGTTCATTTTCTAAACTATCCAAGTTGTCGATTGGAAGAAACTAGCTAATTAATGATGTCAGAGTGTAAATTGTCATATCTGACAATGATTGGTAAATGTGAGCAGCTCTAGCATTTACAAAGATTTTACACGCCTTTTTGACTTGATTGTCGTCTGTTTATTCCAACTATATTAAGTCACCAGTTACCTTTTTGCATATTCTATTTGCATTAGCTTTTTCACTTTCTCGTTGTACTCTCCCAGTTATAGAGAAATATAGTTATTGCTATTTTTTGTCTTCAATAAATCCCAATTCTTTTTATGGTGTGACTTGACCAATTATTCACTATTTAAATAACGAAAATAATGCCTGTTGTTACACAACTCGTCATGTAAAGTGAGGAGTCTGAAAGCAACAGCCTTTATTTATCTCCTTTTGGACATAACAATTGCTGAGGGTGGTGGAGATTTTGAAATGAAAGAATCTGAAAATCCTGCTTATGGTGATGACACAAGACCAGCACATAATCAAATTCAAGTTGATGATGCTGTAAATCCTGCCAGTGGTTTTGCAGAGCAACGTATAGGACAATTAGATAATGAATAACAAGCTATAACACAACAAATGAAATCAATTAGGAGAAATTATTCGTAAGTTCTGGTTATAAAGCAGGCTTGGACTTCAGGAGAAAATATGCAAGAGGTATGGAGAGAGATACTAATGGTGAAATATACATAATATCTAAAGACAGATCTGGCAGCGCAGTTGGTTTAAGGATCATCCAAACGTTATCACCTAATTCGACATAGAGAAAACTCCGAAGATCAAGTTTAATTAATTAATTAAATGAGAATCTAGCACATCTACATCTAGAACCAACTTCTACTATAACTGATGAATTTTAGGATTGATTAAATTTACTTACAGACACAGAGGAAACGGCAGAGCATCCACCTGGAGAAGGCCCAACGTCTGAAACACAACCTGAATACCCACTGAAACCTACTTTTGTACAAACGGAACAAATACAAGATACTTGAGATCAGTGCTGAAAGAAGAATTTTTTCAGACAGAGGCCCAGGGCTGGTGACTTTAAAAACATCACAAGCCCTGATTCAAATTCCACAAGCCTTAACTCCAATTCCAGATGCATAAAAGGGGCTTATTTTTTACTATTATTTGTCACACAACGTTGCAATTGCTGTACTTTAAATATGAAAAGAAATGAACAAAATCATTTTAAATTGACATGTGTGTTTATCCAGATCACAAAATATTTCAGGTAATGCAACGTTTTCTTTCAGGTCCTGGTGTCAGCCATCGTCCAATCGCTCTATTAATGTCCTCCTTGCTCATTAGATCAGCAGTGCTGATGTTCATTAGCATCTGAAGCGTGTCTTGCTTTTATACAGTTTCTCTTTACACTTTTGATGTTGTTCATATATGCAGCTTAATATGTGTAACCAGTGTTGCATTACACTAATGTAAGCGTGAGCAAGATACAGCTCAATTATTATTAATTAAACTTTAACTTAAAACATCTTGAACAACGCAATAGCAATTACACAAGACAAAAGATGAAAATACTTATTCAAGTGTTTCTGCCGTAATCATTTTTTGGTCGGTCTTTCCTTTTTATCTCATCTCCGTCAAAGGACGGCAGATTTTTAATCAAAGACTCAAAAGCCAACATGGACGACATTTGATCCCTGTATTACTTATAACACCTTAAAAAACATCCCGCATGTGGCCTAAACTCTCCAGATTACAACAATAAGGCAATCAATTAACAGCTTGTTGTGTACACATGTTAGCCTTAATCCCATTACTCAGCCACGCATCATTGCAACGGTTGCAACGACTGCAGGAACGGTTCCGTTACCCAGTAGACTGGTTATGGCTGGTTTCTGTAATGCATGGTTAGAACGCGTAAAATTACCGTTGTTTTTGTGTGTGTGTTTTTTTTTTTTTTTTTTTTTTTTTTTGTTTGTTTGTTTGTTTTTTCTTACTCCAATTTATTATAAAAATAATCTGTTAATGTTTCAATAGCGGTTGATTTCAACTATAACACGGTATGTGCGGTAGACGACCTTAAAATGGTATTTGTGTCCTACCGCCGGCGGAATCACCTGCATGTTAAAGCTAAGTGAGCACTTATTATAGGCAATCCAGGCAATCTGTTCCTCATTCATAGGTCACATGCTTCGCTTTGTACACAAAGTTTAAAGCTTTTGATAGAAATAAGTTGACGATCTTCATAAGGGTAAAGGGTATACATGGAAAGAAATATTAATAATTTACTAGTCATTCGACAACTTGAAAATAAAATTCCGCACTTCATCAGCGCGATTAAAGTTTTTTCCTTGACAATTTCGGTGCGCACTTCACTTAGAATACAGGAGGGGCCCGATCTAAAATTAGAGAGGTCCCGGGGGTCCTGCTATCGAATTTGTTTTAGCATTGCTTGAGGTATACAAATAATAAAATAATTTTTATTGATAACAACCAATTAAATATTGGATTAGGAAAGGAAATACTTATTTGGGTGAATTAATTGTTGAATAAGATGAAAGTTTTAGTAAGCTCTCTGCCAGCGCAAAAATCGGAACTAAAAAGAAGAAATTGTCCAGAGATTATTTTCCCCGCAAGGAGAAATAGATATGGGAGGATGTAAAAAAAAATTTAATTGCAGCCTCAAACACAGAAGCTTTTAAAATAGTACTATAACATCACGAAAAACATATAAAATGACTTAAAGAAAACATTTAGAAAGAAACAAATGATCACGAAAAAAATATATCACAAAATGAACTAGAAACAGTTAAAATTATGAAGTCAGAATTAATTGAAAATATTTAAGATTTAAAATATTGACAAGACAAATTCGGAAATAATTATACAAATGATAAAAAAATAAACTTCCTGTCGGGAAAAGACTAAAACTGTCATTCAAAGAAAAGGGTGTACTAATTACCGATATAGCTACAGCGGTTGCAATGTCAATGTCAGCAGTTGATCTGACAATAGGAAATTTGGTTCAAGGTTGTGGTAGAGAAGATAGTCCAGACCAACCTCCTAGTCCGAGTGAATCATTTGTTGACAAAATTACAAAGCGAGTTATAAATATTGGTAATATTTTGTTCGGTTTAGCAAACGAGAAAGCAGCAAAATTGGGAGTGGTGGACAGACTTGTATCAAAAAGTAAACTTAAGCAGCTCTTGCAACCGTTAGCATCACTATAAATGATTGTTTGTTTATTTCGTGGACAGAATTTGTTTCAGTATTGGATATTTGTATTTCGAAATTGTCATTGTCATTGCATCAGAGAGAACGTATGCTGGAGACACAACATCATTGACAGACCTGACAATACAACTATCGTCAACATAATCCTTCTTCTCTACATAATTGGTATCAACTTTGTCTTCTATTTGTCCTCTACAACTGCCTTTTCGTAAAGTCACAGATTCATTATCAACCATTGGAATACCGCTGTTTGTTACCTCGGTATTGATGTTATGGTTTAACAAGAGTTTCAACGAGTAACTGTATTTCTGTAAATTGATGTTGTATCCGACGATAATACCCATTTTCATTACACCAGCATCAAAGTCTAATTCACTGTTGAATCAGTTATCTAATGTTTGAATCTTGCCATTAAGTTTTCATCTGTGAGACAACCTTGCTCTCCTGATATTAGTAACTCCAGTAGCTTTTTAACAGTGCCTGATACTGTCGAAAGGAACTGTGAAATGGATGTTCTGTTTTGTATCTGTGCACTTAACATACAAATCACATAGGATTGAATGCCTTGATTTAACCTTGCCATACCTTCATCAGTCAGATGATTACTATATTGAAAGGAGTAACCGCAGGCAGTAGGTTCATAGCTTGAAGTGAGGACCAAAGGTGCATCTTTCTCTCACATTCCTCTATGTGTATGATCGTGTTTTCCAGTGTAGAACAGCGGTACACCGGTGGGGGATATCTCTATTTTTCATCACGTGATTGCTGTTTTGCACAAAATCACAGGTGCTAAGAAACTTAATGAACTTATCAACAACAAAAAAAAAAAAAAACAACAATAAAGCAAAACAAGGCTAACTTAACTACTTAACTGCAGGCAAGAATATTACAAACCAAAAGCGTTTGTAAAACCCTTATCCAAAGCATGATTGATAACCAGATTCCCGACACACTACAGGTGAATGCTACCAACTACAACAATATCCAGTCTCTGAACAGGACGATCAACGACGAGTAGAACTACGCAATTAGTCCCATTCTTTCCAATAGTCTCCAACATAGAGAACTTATCAGTACTAACCTGTGTCTGATACCACCAGCAACAGAACATATACTAGGCGCCCTCTATATTATTGGTTGCGAAATCTAGATCACGGTTCGTACCTCCTATAATATCATCCCAGAAAAAACAAACCACTGAACACTCATTGATTCCTTTATAACTGGTTCAAACTTTCAAGTATAGATAAACTTCAACTATAACACAATTCAATCCAAAAAGCATGCAATGGTCATTGATTCCGATTTGGAGTGATAGGCTGAGAGCATCAACCAAACTAAATGTACAAATTACACTGACGAATTTAAGTAATGTTTCAGTGTCATTATTATTTGTTTGAAATCCATCTGTGTATTTTCATCAGGAATTGTGAAATGAACATTAGGTTATAATTTAATCGAGATGTACCTCATCCTTTTTGTCAGTTTAGCGTTATTACAGAATTAAAAATGGACTATACTTCTTGACTGTTCGCCTTTTCGTATCATTGCACCAGCGTGGTCCAATACACAATTACGAACAGTGTCAACTGTAAGCACAATTTAAACCATGATTTTGTTTTTTGGGAAGAGATATTTATATTCAAACATAATTTCAAGTTTACACTCAATTCTTAACTCTTCTGCAAAGCAAGAAATGTTTAACGAACCTTTTTTATTTTTATTTTTTTTTGTTTGAAAGAGACATTTGTACTGACAATACGCCATTTTGATTTCGATCATTGTTTTCGTGATTTCGATTTCGTTCACTGATGTAAGAAAATACTCCTTCATTGTGCATTGGTGTAGGATAGGGAAATTCCACCCTGAGGATATGAATTTTCCTATCCTACATTAATGCATATAAAGGATTCCATTTGTCTGCCATATAATTCATTTCATCACCATTGTTTTTTTCCCCATATTCTCCTGTAATTCTCTGTCAAATGTTCTCTCAAATCCATTGATTTCCTCCATTGTAATACAACTTCGATCTAATTTCTTTTAGACAATCTTTGCATCTCAAGTATTTTGTATATCGTTTTTCCACTTCATACATCAGTTTTCCTCTGTTACATGTGTAACATTTCACAAGTACTACTTGTGTATCTTACACATGAATTCTGCGTAATTGTATGTCCGACTGACGTTGACTTGGACTCACGATTAGACTTCATTAACAACATTCAATGTTGACTGTACCATTTATTATAGCAGTTTAATTTCAGTTATTACTAAATGTTATATAATTTTATGTAAGAATTGCAAATTTTTATATCAACACAATGTAAAAGGTGTAAAGGTTTTTACTTCCTGTAGATGGTATACAAAGTCTTCCCATATTAACTAATTCTGGTTAATTTTTGTAGTAATTTTTTGGAAGGTTTTATAGATGAATTAAAATTAGAAAATATGTTTCCAGAAAAATGCATAGTTGAGCGTTTGTGTGAATTGCTTCTATACCTTCTTTAAATGAAATTTGAAAGGAGTTTAAATGTCCTCATGATTGCATCAACGTATATGTGATCTTCATTACCCTTTATGTTGTTCACAATACCAGCTTGTAGTCTTTTATCTTTGCTTATTTAATGTGGTAAGCTTCATTTGTTTAAACATTATCTGTTTCATTTCTTCCGTGATGTCATTTGTTACGTAGCTGGGCCATTGCTTATTTTGTAGTCGTCTTAGCACGTTTTTTAAGTGTACCATTTAGTTGCTTAACTGTGATGTTTTGGGATTTACTTTTTTCTATCTGGTTTTGTTACCTGTGCAAATTAGTATGCTGAGTGTGTTTTGTCTTCCTCATTTTCTAATGTTGTCCTCTTTTATATCTGTCATATTCCAGATACCTGTTAGCTTTCAAAAACTCGACGTTTATGTGCTCTTTATAACTGCTATTTATGCGCTCTTCTGAAGTAGTCTCCAATGGAAAGGAGTGTCTTTGACACATCGTCTCTGCATGAGACGTGTACTTTTAATACATCATTTGTTTTAATTGAATAAATTTTTGTTTGCTGATTCCTAACCGTTAAACGATTCATCATATCTTTCCCATTTCACAGGTACATACTTTTTCCGTTTAATATTTAGGTCTTTTCAACTTTGTATGCATCATATTGTTTTGTAGTAAAGAGATCACTCCTGTTCGCGAAAAATTTCCTATTTATATTCTCCCTTTAAGTTTTCCAGTTGATGTACTACCGAATCACCTACAATGATTTGCCTGATTTTAAATATTTACTTGGTAAAGTTAGAAAGATTGAACTTTAAAAATACTGTTTTAAAGTTTGAAATTCTGGCTTTCACCAAGTTTTAAATTTAGGAGTTGCAAATGTACCAGTTGTCAAAAAAGCGAAAAGATTGGTCCATACTATTGACCTGTGACGATTGTTATCGTATTCCCTAATTAGCACTGGTGAAACGCTAGCTCATATTCTGGTTTTATTTTGTGTGAAAAACTTCCACATTCTAGTATTCATAGTTCTGTTAAACTTTTTCAATAGTGTGTTTAGAGACAAAATCCAGTTATGAAACTATATATTTATTTACAATGTATTTGTGTATGATAATGAATTTAGTCCTACCCTAACATTGCAATTCTGACACCCCTAGCTAAACAATCATATTTCGATCTAGTACTCAATTTAGATTAAACATATACTGACTACAATTAGTCTACACATACTACTATTTCAATGACATGTTGAATTGAAAATGAAATATTTAGAAGTCTTTGCCATACATTGCCCAATAACTATACGTATTAGTTTGTACATATAATAGATATGGATTATAATATTCTGTTAACATAATAACATATATTAAATTGTTCTGCTCATTCAATGAAATTGTGAATCTATTTTGACGTCACGAAATTATGAATTTAAGATATTCACATATGAAAGACGAATCTATGAAATTGAAAAGTACACAAAACATATGAATAGATGAATAGATGAAAATACACCGTTCAACAACTGATATGAAGTTGTGATTGGATATGATTCATATAACGAACATGAAATTATGAAGAAAAAAAAAACACCCGACAGCAGCGGGTATGAAGTCGCCCTATTCGATTCAATAGGATGTACACTAGGAATGATCTCATATGCAGATGGATCCGCCAGGAACCTCACTTCCGCACAGAAACACGTTTGAACAGGAAACTTTGTCCCCTGAGACGCTGAGCTGAGTCAACACCAGTGGTTCCACCAAAATCACCGGAGTCAGCTCTATAGCTATCGTGAGGACGATGACAACTTCCTGACACAGCCTCGATGCATTGTAACTATAAACAAAATAGCACTCTATATAATTGTACGTAGAAGAAAACTACAGAAGGAAAAGACGAGGTAAGTGAATTCCTACTAATGACACTTTGCACGTGCCGTAGTAAGTCGATTGACCAGGTAAGTAAAACAACTATGTCGCAATCGTTCGACAGAACAAAAACATACCCATACTATATTTACAATACAGTGACAATTTGTTTACACCCAATTCTGTGACAGTTTGAGTAAGTTGAAAAATACTCAACGTTCTCCTTTTACAACAAATCCTTAACTTATTTGTTGTGAAACTATTTTCACACATCAACCTGTCTTTTTTCAGGCTTTCCCTCTTTGAAGATTTCTCTGAAAGCATCGTGGATGTCATCTCGCTTTTTTCTTTTTTCTTTCTCAGCCAAAACGTATTGTGAGAAGACAGCTATCACTGTCAAAATGTAGTTGTATCCATCGTTATATTTTCATATTCTTGCATGTCAACTATGTCTGCCTGCCTCTGGTCATATACGTAATTAACTTTATAGTGAAATCGTTTTCTCGCTTGCTTGTGTACTATGTAGGTTGAGTGTTTAAATTTTTATTACATCAAACTTTTTTTGGTGATCCGGTACTGATGGTAATTTAACCATTTTTTCATTTCAGTGTATATAATTTTCTTTTGGTTCTTTTTGTGTAATCAACTGTGCTTTCAAGATTGTAGTAAAGATGCCTTAAATACTGTTCATTCTCAGCTATTTAATACAGCATAAAAGCATCCGAGAATACGTTACGCTTGATAAATTATTTGTACGTGTTATCCATCTACAACATGAGCTTTTATCAAATGTATTAATGATTTCAAATTTATGTTAAATCTTGCCATTCCTGTGTTTGAATTACTTCATGTACTCAGTCACAATGTGCTGTTTTAAATCCAACTTTGTTATTCATAAATTCGATCTCTGTTAAAGTCGAATTGTAAAAGACTGACCTTGTAAAAATTATTGGATCTTCAGACTGTATTCAAAACATAGTTGTATACAAATATGTATAGTTATCTACACCAACCATGTAATTTATTCCTTGTTGCTTTTATGTTAAGCTCATGGAATATTTCTATTACTTGTCAGAAAACTGTTGAATTTATCACAATATAGCTTTGTGCCATTATTTATTTTGTGGTAAACATTATAAAATTATGTTGCACCTCCATTCAATGCACAATCAAGAAATTAGTATGTAATCCAGGGACTTGAAGGTAGACTCGAGGATGGTTTTTAAATAAAAATATCAGTGATCAGTTTATAAAAATATGAGTGGTCCTGAAATGGTCTCGAAATGCTATATGTGATTTTAAAAATTAGCATCTTTTTTTTAAAAAAAAATGTGTAGACATCATTAATGTGTATTACAATCCAGGAACTCGATGGTATTTAAAAAAAATATAAATGGTCCGGAAATATTCTTGTCTAAGGATACAGGATTTTTTAAATAAAAATTAAGAATTATTAAGTGTTCTAGCTCTGTGAATATACTTACATCTCTTGGCGTTTTATTAATCATTATTTATTTTCAAAAGCCATATGGTCCTTGTGGCCTAAAGATGTATACAGAGGGTTTGTATTCCAAAACAATGAAATATTTAACAATGTTGGTCATTAAACAAAATTTATGTGGATGCAATAAAGATTTTATCAATAGATAATAATAATAGTATCTATCAATATATCAAAATCATTAGCAGTAGTAGTAGTAACAGCAGTTGCAGTATTTGTAGTGGTGGTAGTAGTGGTGGTGGAGGAGCTGGTGATAATAATAGTACTAATAGTACCTGGATTATATGGTAGTTATGCACCTGTATGTATATGTGGTGTATGGGAAAGAAATCCCGGCAACTTCGTGTATAACTATTACATATATTTTCCTTAACTCGGAGCGAAGATTATAACAGATCCCGTTTGTTGCATTCGGATAAACAGTAATCGCGCTTGTTTCCAAGTTGGACTTTTGGCTTAGTATTCTACGGCACATCAACGCATGAAGGCTATATCATAACTAAGCAAGAAGAGAAAAGTGCCTTGCCCAGAGATGCACTAAGGCAACCGACCCGGGTTGTTCCGATGGTAGGATTCAAAATCGCACCCGTCTGATCGCAAATCGGACACGCCAACCACTGGGTCATCGCAGTTCAGCTTGATTTCAAGGCTGGACTTGCTGCAAAATATGCCGCGCTTATTTCTCTCCGATAGATCACGGAGGACATGAACTATTCGCAATAGATTACATTTGGCCTTAGTCGGACAAAAGTAGTTTGCTACATTATTATTCAGAATTATTATATTTTAGCTCACCTTTACGAAGTAGTAGGGAGCTATTGTACCATCCCCGGTATCGGCGTCGGTGTCTGCATGTATAAAAGGCACATACATATGTACAGCCCCACTGTATATCAACCATTCTTTCTTTCTAGGTCATATGCAATAGTTTCAAGTGGGGTTCAATGCACCAAATCCTGTAGAGTGGACTAAGGGGGCTAACTTAGTATAAATATACACTATTTGTACATTCATGGTAAAGATTTTGCGTTTAGCTCAGGTTTTGTGCATCTTGGATACATAATATTAAACCTAGAATCATGAAACATGGTGAGGAGATGCATCTTGACGAATACTACATCCAAATCACAAAAGTAGGTCACTATGACCCAAATTCCACGATTCACTGACTTTGGTTACAATTTGTGCTTCAAATTTTTATTTCTCAAGTTACGTCCATGCTAGAATCATCAAACGGGATGATTGTATGTATTTATATTTGTACCACACCCTTACAGCAAAAGAAGGTAATTGTAACCTACTTTTAACATACAACTATCTTAGGTTAAGGGTTTCCGTTTAGTTCTTGACCAATAAGTTTATTTTGCACATATAACATCTTGTTATTCCTAGAATCATGAAACTTGGCGACAGGATGCGTCTTCACGAGTATTACAACCTTTGTACAAAAGTAGGTCATTGTGATACATATTTTACGCTTCGCTGAGTTTTGTTAGATTTTATGTTTTAACTGTTCATGCCAGAATCATCAAACTAGACGATTGTATAACAGCTCTATCAGTATCACACCTGTACATAAAAATGTCACTGGGATCTTCATTTCATATTTTATTGGCTTTCTTTAAGTTTATGCTTTTAGCTCATGACCACTTAGGTTGTTTGTGAACGTACTATCTTATCTAAAATCATGAAAATTGGTGAGGGGATGACCAGTGCAGTTGGAAGTAGGAATAAATAGTTTTAATCAATGGTAAATTTTCCATATTAATGACTATATATTGCATATTTTGACAGGTCACCTTCAACAGGTTAGCTGACTATTGTACACTCAATGATTAAAGGAATTACATGAGTGGACTGCCTGCATTTCGTGTGAGGCCTCAGCTGTTGTGGCTAGTCAAGGTAAATACTGATGCATGAAATCTGTCTAATATTGTTAATACATATTGTCACTCAAAGGTTACTCAAAGCCAATAACTTTCACCCAGTAACATCTGGCTTATAGGGGTGGACAGTGATACTATCTTCTGAAGCAGATAGAACAATGAAGGGTTTTTAAAAAAAAAAAGAAAAAAAAAAGAAACAAAATAATTAATATCTGTTTTTATCAACTAATTATAGAACCTCTACTTTGATATATAATAGAATGTTTGATTGCTTTATATTGTTGTGTGTCTTATATGCCTTGTCACAGGGGCCAACATTTTGTTTTCAAGACCACTTTAGTGTCAATTTTCTTCTGCATGATAATTATTGTTTACAATGACTGCTAGAAACTACTAAAAGCATCACAGAGGTGAGCTATGTAATCGTTGATTACACTCTGGTTTTAATCCTCGATACCATAGTTTCGTTCTCGACATCTGTACAATTCTGCTAGAGGAAGTTCATAACTTTAAATTGTCTATTGGTCTATTTAGAGACAAATTATTTGCAATGAAACCTTTATTTTCTGTATATAATTTATAAAAAAATTTATATAAAAAAAATCAATAAACGTTAACCGTCTCTTGAACTATTTTTCTTTGCAACGCAAACCGGATGAAATGCTCCATTTAAATTGTGAGCACTGTGACTGGTTTATCACAGGTCTCGTGTGCTACGCTTCTAGGAGGCTTGTTTTGTCAACTCCGCGTTACCTGGGGAAAAAAGTAATGATATTTTTGCAAACACCTACTTTTTACTAACCTACTTATTTAATTTGTGCATGTACAATTCCAGATACGTGATAGGCCAAACAATTGCTTAGTATACGCAAACAGTAACTTACTACACACAGAACCTACTTTCACTTTCGCTTTTTTTTTCGGCAAACTATACAGTGACGTAATAGCAGCCGATAAAGAGAAACTAGTCTGGTTCCCTGCCTCGTATGCTCCCTGCGTTGTTCCGCTATACGTAGATCTCGTATAGTGAAAACAAACTAAAGAGAAGCCTGATGGACATTTTCTGTATATACCTGTAAAATTTGTCTTTACATATCGAACAACTTGGACATTTGCAGTTCGTAAGGTAAAGTCTAAGTCACAGAATCCTTAACGTATCTCGTATCTGTCTTTATGCTTCCTTTTCACACAACAACTGTAGTCACTATAGTGGAACGCTATCAGGGGCGAATTGGGAAAGGGGGGGGGGGCATATTACAAACCCCTTTCACCATGCTTACCCTCACCCCTAGACAGTGACACGGGGATCATAATACAAAATCCGTCGTATGTATGATGTGCCACCTGCCATGACTGCATACATTAAATTTGGTCGGTAAATATTTGGAAATGCCACTGTAATTTAAATTTTGCACACTTGAGCTTTGAAACCAATCAAACCGGGACACACGTGCGGGGGTTTAGGGTGACACCCTTCTCTCAGATGGTAATGGACAAACGGACGGGCAGAGGATATCATGATAATCCAAACACTTATTTAACAAATGGATAACAACAGCACCAGCAATATGAAGAATTACTACTACATTTACTTCTGCCAAACCGCTAAACATATATATTGTGGAAGGTGAGGAATGTAGCATCCCTTTATAACCCACCTACTTAATTTCTCTCGTTGTGTAGACAATGCCTTTCTTTAGCTTTTATACACAAGATGCCGCACACGCCAACTATTTTTTCTTCTACGATAACTATAATCAATACAGTGTGTTGAAGAGATTCCCCTCGCGCCCCCAATCTATCCCAACCTAGTATAATAAACATTGCTGGGTATGCTTTATTCTTACCAGTATTATATTTAAATTTAGTTTAAAATTTTCTACATATATTTGTTTATTCTTTAATTTATCACGTTTTTTTTTTGTTGTTGTTGTTTTTATTTTTTTGCTGAAAAGTTTACGTTCTGTAATAGGTTCATAATGAAGGACCTTAAGACCCTCTTTTGATTCACCTCTACCCTGTCCTTGACTTTTCAAATAATTATAGACACATCAGACAAAACATATTACATGTACTACATTTATTCGCCGCATGTTCTGGCCCCATATTCCTGGCTGATCTCTAGTTCTTTTTATTCTTTTTTTTTTTTTTTAAAAAAAAGCTTGCATTTTAAAACATTTTAACGTTTTAATGGTCCAAGGCGACAAGCATTGAATGCCAGTAATTATGTGTCTGCGAAAATACAAGTATTATGAAAATACCAGTAGCCATCAGTATTCGGCAATAAAATCCAATATTTTTGTAATTACACCTCTGAAATACTTATTTTGCTCCGATAGTGTCAGATACGTTCTGTATCTGTGCCACGGTGTGTCCTTGGGAAAGACATTTAGCTCTCATTTTCTTGGTCTGATATGCCAAATAGGGTGCTGAAAGTGTCGTTAAAAACCAACTTACAAGAACATCTGTATCTTTCATCAAAGACTGCTGACTGAGATTGGCACGTCACATTTGGCTCTATTCGCCATTCATCTTCGCGTTGAAAAACAAAATGTCATAGATCCGGGAAAGAATGTTGGCCACGATAATATCTATTCAAAATCGATCCACATTTCCTTATATAGAAGGCTTCATTCACTTGCCTCGACTGTTGATCACATAGAGTCAATGACCTTGCCAAATCTATGATACAAAGATATATATATATATATATATATACATATATATATATATATATATATATATATATATATATATATATATATATATATATATATATATATATATATATATCGATTAGGAAGATTTGAGGACCGTACAGACTTTCCTGAATGTACTACCCTTTTGTCCGCCACAAAGACGAATAGTGGCGAACAGAGCCGAATGTGACTGTGACAGTCTCCGTCATAAGTACTTAGTGAAAGATGCATATTGTATCTGACACTGTCGAAATTAATTATATTAGTGGTAGTGTAATTATAGGATATTGTATGTGTTTTCTTAAATATCTCGGGTGTTATTTTGGCCAGTAGTATCACAATGGACGTTTTGGACTGGGCTCTACTGATATAGGTCAACTCCTTCTATACCCCATGATTTTAATAATTTTACCCCTACTGTCACACGCGAGTGCATGCAGTGTGACTACAATTTATGTGTGTGTATATATATATATATATATATATATATATATATATATATATATATATATATATATATATATATATATATATATATATATATAAGACGTTTATTGGCATTTGGACACAATCAGTGCAAAGGTGTATGACTTGGAAAATATGAACTTTGCGGCAGGACATGTCATTGTGAATACAGTAAATCACATTTGCTCGCGTGCCGTGTTGGCCTCGGTGCTCGACCATGCCTTAAGTGTGGTATCGGAGTAAAGTAACGTAATCAACTTTGCCGACCATTTGGATCTTTTCGCGAGTATTATCGCGCGCGCCGGCAAAGATTCGCCAACGCAACAAATATAGAACCTATTAAACACCCGATGATTTTAACACCGTTGAGGGAAAAGATACAGAACTCAATGAAATAATAGCCAGGATTGAAGCGATTGCAGTTTTTGATCCTGATAAAGTAAAAATATTACAAAACTTTATTAATGAAATAAGCAATAAGAGAATTATTTTCCTGTTACATACCAGCATGCCGACTGTGATTCAACTAAGAGAACTCACGCGAGAGCGTGGGATACGAATACCAAGTTGTATGCAGAAGGCAGGTATACTTATGCTATTAGGACTTGAAGATGAGCCGCGTCCAGTGAGACAACTTTCCCAGAATGAAACAGCCGATTATGAGGCAAACCGTAAATCAACTCAAACAATCCGCGTAAGAACGCGGAATCAATATACCGAGAGGCGCAAGAAAAGCTGACATGCTTGCGTTATTACGACTTGCGGCCGAACCCCGTCTGACTTTAAGAGAGCTTCGTAAAACAGTTGCGCAACTGCATATCAAAATATCTCTACGAACAAAACAGGCTGAAATCATACAAGCAGTTGCTGATGAACCAAACCGTCGACGTATTGCAGCCACTATCGCCGCTGAGGCAGTCGAGTATGTTTGGAAACGAGACCAAATTTCGGAATTCAAATTACACAAGCGCGTTCGTGATTTAGAAGATTACCACGCGATTATTCCGAACGCGTTACACACCAACCAAATACGCTAGAAAACCTTTTTCAAAGTTGCATCCAGGAAACGTATGAACGCCACAGCGCTCTGGCACCTCCGGGGTTATGGCGGACATTGTTCTTGGTGTGAATTTGATTATACCTCTTAATCGTAAGTCATCAGACAAGGATGGGTTAAAAATTACAACCCTGTGGATTCACACTGGTCCCCTTATGATCTTAAAAGCGCAAAAACACCGACGCTATTAATGTTGAACTCGACAAAGGCTTTGAAAAGATTCTCGAGGCGTTGAAAAAATACACCAACGCAGATGCATAATGGACTCTTGACAGATGCGTGGAAGTTCAGCTACATACTTCCACAAATATACCATTCTGAGGGTTGAGGTATATTGAAACACCAAATTATGTTCGAACGCGGTCAGTGATAAATGTAAAAAACTATGGCAATCGATGTTTTGAATGGGCGCTCGAGTCTGCACTACATCCCGCGAGGGATCAGACAGTTCAGCCGCAACAATACCTAGGTGAACTCGGGTTTGGTAACATAGAATTTACTGTGCAGGTTACTAAGGTTACTCGAAAAATTTGAAGAACTTAACCCTGGTATCGTCGTTAACGTGTACGCTTGGAACAATGGTTTGTATGCGCTTCCACTATCCCCATATGTACAAAGCAAAAATTCTTATGGGCGGACCCAGGTTGATCTGCTGTTGCTAAGCGACATGATTGGTTTAGAATCGCGGTATCATTACGTGGGGATAAGAAATCGTTCCCTGTTGCTTAACAGACACAACAAGCACCATGGTAAAAAGTTTCCATGTCGACGTTGCCTGCATTTATTCACCAACCAACAGCTGCTTGACGACCATGATTTTCATTGCGGTTGAATCAGTGAAAAACCACAGCGTACGATCATGCCAGAACCCTACAAAAACATTTTGAAATTTACAGCGGTGAAACGAAAAATGAAAGTCCCGTATATCATCTAAGCGGACTTGGAATGCAACAATGTTCCGCTTCCCAAGCACCAACAGCGACGTTCAGTCGAAGACAACGCAAGTTGCTGAACAAATCCCATACGGGTTTTGCTTCACTGTTTTTAGATGCGACGGAGCGACTGAGCCACCAATATTGTACCGTGGTCAGGATTTGGTTCAGGTGTTTCTTAAATTGCTCGACGTTACCGCGAAATGGATCCGACAACAACTCTCTTCACCTGCAGACATGATTATGACCAATGATGACATGCGCAAGTTTTCTACGACTACTCATTGCTGGATCTGTGCTGGAGCTTTCAGCTCCACCGATAATAGAGTGTGTGACCGTTGTCACATCACTGGTGTGTACCGGGGAGCAGCGCACAGTGCATGTAATCTGCAGCTGCGGATTTACCCCTGTAAAACAAAACTTCCATTTGTCCTTCATAACCTGTGTGGTTATGATATCCATTTAATAATGCAAGCGGTAGCGACAGCATCAACCGCTCCTGTAAGTGTAATCCCAAACACAATGAAAAAATATATGATGTTCCGTATCGGTCAGCTGCAATTTATCGATTCATTACAGTTTTTTAATTCATCACTAGACAAACTCGTGAGCAACCCTGCCGCGAATGACAGAGATTGGTTTAAACTAACGAAGAAGTACGGTGATGCCTTTAATGAGGCGTTGAATTACGAAGGAAGTTATCGACCAGGCCCGAACCAAAACGAATAAAAGGTTATCCTTCGTAAAGGAATATATCCTTATGAACATATAAACAGTTTTGAAAAATTAAATGAACGTTCATTGCCGCCAATGAAAAAATATTACTCAACATTGACGCGTGAAAATATAGGCGTCGTAGACGATATGCATGCAATGTATGGTCCTCATTTCATTGTAAAAACATGGATGACTATCACAATCTTTACCTGACAACAGACGTGATTTTACTTCCGAATGTCTTTGAGGCGTTCCGTGACACTGCCATACGTGAGTATAATCTAGACCATGCACATTATTTTTCATCCCAGGGAATGGCCTGGGATGCACTTGTGTCAAAGAAAGTGGAACTGGAGTTTCTCATAGACATAGATCAGAACTTATTTATTGAAAGAGGAATCCGTGGCAGGATTTCAATGGCGAGCCACCGTTACGCTCGCGCGAACAATCCGTTTGTGGCCGGATATGACCCCACTGCCCCAAACAGTTACATCGTGTATCTTGATTTAAGAATTTATATGAATGGGCAATGATACAGCCTATATCTGTTGGCGGGTTTGAATGGGTGGAGACCACACACATAGACGTGGAATAATGCATACAAGAATATGATAGCAACAGTGATCATGGATACTTCTTCGAGGTTGATCTGGAGTATCCAGAAAACCTCCATACCTCCACAACGACTACCCACTAGCACCAGAAGCAATGACTGCACCCATGTCGTGGATGTCTCCGCATCAGTGCCAAATCATTTAAGAGTTAGGTCGGCCCTAGACAGAATGGACTGAACTAGTTTCAAATCTTCGGACTAAAAACAATTGTGTAGTCCACGTGCGATAGTGTGCAATGTCATGGATGGCGACGTACATCCAAATAAGTACTAACCTGCAAATTGACGAAAAAAATGAGTTTGAAAAAGATTTCTTTAAACTAGGGCTGTTAAACGGAAATCGGAAATCCGATTATCGGTTTTGAAAACGATAATCGGTTTTTGTTTTTACAAAACGATAATCGAATTCAATATTTTTTACCATTTTTGTTGTGAAAATTTTAAAAAATGCCAGAAAAAAATTCATTCATGCATTTGTTTAGTGTTTACATTTTAATACAATATGGCCAGCAGATAAGAAGATGTGTTTGTTTAAAATTTGTGAGCGCTCCATGCAGCATGTTTGTAAATGAATACATTTATTGTTGAAGGATGTCAATAGTTAGTCGACCGACCGGTCGCTAAGTTCTTTGATGTCCGAAATTGACAACAATAGACTGTTAATAGCTACAGCTTCTGTTGTTGAGGATTGGTCTCTGCTGGTTGTGTCTTTTCAAGTTTACAAATATGGCTGGTCGTATAAATAAATCTGATGTATGGGAAAACTTTGAAAAAATTTCATCAAGCATGGCTCGCTGTAAACTATGTTCACAACAAATAAGTCGAAGCGGTGGTACTACTACTGGATTGCATGCACATTTGCGTAGCAAACATCCCGGATTTGCGGCTCCTTCAAATGTTCAGCCGCGAATAACAACATTTATTGGAACACAAAGAAACTGTCCTGATAGTCATCAAGAAAAAGTTACTGCTGCTGTAGCTAAGTTTGTCGCTGAAAACATGCTACCAATTTCGATTGTTGAATCCAATTCCTTCCGTGATTTGATGGCTTTGGTGGAGCCACAATATCGTCCTCCATGCCGTCAGACGATGATGTCACGAATGACTACAATGAAGAAGACGCTAATGGCGAAAATGCAGACACATCTAGAAGAAAATGTCAAGGATATTGCCGTTACCACCGACATATGGACTAGTGTAACCAACGAAGCATACCTGAGCTTCACTGCCAGCTACATTGATCCAGACTGGACTATGAAGACACCCATTCTTGCAACAATTCCAATGAATGACCGCCACACGCAAGCCATCATCGCTGAACATCTGGGAACTGTGTCTGAAGAATGGGCTATAAAAGGTAAAGTTGTTGCATGTGTCCATGATGGTGCTTCCAATGTTAAAGATGTCGGTAGCGTGAATGGATGGTTGGATGTTCATTGTGCGGCACATAAATTGCAACTTTGCATTAATCATGCAATGGGCACCCATGCCGTCACGAATCATCAAATTTCCAAGTGTGTATCCGCTGCATCACGTTTAGTTGGACATTTCTCACATAGCCCAATGGCGGAGGGTGAGCTTATGAAACGACAGGTGTCCATGGACAAGGACAAGACACCACTCAAACTGATTCAGTACTGCAAGACCCGCTGGAACAGCGTCTTTGACATGTTTGAAAGGCTCTCACAACTCAGACGGCCTGTTGTGGCAGTTCTTAGTGACAGAAGCGTGACAAAAATGAACGATGCCAAAACACTGGATATGAAGGAGGAACATTGGCAACTTATTAGCGAACTACACCCGGTCTTGAAGGCGTTGCAGATCATGACCTCCGTCTTGTCAGCCGAAAACCAACCTTCAGCCTCTTGTGTTTTTCCGATGTTATGGGGTCTCATCAAGAATCATCTAATCCTTAAAGAAGAAGATTCTAAGACTTTGGGAGAATTCAAGACTGACGTTGCTAAGAATATTTCACAACGGTTTGGCATGGAACGCGACGAAACAGCAACAAATGAATGCGTCGTTGCATCAATCCTCGATCCAATGTACAAACATCTTCCCGGATTTGATGACAACTTCAAGAAACTGGCGTATGATAATGTCCGCCATCTACTCAGACAGATGCCAGCTGACCTTGAACAGCCTTCGACTAGTGGTGATGCAACCAGCTCTGAACCGCCAACAAAACGATCTCGACCAAATCATGCGTCAGTTATGTTTCTGCTGGGTGATAGTGCATCACAGCAGGCATTGAATGACTGTGACTTTGAACATTATATCAAATCGCCATGGACGACGACTTCAACGGAAACAGCACTGGAGTGGTGGAAACATAATGAGAAACTGTTTCCGAAAACAGCCAATCTTGCCAGGAAATTCTTGTGTATTCCGGCGACGTCGGTACAATCAGAGAGATTATTTTCAGCCACTGGACGTTTGATAAGCGATCAACGTAATCGGCTCCTTCCAGAACATGCAGAGTCGTTAGTTTTTTTGAATAAGAACCAGGACTTGTTCGATATGTAAACTAATTTGGATTTACTAGTTTGACTTACTTTTTTTTATTATCTGTGGACAATTTTTATCTATGGTTTGTTTATTGATTGTTGCATTGTAAAAATCAATTAAAATAAACCTGCTTTGTTTTATCACGTTAAGTCGGTCTTTTGTATCAAATCAGATAAAAGACGTTTAATACAAAAGTTCAAAGGAATGCAAATCCTACATGCATAAACTCTTGTCGTCAATATCTTGTCTCAACATCAGTGAAATTAATTGGACCAATCGAACATGGTTTCAAATAGTATATACTTATTGTCATTAAAGTATACATTAATCAGTAATTTATCCTAATCATTTATAAATGTGAGCATGGAGAGCAAGGGAATCAAGCGAAAGTCGTACTCGGTGAATGAAAAGCTTACTGTCATACAGAGAGTTTGTAATGGTGAATCAAGATCAAAAGTTTGTAGTGAACTTAAAATTGCCGAGTGAACACTCAGAGGTTGGCTCAAGGATGAGCAGAAATTTCGGGGTTATTTGCATGAAGTTGATTCTGATGATGGATTTAAACGGAAACGGGCACGCACTGCAAACGACACAGATTTAGATGATGCTGTGTACACCTGGTTGTGTTCCGATTTCAGGAACAATTCTCAAGGCCCAGGCAGAGAAAATGGCCCAAACTATGGATACTGATTCAGATTTCATGGCAAGTCATGGATGGTTTTGGAGATTCCAGCGCCGACATGGAATAAAACAAAATTCGTTGTCGGGAGAGATACACGCAGCAAATCAGGCGGCTGCATCTAGTTATCCCAACCAACTCCGAGGGATACTGACCCGTGATGGATATACAGACGACCAAGTTTATCATTGTGATGAGGCTGGTCTATTCTATCGGATGATTTATTTATTTATTTATTTTAATATTTTTTTTTTACATGTCTGACGTTTAGACCCATTAAATTCATAGTTGGTATATGGTTTATCTTTGTGAATTTATTTTGTACAATCTATCTATCTATCTATCTATCTATCTATCTATCTATCTATCTATCTATCTATCTATCTATCTATCTATCTATCTATCTATCTAATCTATCTAGTGATAGTTGTCGTTTTTCGATATGAATGTTATCTTTTTTAATAAAAGAAATCTCATTCATTTTGAACAAACAATAAAACTAGAATGTATCCAAATCAAAAAAAAAAAAAAAAAAAAAACAGTGACGTAATACACAATGCGTTTAGCGATACACATGTTAAGAGTACTGATACCTCGTGGAATAATGTTTGTTTTTACGATCTTTTCAAGATATTTTATCCAGAAATTAAAGGTAATTTATAAAGAAAAACGAACAACACCTTTATAAAGAAATATTTATTCGGTGGAGCCACAACATCGTCCTCCATGCCGTCAGACGATGCGTGTCTATACGTTATGGTATGTACTGAACATCTTTTATTCGCAAGAGGCATTCACTAACTTGCATTATAAGAATATATTTCTTGTAATTTCAGTGTAGGACAAAAACCGATAATCGGTTTAAAATCGGATTTCTACAAACGATAATCGGTTTTGGAAAAAACCGATATTAACATCCCTACTTTAAACTCATGAACAAAGCTGTGTTTGGAAAAACAATTGCTGTACAATGTAAAAATGTTAAGCTAAAGTTGACAAAGCCAATCTATGTTGGCGCGTCAGTACTAGATTTGTCAAATCGACTTACGTAAAAGTTCTACTATGATAAGATCAAGCTACGGTACGGCGACAACATCAAGATGTTGTACACGGACACGGATTCGTTCCTTATGCACGTAACTACCAATGACTTCTACGCGGAGATGGGTGAGGCGTCGCTGGTAAATGAATTTAATACCAGCGAGTACCCCAAACAAGAAAGACGTGGGAAAATTCAAAGACGAATGTGCGGGCAAACCCATCGAAGAATACGTGGGACTGCGCTACAAAATGTACTCAATCGTGGTCGGACCGCAGAGCGGTCCCATCGGCAAAAACATTAAGAAGGCGAAAGGTGTCCCACACATGATTGTGCAAAAGGATCTCCGACACGATATGTATGTGGAATATTTCCCCGAGCGACGCGAATTCGCACACACACAGCCAATCTCATCCGGTCAAAGAAACATCATATGGGTGTGTATCGTTGCACCAAGGTAAGTTTGTCCCTGCTTGACACAAAGCGATGGATTTTCCCTGATGGTGTCACTACTTAAGCGTACGGGCATCACTCAATTATACATCGACTTATGATTTCAGAATAGACCTTTTTGGTAGTTCCGTATCAGCGGGAATAACTTGCAATTCCTCTCTCACAAATGTTCTGCTAGGAGGCTTTGCCTTCCGTGGATGAGATCCACTCAGATTTGCCTCCCGTGGTTTTACCTGCTAAATGGTAACGTGTTAGCTGTCCCGAAAATTCAATTCTGTGTAAGATCATAAATGCATCGACGGACCATACCGAGTCAGCAGCACGACGTTGTCCGCCTTCTAATTCCCACGGTGCATATAGATACCTAACCAAGTTGTTTCCGAGTGGGGCTAATACGAGTGGTTGTGAAACTTTTTTGTGGGCAACGGTGACAGCCTTTTGCCGAATTGCCGAATTACCTAAACGGGTTTTAACCCAATTCCGCGTGTGGTTTCATTATTCAGCGCTGCTATGACTGATCGAAGCTGTGTCACCCACTCAGGAGATCGCTCGCGATTCATCAAAATTCTTGCGCGTACTGGTGCCCAAATAATCGTTCCGCAAGTGTACGGTTGAATCGTTCCACAATGGCTTCATCACGATGTATGCCAACATGACCAAGACGAACCAACACTTTATGCTGCGCGAACAACACAGCAACGGCCACTTACCTGATCATATGGGATAAACAAAAGATCAGCCTGATGAACTTCGTTGGGCGTTTTCACATCAAACCACCCACGGGAAATTGTTCTTGGTGCAGGTAGGTAGATCTGCCACAGGGCTTGTTTCGCCAACCGTGCTCGAGCAAACCCGTGGTTAACGTTTGCCGCGCACGCTAGTTTTCAACGGCTGCTTCACCCTTCCAATACGCACGCGGACTGTAGTATACCGTGGCCAGTTTCTTATCCATGTTTGTTATATCAATGAGTGGACTTTGCCTCCAATGAGTGGACTTTGTCCACGAGAGGCTTTGCCTCCAAGTGCAATTTTGTCCTTCATAGCTCCTTTGATGATCCATCTGGCGATTTTTTCTTCAAGTGTAGGACTGATCGCGTTCGAGTCAAGGATGAGATCCACATTGGCACGTTGGCGTGCACTGATACCACTTGATGTTTTGTACGCAAGATCCTGTCGGTAACATTCAGTATCGACGTGGTCTTCTCCAGGCTTAGGTTGATTGTTGGAGTCCAGTCGCATATCCAGTCGTGTTCCAGACCCACAATAATTGTATCCGGGAAGACGCTTTTCACCAGGATATTTACTCCACGGTGTCCCGGTAGCTTCGTTAACGCAGAAGCGATATCACCGCCGAGTTTTTTTTTTAAAACCCGGAGCTTTTAGCTCCACCAATAGAACCTGGAGTGAGACGGCTTTGTCATCCGCTCACGAACGCAGAGAAGTCAATGACGGTAAAGTCGACTTTTCTTTTCGTGGTGCCATGTTAAATATCAATTGTTGTATAACTCAATCATGCCTTCAGATTGTGTGCGATGCCGCATGAAAACTCGTACCGCGAATGCAACGCGGGTTCAAACACGTAATAACAGGGCCGCAATCGTTAGAACCTTTGGTCCACCTTTGATGTTTTACAAGGATTGATCCTGAGTGCAAATCATATCCAGTATGCCACTGGAAACGTAAGAAACGCGGCGCGCAATGCTGAAACGCCCGCTGTTATTGGTATCAAGGATGGTTACAACTTTGGATTTATGCAGCGTCGAGGTTAACTTCACAGAGATTCATTGTCTTGTTCGTGTGCGATTCCTGTAGGTCATATATTCGGGTTTTGCAGAGATGTTCGCAAGGTTCTTTTCGGAGCCAAACATACAGTCACATTATAATGAAAGGGTGACAGCAATGATGCAATTTGGCGTCATGGAGGTGCTGCTGGTAAAGTTGTGTTGTTAAAATTGGCATTGTGGATGCGTGTGATAATCCCTTCGGTGGTTAGAGAAACACGTTTGTTATCATGTATGGGGTCTGGAGGTACATCACCGCTGTCGTCATACGCTCACCACAGACTCGTATGAAGGCGCTGTTCAGCAGTTATCATGGCAAATAACTACCCAACAAGGTATCAGCGCTCTAAGACATGTATTCATAGCGTTTCGAACTCTAGCTCGGATGCGCGTTGGACAGAAGGTGAATCAAATGATATTTTACAAGTTAGGAGTGTCTGAAGTTTCTTTGCCGTTAAACGCTTATCAGGAAGCCTCCGAAGAAATTTTGCTGGACTTTACAAACAGTCATGTTTCACGTCCATATCACAAGCGGTAGTCGTTCATGGGTCGAGACCAAAACGTTGACTCAGGTCTGCAGATTTCCCAAAAGATTTCGACACGTTATACCCGATTTATTTCTCTTTGTTGGAACACCTGAACCTGTACAGGCAGTCTGTGGTCAATATACACTTTCATGCACGTGTAACTTAGGTCCACGCTGCAGATGCATTGCTGTAATTCTCTCTGATAAGATATTGTTATTGGAGGGCGCAGGTGGCCGAATGAGGGTCATTGACGCGCCTGTGGAAAAATTGTAATTGTTGTGGTTGTTGTTATTGAACAGCGTGATTAAAAATAATGTCCTATCACGAAGTTAAGCTTGGCCTTAGCCCAAAGCAGCTTGCGAAAATAAAAAACGCAATGCGAAAAGATTGTGGGGTCACATTGAAACTTTCTCCAACAAAGTTAACTGGAATTGTCCCCGTGAGGTTGACCCAAACACAATTTGATCAGCTTAATGCGCCCAAGCAAAAAAATACCTTGGTGACATTAAAGTTATCCAAATCAGAGGTGACACAAATACAAAAAGCCAGTGGAATATTTCCATTCCTTGCGGCCATTCCACCGTTGTTGTGGCTGTTACTCCTGCGGTTGCAAAAGCAGCTGATTTAGGTTTCGTTGGAACTGCAATCGGGATGGCTCTGAAAAAGGCGGTCGGTGGAAAAATCTATGATTTGTCTCGAGACCGCACATGAATAAAAAATGGAAAAGGTCTTCGACTACCCGGTACGACTCGCAAAAGGCCGCGCGTCCATTATCCATTATTGACTTACTCACGATGACAAAGTCAGTCAAGCATTTTCGAGTTGTCTTTATGCGGAATGAACTCACGGCAGTGATCCCCCGCACACGGGAAACCGGTATCGTCAGCCTGGATTTGACAACAGGACCTGGGACTCATTGGGTTGCATACGTGTTAACGCTTCAACGTCTTTTATATTTTGACTCGTGTGGGCTTGCACCGCCACTTGAAGTTGTTAATTATTTAACCCGGGCTCCCCTGGACGACAAAGTCGTCCACCGCTGTTTTATTCAACACTGCCGTTGCAAACTCGGCTGGACGGCCCCATATGTGGACATCTTGTTGTTGAAGCACTGCATGCACTCGAGCGTTCACCAACACCAGAAGCGCTTATTGATTTTACATTATCACTTAGAAAGTACGCTTAATAGTACACGAAATGCCTGTTAACATTTACGGACGTTACTCAACCCGACGCGGCGCTGATGTGGATCTGAGCAATTTTGCCACCAAAGCGGATTTGATCGAGTTTATCAGCTGGGTTGTTGTTGACGTCGACTCGGGCGAGCTTGTGATTTTTCAAGATCAAACTGGAAAACATAAAACGTCTAATGTAGACATTCAGAATGTTGTTTTGAAGCTGCGAGGCGCCGTCGCAAAGAACCTAGCCGAAATCAATAAAATCGGAGGAATCATAGACTCGGGTGTGTCGGTTCCTTACATCAAAGACCAAATCAATGCTGAGATGGAAGAATATGTGGATACAAAGATCGCTTAGGTGCCCTCACCAGCACGCATAGTAACTTCACAGGGCGTGTTTAGTAGTGTATCAAACCAAAGAAGGATATGAGAAACATGATGACAATAAAGCACATGGTCGACTTCTTTTCACTACTGTCGGGGATGTTTTTGATACACCTAATCGCAACATCTTAAAGATGTGCGAGTGTGGATCATATTTACTTTATTTTATAAACGAATATAGAGACAGATGGGGTGTAATGACAATAATAATACATAATTACCAGCATGGCATATTAATAGAACGTATGGAAGAAGGAAATGTTTTAGAAAGTTTAATATATATGGTATCATTATCATTAGTCGCCGGAAATTAAATTCATTTTGAAGGACTCAACATCTATCCATACGGGCACTTAACCGTCTTTGGCGTTTGTGTTTAAGATGTGTTATTACATATACGTGATGGATTCTGAACGTGGTGATGATGTTGCGGAATTTACTGAAGGGGTGTTGGACCAGCTGGCATCGGATGCTAACATGGATAGCAATTTTGTTCCACTTGTCGACAAATATCTGCTTCAGAATGGTATACCCTCGTATACGCTCAAATATAATCTAAGTGAAGGTGCGATCGAAATCGACCTTTGGGATCACCCTGATGTCATACTACCAATTCGAGGCAAGCTTAGATTCATAGCATTAGCAAGTGAAAACAAAAAGATATGCGACCGTCGGGCGTGAAACCAGCCAAAGACTGTTTCTATAACGATAAAGTAAAAAATTCACCGCCAAATCCACCCCGGTTACATTCCCCATCGACTATGTTAAACCAACATCGACTCAACTAAGAAGAGAAATATCTCGACTATTATTCAACAAGGACGCACTTGTCCGCGTAACAGTTCTTGGACGAAAACGATCGTTAGAGGCACAAAGCAGAGACGTAATAGGTGTGTTTCTACATGAACGTAGTGCAAAACCCCAGGAATGCACAATTGCCCTAGACTTCAATATTTACCAGAAAGATATTTTTATGATTGCATGACGGTTGTACCTGTGAAGAAAAGTGCTTGATTGGAAGTGTGTGCGCGTATTGCAGCTGAACAAGGCCAGCCAGTCGAGCAATTAGTCTCCATGATGATAATATTGATAGAAGAACTATGATAGACCCCCAAAGCTATAGACGCGATAAAATAATCGAAGCGGAACAACAGCTGCGAGTTGAAATTACCAAGAGAACCGCGCTACTCACGAAATACAAACGCGTGTGTGGTTGCAGATGCTATTTGGGGACTCGCCACGGCAACAACTGCTGGTCTTGGTGTTGTTGGAATTGTGACCACGGCAACCATTATACGAACGCCAGTCGGAATAGTTGTCAGAGCTTTATCAATAGCAACCGGTATCTCGGGAGGTACTGGCACAACATTTTCGATAAGTTTACATTCACGAATACGTGTTTATTCAGAACATCTCGGGTAGCACAAAGTAGTCTCAATACAATCAGTTACTATAATCGGTGGCCATCAACCATAAAACAATTAGGATGGCGGAGTTTGAAATGGTGCTGGTTGAAATGGAAAACCACCCAACGTCTCCGAGTACAAATACGAACCGGGGCGACCCAAAACAGGTAGTGGATTTACAAGCAGTAAAAGTTGAGTAAATGGTTGCAAAGAGTATTCACAATTACACCGCTGTTGGCAGGCGGAATTGATTGCACCTGCGGTTGCAGCGTTTTGACGATGTCACCGTGCATTTCCAAAGAATTAGTAATTGACTACATCGTATACGCTAGCCGAATTTTGCTATGCAAAATCGTTCACGCTAGCATTAGAATTATATTGTACTGCATACATTTTAGTCACACTGAATACACTCGTGTGTGACGGTATGGGTAAAATTAGTAAAGTCACGGGGTATAGAAGGCGTAAATCCGGTTCTAAACGTCCATTATGATACTACTTGGCCGACGAGCATGAGAGTCGGTTGCGCCAAAACAACAAGTCCACCTGATATATCAGATAGTACACATACAATAGCCTGTTAATCATATACTCCAAGTCATAATTAGCATCATTTACCTGATCTCTCGAAACTACTACAGACAAAACATGTTAGCTCTTTCTTTCTTTAACGTTATTATTCAGAATTTCATGATATGCATGAATGTACCAGGGGAGTTGAATGACGTTATAATGTAAAAGTTGGGTGACGTCATAATGCCTTATCGACCACACATACCGCCAGACGACGACGTATACAAGAAAATATTGTTCTTTTACCTCCTATGTTAGGTCTGTGGGACAAAATACTCAAATGTTGTCCAATACACTCAACATAGGAGGTAACTGAACACTGTTTTTCCCGTATCGATCGTCGTCAAGCGGAATATCGATAGGGGCAGCATTTATTACAGTATGACATCATTCATCATTTTATATTATGAAGTCATGAATGAAATGATGAATGAAGTCGAGTAAAGAATAAAAAGAGCGTATTTATTGGAATATTTGTGATGCAATTTTTGACCTTTGTTGATGTTATAGGTTGTTAACCGAGTATTGAAAAATATTGGACCCGAGGTCATGTGGCGCAGGATGCCCGAGCTTGCGAGGGCATCGTACGTACAGCACATGAACGGGGGCCCCATATTTTGTAATACTCATTCAATAACCTTTTTATTATAAAAACAATCATATTAATCATTCTGTTATATTATAGGAATAACACAATTGAAAAAAAAAATATTTCAACGTTTTATTAAACATTGTACACGTCGTTCAATTAATGAATGAAACCCGAACACCGCACAGTAATACACGCTACTTTACTGTTTTGCGGTGATTCTCATTCAACACTGAAGGAAACTAAGTTTGTTAAAGAGGATGGAATGTCATGTAGCCAAAGAAACACAACAACATATTTATATTAGGAAACAATGACGCAATACATCAATGAAAACTCTAAGATACCATTATGAAAAGATGAAACCAGAAAAATTCAGTCTAAGGTTATAGTATCTTTGGGATTGTCTCAATGCTGCTGTCATAGCGGGTATATTTGAAAGTGTCGTGTGCGTCATGATTGTTGCCCGTGTATTGTGGTCCATCGGTCTTGGATGATACCAAAAACAAGAGGATATAGATTTTCTGTATTTAATTGGTATGATAGATATTAGTTCATCGAATGCGGACACGTGTTTAGCATATGAGGAACAGTTGAATATTTTTACTTAACTAAGGTCAATACCGCTGGATATTTACCGGTAGCAACAACATTAAACTAATGGGAGTGTTTATGAAGTATATAATAAGATGATTTATCGAAAATCAGGTGACAAAAAAACACACAAAAAAAAAAAAATTATAAAAACATTCAGGCTCAGAGGAATCATGTGAGGATATCTATTATTGTATGTGTACTTTCTGATAAATATTTTAAACCACATGCCAGAACAACTCGTTTACCCGAGGAGCCGCAGTAGCTTAGTTTGTAGAACGTCGGACTCGTAATCCATGGGTCGCGGGTTCACTCGATATATTTGACGGTAAACATTTAATAACCGATAAATATTCGATACAGTACACATACATAATTCTGTCTGATGAAACTATATAAGAATTTGCGGTAATGCACTTTTGTTAACGCTTAGGGCTTCTTCTGATGAATAACAATGTAAGTTGGCAAGGCAAGTTTAAGATCCATAAAGAGAATGCAAAATAATACAATTCCAGTACTATGTGTGTAGCTCAGTGATTGGCATTCCGCACTCGCCATCAGAAGGTTCAAATCCAACCCAGACCAGTCTTGGTCGGCCGCTGTAGTGTGTCTTGCAAAACTTTACTTCCAAATGCATCAACATGATGAAACCTTTCAAGTGTTGATTAAATTCAAATCAGTCAATCAAATGTCTGTATATTTGTCTATCCGTCTGATGATCTATCTATCTATCTTTTTATCTATCTGTCTATCCGTCTGATGATCTATCTATCTATCTATCTATCTATCTATCTATCTATCTATCTATCTATCTATCTATCTATCTATCTATCTATCTATCTATCTATCTATCTATCTATCCATCCATCCATCCATCCATCCATCCATCCATCTATTTTCAGAAGTGGAAGAGTCACATTTGTTTATGATCATCGACCATGTCTTCTGAGGCGTACGAAATCGTTTTCTCTTTTGATACGACTGGCTCCATGTACCATTGTTTGACAGAGGTTCGTAGCCGGTTAAGAGCGATGATCCAAAAGTTGAAAAGTAAAATCCCTGGAATTAAAATATCCATCTTTTGCCACGGCGACTACAGCGATAAACAAAAGTATGGTTACGTTACAAGACATGTTGACTTTACCAACGATGCTGACAGGCTCTGCTCCTTCGTAGAATCTGTCCAAGGAACCGGAGGGAAGGGGAAAGCTGTATACGAACTTGTGATGAGAGAGGTCCAGGAAAAATTGACGTGGACGGATGGATCTCACCGCTCTTTGGTTTTGATCGGAGATACTTTGCCCCACGAAGCATATGACAGCCAAAATAGGCGGAACCTTGACTGGAGATACGAAACTGTTCGAATGAGGGATATGGTAGGAATTTAATGTTTATTCAGATATGTTTCATGCAGGTCAACGGATTAGCTCAATGACATGGCTATTCGCTAGAAGACTATTTTAAATGGAGAATGCTTGGTTACAAAGGGTCAGCAACATTTTAATTGCACCGGAAGAATGCAAAACATTCATATTTTATTTACGGAGCAGTCTCGTAGGAGATAAAATTGTGTGAAAATATATATAGTCAACAGCAGGATATAGATATACATACGTACTGTTGATAACCAATTGTTTGTGCAAATTCATGTTGCTATATCAGTACCCTTGTATGTGCGAGCCTATTTGCATGCAGATAATTTTATTTTTCGGTTTGATTACAGAAAATAAGCTTCCACCATGGTTTTACTTATTGTACGAAAAGAACACATTTCCTATACAATTTATTTTAATTTTGAAAACTCACTATTTTAATATTTTGGGACAGGTTAAAGAAACAACTTCATATTTCTAAACCTAACTGCTTTGGTCATGTAAGATAGGTACTATATTTATTGTTTTCTTTAATGGTTATAGAACGTGAAGATTTACGCCATTCAATGTGGCTGCTGCAAAACGGGAACAGATGAATTTTTCCATCATATTTCCTCTCAGACCTTTGGGTATCACATGACCCTACCAGATTTCTCCCAAGTTGAAAAACTGCTTCTCAATATTTGTTTTCGTGAGGCAGGACTTGAACATGTAAGTAAAGCAACCTATTTGCAAAGTGATTGTATATTATGTAAGTAAAGCAACCTATTTACTCAGTGATTGTACATTATGCAATTAAAGCAACCTATTTACTCAGTGATTGTACATTATGTAATTAAAGCAGCCTATTTACTCAGTGATTGTACATATGTAATTAAAGCAGCCTATTTACTGAATAATTGTACATTATGTAAATATGCAAGCATGCACACCTATAGAGACACTCGTGCAAATATATATCCAAATCACTTTTCATTTTTGAATTTACAAATATCAAATCTAGATGAGAGTAAATTCTCATCAGTTCCATTGAAATTTAAATTTGCCGTTGGATGTTGAAATTGAACCAAGCTATGCATTTTGACAGTGTAGCTGCGATTTGATTATATAGATATATAGTCATATGTGTCCATTGAATTATTTCGTCAAACGTCGTTAACACAGGCACAACGCCATTATTAGTGCATAAGTACTTTCATCTGTGTTAGCCAAACAGTATATTATTAATGTTCATTTTTGCCTTCCAAAGATCGTTTTGGTGAAACCATCCGAGGCGATGAATGTAACCACACAATTAGACAAGGATTCATTGGAAATGTTATCGAAGACCACTTTGACTGCTCTCGGTTTGGAACCAGAGGGTAAGTAGAATACCAAAATATATATTCCAAATGCATAAAGAGAGTAGGTTTAAGGACAATTATTGATTGCATAATACTCAACGGGTTTCCTTTCAAAAGTTTGATATCAATATTTGAAACTTAACTTTTATTTTGTGCCTCATATCACTTATAAGTTTCTTAGCAGCCATTTATTTTTGTTCCCTCATCATCACGTACAATGTATCAGTTCTCATTGGGGGAAATATTAATTGAAAAAAAATGTACAAATTACAATACAGTACAAACATTAACAGTGAACATATATTTACAGGGCTGACAACTTTGTTATCGAGATGTCGGATTCAGTGTTCCATGTTTTTTTTTTTTTTTTTTTTTTTTTTGTGTGTGTGCCAGCGATTTAAACTATTTTTATCGAGCTCAAGAAAAGTAATAGCCATATTGATCACCAAACCATCATTTTTTCATCGCTTCTTGGAAAATGGTATCCAAACTAAGTAAATACATGGGCTAGAGGGAATCTAAGATTTCGTTGATGAAGAAATGACGCACAATATTGTCCACATAGACAAACATTTGAATTGCTTTTTTTATTTTTGCTGAGTTAGGCTCGCATTTTTGCCTCTAATGTTGCAAACGTACTACTTTATAATAAAACAGTCAGAAATGTACTTAAATATTAGTTTCTTTAAATGATTTTCGTATTTTTCGTACAAAACAAGATCTCACAAACAAAACACGTTTTCACCTTTTAATTTTACTTGTAGATTCCATATTTCTAACCTGAAAATGAAATGTAGAGGGACAAGAAACCTCAATATAGGAAGTTCGTTTCGTAACTGTGTACCATTCCACTCAGTGACTATTTTTGCATTGAAATGTTGGTTTTTGTCTACAGTACAATTAATGGCTTTTTTGTTGCTGCAAAATTTGCCAGTTTGTTTAAACTTTCAATTGTCAGATGTCATGTTTACAACATTTAAACTTAAAAACTGAAAGTCAGTTTTAAATAAAAACTTTAAGAATGGTGTTTAAAACAGGTCAGTAAATATGCTGGCGGAAATCCAAAGTTTCGTTGATGAAGAAAATACACACAGAAATGGAACATTAGGGTTTGTGTCACTATAGAGTCTATGAGAATGTAACATTAGCGTTTGGGACAGTACGGGGTCTATGGAAAATTATCATACAAACACAATTACATATACAAAAAAGGTGAAGGGTCTGAATTTTATTTCATACAAACACACAATTACACATACAAAAGAGGTGAAAGGTTTGATATTTTATCCATATAAACACACAAGTACACATAGAAACGGGAATAGGGTCAGTAGATATTAACTGGGAATTTGGATCAAGACTAAATGTCAAGCTCAACAAAAGTAAGCCTTATGATGTGTGAAGCGGTACCGTCTATGGTACCAGTTTGGGGCCACTTGAAAGAAACCTTGTTTGTCAAAACTGATGTAAACTGGGGTTTGGACCCAACCATGCTGGAAGCATCGGTTTTGATGAATGTAAAGCAACAAAACAAAGCCTTGTTTTATTACCAATCCGAGAATCTCTGCGCGTTCTCGGCCTCTTGGGACGCATAGGCGCTTTTGGCGACTAGCATCGGGAGGTCACGGTTATACCATGAGATGCAACCAAAGACCGCGGAATGCCTCCTTGTAGGCTAAAATGGCGTCGAGAAAGAGGAAGAAGTTATCATACAAACACACAATTACACATACAAAAAACTTGCCAATGGAGTTATGCGAACCTATCTCAAGTTATTTATCCACTTTCTTCCAAAATATCTCGCAAGAGGAGATATTAATTTTTTTTTCCTGTACACTGTTATCTTCAATTAGCGTCATTAATACATATTTGCCAATTCTAGCTCAGTATAATACTTTCATACTAACACACTTGTACAAAAATAGTATGGAAAACATTCACGTGAGCCCTCTTAACCCGTGTATCCAGTTAAAACCTATTAACCAGTTTTCATCAACTTTAAACCGGTTTTAAACTAGCCTGTTGCCATCCGTCATTTTTTATTTTTGAAAATCCCTACATCGCTACTACTTCATCTTTTACCGACGTAAGCTCTAACCATCATCCCAGTCAACTTTTCCGTACTGCCGAACCTTTGAGCATTAACCCCTAACCTTTGGCCTTAGTGTGAGGCCACTGATGTGTTTAATTTTACGACTCCTTAGGCTTTTAATCTGTGGCCTATATCCTGGACCACTGGTCTTAAAAACGAACTGTACCACTGACCTAGGCCACCAACCTTAAAATGAGTTTTTATAACAGAACTGGACGGAAAACCAAGGCTAGGACAGTTTCGCGGGTTCCACACACACACCAACAAAATATAGGATAAAAAGTCAGCGCTTATCCCTCCCACCCCGTTTTATTAACTACATAATTAACTAGGACAAATTCTATATAAATAAATATATACATCATGGAATCCAGATTTTAGGAAAAACAAAAACAAGTAACACACCTTACCTTTGTCCTGCAACTGATAAAGGAATAGCACATCTAATTAGAGAGGGAAAAATATATTACACGGAAAAAGCCTAAGTTACATTTAAGTTATTTGTATTTTCAAGAGCTACTATTTTAAATTTGATGATGATGCATTGAAAAGATATCAAGCAACTTGTGATATTAAATTTCGGCAAACTCAATTAAACTGGGCAGTATTGTGTGTGTTACGACTCTATGGCCTAAAAATATGTAACAGAACGAAAAGTGAAACAATGTTAGTAAATTCAAGCAGCGATTTATTTCTAGACAATTAAAATGAAAATTAAAAAAGATACTTACAATATTGTGAATTCCAAATAATCCAATAATCATAAGTGTCCTAATCACAAGTCATAAATATAGAATGTTCCGAAAGAATTCCAGTAGTCTTGAATGTCCTGATGTGCCAGCAGGCTTGAACGGTCCTGATGTGCCTGTAGTCTCGAATGCCCTGATGTGCCAGTAGTCTTTAATGTCCTGATATGCCTGAATGATGTAGTCCAGAATATTTTCGAATGAATTCACAAAAATCCCAAACACAAGTCACCTGGCAGAATTGTCCAGAAAATCATATGCCTACATGACAAATATCAGTAATTCTAGTGGGAAAAAAACCAATCTAATTGTAAACAAAAGCAACACTGACCTCGCATTCTAAGTAAACAACTTGTTTACATCCTACAATCAAGGACAAAGTTAAATATTTAAACATTATACATTACATGTGCAACAGCAAGATGTGGAATAAGTTGTAGAAATATGTATCTTAGAGATGGGTTATTAACATCAGTATTTAAGTTTTACATGTACTTTCATATAAGAAAACTCTTGTGTAAGTGCTCAGTACCATTACCATATAATAAAGCATTTAATCTAACAAACAACAATATAGATCTAGAGAAATTCCAATTAATTTGTAATAGCTTTAATATTCAACACCATTATCATTTGAAATATCTAAGAAGGAAGAATTTCGCTGCAGTTTTATTTACATATAGTGTAAATCTAGTAAAGCCTATTACAAAGATCTTGATATAAATAAAGTTGAAATAGATACATTTTAAAATCTAAATATGACCTATGGTATGATAGAAGATGGTTTGCGCAACCCGATTATGAGTTTTATAACACTCAGTTAATACAAGAAGAAGAAATAGATTGGATATACTTCTTTCTACGAATTAGCAGCGGACTAACATAAGAAGTAATATATCGAAATCATTGTATTAGATAATATGTGATATATACTTTAGGTAGTATGGTACAAAATAGAAAATCTCTTACTGAGTCAGAATATACTGTTCAAAACACAGTTAAAAATGTTTGAATATTTAATTTTAGGCGAACAAGATTTTGACAGATGAGAATTTTACAACAAGATTTCAACAATATGTTTCACATTCAAAAGTTAGGCTAAACAATGAACTTGGTGGAGATGGTATATTTGTTATACCGAATGATATGGTGATGAAAATGGCTGATATAGAAGGTTATAAAATTATAATAAAATAAAGTCATCAGATTCATTTAAACTGGGAGTAAATCCTGATGTAAATACCGAAATGGTAACGACTAAAACAACATAATTTGATAAACCACCTGTAATAATTCGTCAGCAGACAGACAACAAAGAAACATCTGATAAGAATAATAAAAATTATATATACAAAACTACAGTACCTAATAAAAACCATACACACAAGCCTACAGTACCTAATAAGAATGATATGGACAAGCCCACGATACCTAATACGAATGATATAGATAAACCTACAGTACCTAATAAGAATGATACCGACAAGCCTACTGTACCTCAAAGAATGATACAGACAAGCCGACTGTACTAATAAGAATGATACAGACAAGCCTACTGTACATAATAAGAATGATACAGACAAGCCTACTGTACCTAATAAGAATGATACAGACAAGCCTACTGTACCTAATAAGAATGATGCAGACAAGCCTACAGTACGCAATGTTATAGATTATGAAGCAAATAAAGAAACCTTTATTATTATTTCTGTGCTTGCTGTTTGTTGCTGGCGCAATTTACCTTTTTAAATAGATTAACGTAGTAACTAGCTAGTCAATAGATTATTTCGCAGAATAATCTCTAATCCTATTTGTTACTGCAAATAAACATTTAAGTGCAATTGCAAAGAACAATCAAATTAATACAAGAACTAACAAAGTGGCATTATCGACTATTAAAAACAATTTTCTTTTCTGCTGATGTTAAAAGTCAGCCTATTACACTATCAATGATGCCAGAGAATGTTACTGCTGCTTTTTGTTTAGCGAAGTTAAACAAATAGCCTGTTTTATTTTTCATACCTTTTTAATTTAAGAAATATCTAGATATAAGGAATGCAAATTTAGTAAAAGTCACAATTACATAAAGATAGTATCTGTCAACCACGTCTTTCTATACGGTTGTTGAACGTGTGGCATATACAATATTTTATAGCACAAATTTATAAACATGCCTCTTAAGAAGTGTGGAAAATAACTTAATCTTCGAAATTAGCAAACAACAATTAATGTGCAGAAAGAAACTCGAAAATGTACAGTAATACAAAACTTAAATTTCGATATATTTTCGTGGAGGAAAAAAAAATGTCAATCAGTTGTGACGGCGAAAGGGCGCATGTTGCATATTAGAAAATACAAAATCAGCAAACTGAAGTGAAAAAAAGATGTGATGAAACATGTAGAAAAGACAAGTAGTAATATAATAGCAACATAATTATGTTAGGACGAACTGTGGCGCTCATCGGTCAAGAAGAAAAGAAAACAACAAAAGATGCGAAAGAAATATAATAATGACTGCAAAACCATGTATAGAAAAAGTCTTCCATGGTTATGTTGTGATCAAAGTGTGAGGATCTTAAATGTTTATAGATATGTGCATACTAGTGTTGTAATATAAATTACTTATCATTGTTGATCACAATGCGAGTTTCAAAGGGGTCTTGTAAGAAAGTAATGCAAATATACATGCAGAGGGTTTTGGAGGAGGAATAAAAAAACGATTATCGTATGGTATTATCAACTGGGAACAAGTGGGTAGCCATAAACAAAGATACAATGTACCACTTAGTTACTACATAAACTTTGTTGTCACATAAATTTAGTTACCACGTAATCTTAGTTAACATTGTTACGACCCTATGGCTCAAACAAACGTAACAAAAAGAAATTGAAACCAACAATGTTTGTAAAAAATCAACAAACAATTTATTTTAAATAATTAATGTGAAAATAAAAATACACTTACAGTTTCGTGTATTAAAATCCACATAATCCAACAATTATTAGTGTCATAATCACAAGTCCTGTATATATAGACACTATAAAATGTTCCAAGTTAATGAATGTTACAAGTTAATGAATGTTCCAAATGAATCTTCGTAATGAACGAATGTTCCGAAAGATTGAGTCTTCGTAATGAACGAATGTTCCGAATAGATGATGGTTCCGAATGAATGAGTCTGGACTGTCATGATGTTCCAAAATAATATAATCCAGATCATCTTTAAGAAATTCAGAGGCATCCGAGAAAGTCCTAAATATAACTCCAGGTAGCTCTGATGAATGGTCCAATAAATAATTCCTTTCGAATTATCTATACAGCATGGCATAGCATTACAGCATGATTCCACCTCGGCTATTATTTCAAACGATCTGATGATTCCAAAAAGCTGATGATAAAAAAAACAGTTCTTTGCAACTCAAGATCTGAATTGGAATGGAAATAATTCGTATTTCTAGGTCTTTTATACAACTTGCAAATGGCACATTTCACAACAGGAAACGTGTCATATTATGACCATGAATGCAATACTAAATGAGTCTATTAATGAAACTGTATCCCAGATACAGTAAACAACTCTGACCTTGAACAAAAAGGTCAGTAAACATGTTGTTATTTGATTAATAGTACAACTAAACCCAACTTAAATATGACTCACTATTTGACACAACTTTAAAGTAGAGTCATAGGCCAAAAGTTTAAGCACATTATAGATTCCATATACATAATTCCGTAACAATATAAACAATTATGCCATAAATTGTCACAAAAATGTATACCAAATAAATACATTTAAATACCTGTCTATACTAAGATCAAGTGATATCTGGAAATTTAAAATAAGAATTTAGTAAATGTAGGAGGTTTTGTTTGTTTGTTTTATGTGGTTTAACGCCATTTTTCAGTGGATGATAGGCTATGTATGGCAGCCAGTATATTTTGGTGGAGAAAGAACCCGGGAAGAACTACCGACTTACGGCAAGCTACTGGCAACCTTTCTCACACACCCACGTTGGTCGAGCCGAGACTCAAACTCGCGCGGAAAGAGGTGATATGTGTGAGTGATCTGTAAAGCGAGCGCCTTAGATCACTCGGCCACTAGGGGACCCTAGTAAAATTGACAATTACTGAGAGCGACGAACAATTTATTAAACATATTTCAAATTGTAAAATGTAGAAAATATGTATAATTTGTCGAAGCATACACTTTAAATTTTTACGTAAATTAGCAAGGCAATAATGATATTTACTAATTCTTGCTATGTAGCGGTCAAGGTTACGAGAGATGGTATTTAGCAATCACGCCTTTCAACACGGGTGTTAAACTTGTAGCAGATATAACATATTGTATCACTAATTTAGATAACATACCTCTCTAGTAGTATGCAAAATAAGATAATCGGTGAAATTAACAAGCAAAACGAGGAAGAAGCTTTACAAATGTACAGAAATACAATACTGGGTGGAACTGAATGTATAAGTACTTTCATGAGAAAAAATGTCAGTTGGGTATATGGGCGAAAGGGTACATGTTGCAATTACAAAAATACACAGTGAGCAAAAATAACAAACTGAAGTAAGGAAAAGTGTATTGAACCTGTAAGAAGGGCAGGCAGTAGTAAAACAAAAATGTAATAGGTTTAAGGCGAACTGTGGCTTTCATGGGTCATGAACTGGAGTTCGATATTGTCCTCAGAGGTAGATGGATGAGGCTCTAAAGGTTCATTGAACAGAGTATTCAAATCTACACCAGGTATTTAGTTGTAGGTTCCAAATGTTATCTCTATTGCTTGTGAGTCAAAATTTTACGATATTCCAGTGAATTCTGACATTTTCACTTGTTCAGATTCACTATTGACTTTGTTCTTTTCTTTGTGTCAAGTCTATACTCAGGAGATGTAAGCTCTCTTTTCTTGTCAGTTGGCTGCCCAGGGATAGATGACGGGATTTCACTCATACAAAGTACGCCTAACTTTCTGCTGAACACTATACTACAAAAGTCTCGTGCGTGACCTAGTTACTGGTTCTAGGACATGTACATGCCATACAGTTTACAAATAGGGCAGCTAGATTAAATAATATGTACATGCCAATAGGTGATGAATGATGAATGTATTGGAAGGAATCAGCATCTTTGACATCAGAATTGTATAAACAATATTGACCTCCACAAACTACTCATATGGATGTTAGTTACTAGAACTCACAAAATTACCTGAGGCGCTACATATTTTCTGCATTTTGTCCAGTTCCAGGAGAAAACTTCCGACCATCCGCCATTTCCCCCATTTTTTTGTATTGTATGGCTCCTATCAATACAGAAGTGTTGTTAGTGTGTTGCACTAGTGCGCAGGAACATTTTAAATTTTCAGGTTTTGTGTTGCCTTATCTCTATAAGTGTCTTGCGCTACAGCACTAGAATTTTTGTGTGTTGACGTTGTAAAATTTTGTTGTCGCTTTTAATATACAAGTGTGACAGTGCAAAAATATACTTCGCGAGTACGCTATAAATTTGGATATTCTTATTTTTATTTTTATTTTTTTGCCGTTTTACTACACGAATGTTTTAGCATACAAATATTACAATTTCCTAGCGAGCTTTAAATTTTTTATTAAAATGTTTGTGTTATCGTATTTTTCCCCTGTACGAGTATGTTAGTGGTAAAATATATTACACTGCGGTAGAAGTTAGAAGTATTTTTAATTCATGGGATAGTTCAGTCATTTATATGGCATTTAAAGATCAGGTTTAAAAACTTGAACTATTATGGTTTTCATTAGAATCAATGTCAGATATGTTTTAACACACCTCTTGGATTTTAAAATTAAGCTAATGCCTGTCCTTAATTGCTTGTTTGTTCGTCTATCCCTCCTGTTAAATGTCCATAGAAGGCTATGTTTGTGCATGTGTGTAAGCACTCCTACTCTTTTTTCTTCTTTCACTCCTTTTATGATAGTGTATAAGTATGTCTGTTTATGTATGTGAGCATTCCCACTCTTTTCTCTTCTTTCACTCCATGTATAATAGTGTATAAGTATATTTTTCTAAGTGTGAGCACTCCTACCCTTTAGTCAGTACATGAGTGCGTCTTGGTAAGTCAAAACAGCGTAGTAAATGTGGGGTGTTGATAGTAAGTGTGAGTGTGGGTGACGGATAGTACATGACTGGGTATTGGATAGTAGATAACTGGGTATTGGTCACTTCAAACGGCGTGTTGGATAGTAGGTGTAGTTTAACATTACATTTCCCATCTTGTCCCAGTCTATCCCACTATACAACTACTGCTGTATATCAAACAAGAGAACTTGACTAAGTAGCAATATCTCTCCTTTGTACCAAAATACTCGTTTTTCATGGCAATCGAGTTTATATTCTTTTGTTTGCAAGGTAAAGAATTTTATAACGCTATCACACTACACACTAGAAACTTATGAACGTTTGATTTGGACGAAACTGCATCCGAATAACTGAAAAAAAACTTTACTTTCAGAATACATGGATTTAAAATGTGTACCTATTTAGTATCTTAGCATTTCTGTAGTGAATCTGTAGATTCCACCAGCCACGCCAGAGGTCCCCTTAATCCCTTGATCTGTACGTGCAAACTTAAAAACTAAACATAAAATCCTTGGCTAAAAATTACACTCGTTTTAAAAATTGACCTTTGGTAATATTGGTAATAACTAGACATATATATATATATATATATATATATATATATATATATATATATATATATATATATATATATATATATCAATAATATTATCATACAGGTATACAGGTTAGAGAATTTTAATTCGTGCTCTACGGAGATGTGATGTGTGCATGGTCAAGATGGTACAGGGGTTGGTGTTTACAGGCAAGGCGATAGGTGCCGTAACCCGCGGATCCGGGTTCGAATCTCCGCAGAGTACAAATTAAAACTCTCTAACCTATATGATAATATTATTTATTCGTATTTACAAATTCTGTTAATGTTATCAAGTTATCAAGCATTCTCCTGTAAAATCCAGGGACAGCACTTTCCGCTCTGGTTGGTGTATATTTTTAATTCTCTCTCTCTCTCTCTCTCTCTCTCTCTCTCTCTCTATATATATATATATATATATATGTGTGTGTGTGTGTGTGTGTGTGTGTGTGTGTTTTCTCATGCAATAGCAATGGATAAGCATCTTTATATATATATATATATACATACATATATATTCATATATATATATATATATATATATATATATATATATATATATATATTTAGACCAATTGTGACTGAGAACAAATCACCCTAGTTGTTGGGTACTGAAGACAGAAGGTAAAGATCATAAATCCAAGAATTCATTTTAGATATATTAACAATAAGGTCAGTTTTGGGTCAAGTAGCAGAACAAAGCGAGGGTCAAGTACAGATGATATGAATAATACTTGTTTCGCACAAATAATTTAGTAGAATCAGTAGATGAACACTTTATTTTCTTTGTAGTATTTCTGAGGAAACAAATCATACTTGATTTCAGGGGCAATGTTCAAAAGGTAAGGTCAGTGGAATAATTGTGCCATACTTATCACAAAATAAAGTCATACACAGTTGATGGAAGCAAGTCACAAACGTTGCTCTAAAGGCTTGGGATTCAAGTTAAGTTCACGTGATGCTTTTTGCAAGAGCACATCGCATTGAAAAAATAACTGAAAAATAATTGGCCACGATACTACGTAGTATGGTAGACTCTACTGGAATATTTAGACGGCATTTTGATTATAGGGGTCATTTCAAAGTTCAAGGTTCCTAGAATGCAATGCAGTATGTACTTGAAGTTCGGTACAGCAAAACAAATTCTTGTAATGCAAAAACTTATATGCAAAAATTCGATTGCAATATGTTCAAATTTTATGAAGTTTGAAGTTAAGGTCTTTATAACTGGATTCCTAGTTACTCTTCTGAGGGGCAAGGCTCTTCGCAAGTGACTAAACTGCTGAGAATTATTTTTATCATCGTCGCAAGCAACGGGCGATAATCCGCCACACTCCTTTATCATCCGTGGCCTCCTGTGCGGAGATTTCATCTCATGAATATGCAAAAACATGCTTAACCAATAACTGCGAGCTCGAGTATATTTTTCTCGCCATTGTGACCACACATGATCTTTCAGTCTGATTGAATGAGCCAATCGAAGTTTCTCTTCCAAGCAGAGTCACTTATTGATTGATAAAACGTGCACTTTTATTGATATGTAGGAGATTGTTACATTGTGTTGTTAATGACGTATTTTTGTTTGTGCGTATTCATGAAAACGACGAAATCTAAACACAGGCAGCTTTGACAGGATTATGGCTCATGGCTTGCGACGATGGAGATTTTATAGCATTGAAGTTGATGATCAGACCAAATCTTTCCTTTTATTAGGTCTAATATGTCAGAAATGCGGCGAGGGTAAACTGTCGGAAGAATACCCCCCAACAACGTTAACTGAAGAATGTGATCACCCTCCATCCATATGTCTGAGGGTACGTTACACACTCTCTCTGTCTCTGTCTCTGTGATATATATATATATATATATATATATATATATATATATATATATATATATATACAATGTGCACTGTATATTTGATATACCACGAGATGTATACATTTTTCATTAAAAGAAAACTAGGCTTGCCGAGTTTCCTTTTAATGAAAAATTTATACAACGAGTGGTATATTAAAGATACAGCGTACATACTATACATATATTTTTTTATACCACATACAAATACACAAACTTGCATTTCCAACGGAGTTGTGCTTGACTATAGGAAAGTGTATATTGATGGAGGGAATGAACTCTTCACATCCCTTCCCAGTGTGTCCGATACAAAATGTAGTTCTGCAGCTATTGTTGCTATTCACAGCCCTTTTGGGAAATTGTTAACTTGCTTCTTTTTTAGCTTCTATTTTTATTGATATTGATTAAATAATTAAAAGAGACGCTTAGGGTTTAAACATGAAAGTCGGTTTAAATGAAAAAAGTAGAACACTATAAACATTGCACTGGAACGAGCCGGGAATACGCTAAGCAAAAAGACATACCAGCAAGAGGTAATTCAGACATTTAAAGTTCTTTTTTTACGGTAGATCTAAGTCATTATTATAATTTATCAACCAAAGCTACTGACCATAATATTGTTTAATGTTCTCTTTTTCTCTCGCTTTGTTTGTCGGTTTGTAGGTCAGATTTTCCATATTAGGTCCAGGGACATCGTTGCATGCAACGGGCGAAAAATCTGCTACGTTCCTTTCTTTTTCACGGATTTTCTAGCTCGTGGCTTGCGACGATGGAGAGAGAGAGAGAGTTATCTGGAACCATTGGGGTAAAACTGACATGCTGGTCGACAAATCAACATAGAGAGGGGGGGGGGGCTGACCATAATATTATTTGCATCATCCATCTGTTTTGTTTCACACTTAGTCGATTAGTCTGTCAGTTTTACCATCATTAATCCAGAGAGTAAGAGACAGAGAGATGGGGGAGGGAGGAGGGAGGGAGGGAGAGATGCCTTCCGACATTGTAATATTTAAAAAATGATCTGCTTTTTTTTTTAACCTTATTCTAGATTCAAAAACAAAAACAAAATAAAGCATCACATAGATTACAGGATGTGTGTGCCGCCTAGCCAAGGAATTTACAGTACGGCCTTCCTGTCTCAACGCTGTTGCAACTTTGTATCAATGATATCGTGTTTCACTGTAGAAAAACCCATGGAAAGTGTACACATATCTTTATAAGGAGTCTGGTTCCCATAGATTACTTGGTATAAGTTCAAGTTCAAGATTTTAATCCAGATCAGATTCTTTTTTCTCTCTCACAGATTTCCATGTATTTTTGTCACATACGGAGAGAGAGAGAAAGAGAGAGAGAGAGCAGAGTTGATCTCGATGAAATTGTATAAAAGATTTAATTCATTTAGAATACGGGGATTAGTTTCTTGTTATTTTCGTATTTTATTAATGGTTAATAAGTGGAACTTCATCACTGATCTAGAGAGTATAGAAGCGATAGTCTACTGTTGAAACCATAATTATATCGTATTCATACGTCATGGGCTAATCACAATTTAATATACCAACAGTATTGGTATATCAAATTGCCTTATACCAAAAATCCATGCTATTTTCAATGTATGTGGTATAAATACATTTACATACATTCTTTTCTATATCCACACATTCTCCCCTTGCCTAATGTTGGATAATATCATTTAAGATCCAATGGTTCTGGATCTTTTCTGCGCTGGGAATGTATCATTAAAATCAATGGAGGATTTATTATTGTCTCGATGTTATGATTCATATGAATTACAGCCTAATTGGTAAATGTTTATTTTTTTATTTTTTGTTTTGTTTTTGTGCTAATCATTTACCATTACACCAAGAGGACCTGAATTGCACAGACTTCAGCTTCAACATCCTTGAATGTTGTTTCATGTATTCGTTTTAGTGCATTGTACAATATGCCAGAGAACAACACATATGTCCACATGAAAGCTGCGAGCAACTTATTGACGAGGATAATAAACAATTGCGTCTGTTTGAAGCCATTCTTGGTGAGCTGTTTCTTGACTACGCTAAAGTTCTGGAGGACAATTTGCGTGTAATACACCCTGGCATTGACGTTCTCTACGTGTCCACCCTAACAGGCGACATGGAAGTGATACCATTTGATACCAGCCTGACCATCAAGAGGTTGAAAGAAGAAGTCAGGGATAGGTTTCATATAGATCCAAAGGACCAGATTTTGCTGTACAACGAAAGGAGACTGAAGGTATTGAACATACACAAATATATGCACTTACTTACAAACATACACGCATCCACTCTTATTTATATAGATACGTAGCAACCACATGCACACACTAATTTTCATTGTAGTCACATCAGTGTTTAATATCGTGCACTCGGCCATTGAAAGTGGTATTACGATCACCATAATTGTAAGTCCCCGTTACTTATTTCATCAGAGCGTTGTTCCTAATAGCCTGTCATCAGTGCAGTGATAAATGTAACACACATTTCCACACAAACTCATTTGCGTATCATTGCGACAATCTTCATGTGACTAATGATTAAAAATAGTGTACTCCAGCTTCAGTAAATTCTTTAGATCATACTTTCACTTGATTATTTTGAAATATAATTTGAGGAAATATATTTAAAAGTAAAATCTTCCTTTTAATACAAACAATTGATACGTGACCTTCTACACGTGAAATTTGCCTTCCTCTTGTAGGTCAAGAAAGGCTCCGGCCAACTGTATACCCTATCTGACTTCTTCGTGGTAAAAAATTCCACAATTTATATTCTTGTTCCCCTTCTCCGTGTCACAGAGGATCTTGATCATGTGGTATTTGACCTTTCCTGGGGTTTTCCCGAAACGCATCCAGATTTTCTTGATGCCTCGTGCTTTGTGTTTCAACGATCCGAATTTGTGCAGCTGATTGATTGGAATCACCCTTCTGATGATTTCTACTTGAATAATGCGGTGGTACATACTCAAGAGATCACAACCAGTAGAGGAAGTATTGGACATCAAAAGATCGATCTATTTCTCAAGCGTCTGCCATCTACCATAACTCACATCTTCTTCACCCTCAGTTCTTGGAAGTCACCAAATCTCTCAGCTTTCTCCAATCCCAGCCTGAAGTTCTTCGACGCACGTGAAAGAAACCGTGACCTTTGTGAAACCACTTTCACACATGCGCTGAACTCCCCGGGAGTGATCATGTGCTCCATCGTCAGAGCTGGCAAAGAGTGGCTGATTCTAGAGTACGGACCGGAGGCCCTGGTGGATGGGAACGCCAAAAGATACAATCCAATCAGACATAAAATCGAGGAGCTGATCAAAGAATCATATGAGATGTAGAGAAGAGTGAAATGACAATCAAGATATCTATTCATTATCACATTCCTCAGAATGGACATGTACCTCACGTACTCAACCCGATTGTTTCTACGCGTGAGAACACAGATTTAACGGTTTAATTTTTTTAAAATAAAATCTTAAGTTAATATTTTATGTCACTCTGAAGTAATCAAATGTCAGTAGGTAACAAAAGGCTATTAGAGGAATGGCATCATGGAATCTGAGTCTGCACGTTATATTAGGTCCACACATGTTTGTAACTTGAACATGTCTCCCTATCGTCATTAGTGTCAGTCAGCTATAGATTAGATTTTAGAATTTCAAATAAACTTGTTGTTTTAGCCGAGCATGGCCTTAATGTGACAGTAGGCAAAGAAGTTTATTACATAAAGGCAATCGGCCAAGACAGGTACATAATAAACATTGTAATTTGATTGTGGCACAAAAATCTGGAAACTGGGTGAAATGCGTATACATCATTGCAGATCTACATATGCATTATTCAGTATGGAGAAGTCTGTCATTATTGATTTTAGTTTTCAGAGAAATGTACATCCTTCAACATTAGAGCTGGGTACTACGAAAAATGTTGTACCGCGGTATTTCTGAACATACCGTGATACGTAGCAAGGTATACCGCAATTATATTAGCGACCAACAATTTTATTTTCTGGGGCAGGGCCCTGACACTTTTTTTGAAAATTTCCGTCTGTCAATAGCTGGAAAAAATATCTTGCTCTGATTTATAGGCAAATAACTCCATATTATATGTATTATATTATTTTATAAAATTAATTATCTTGAGCTAAAAGAAGATAAAATATATTCACTCAAAAGAAAACCGCAACCCCTCCCCCAAAATTTAATAGTCAATACCTTATAGTAGATGAATTTGCTATGTGTATGTTAATTGTTGTATAAGTTGTCATCTACAAATTTTAACTAAAGGGGGATTATTAAGCTTACACTCTAGCTGACACCATGTAAAAAACATTGTGTTCATATTAGAGAGCTTGATGATAAAACTAGGAAGTGTTGACACTGAATCCTACAATTTACTTGCCACTCTATGAATATAATAGGTAGGGATACTTTGAGTGTGATGCCAAACACCCGGGCAAGATATTTATCAGAGAGAGCCAGTAAACATAAAACACACTTACTCAACAAAGGAGAAAATATTTAGTGGACTTGAGAAATTACGTACAATTCAAACAGAAAACAACTGCTCTCCTGAAAATATTAGGATGATTAGCAGTCTTTACAAAGGAATACATGTACTTAACACATTAACATGCGCTAGTAAATAACTAAACAAAATGACATGTTTTTTGTTTTGCTTGTTTTAATCCGAAATTTTTGCAAAAGTTGGAGTTGGCCCAAATATCTTTCACAGCATCCCATTTGGGCCACCACGTTGGCATAAGTGACACATGTCAAATATGTGTTTAAAGGATAATAAATACAATTGTATTTGTAATATTCAAAATTAATTTGTGACAAATACAACTGTTTTGTACAAAAATTATTAATACTTTTTAATTATTTTGTCATGAAAAATGAAAACGTTAATATCATTAAATTCGTAACAAAATTACTCGGGAATTTCCGTACATTCCTTACCGACGGAAACTACCGAAGTACCGGTACAGTGAAAACGTACAGTGGTACGTACCTATAGAAAAAAATACTGCGGTAAACCGTTATACCAGTAATACCGCGCACCTCCATTCAACATATTAGTGTCTATATTACCTAGCATTAATTAAAGCTGACCTTGACAAAAATGTTCTGGGTACGAAATTACCCAGATTTAAGATAATAAGACTATACTGACAGTTTAATAACTCAGTCAATTTGTACATACTTGGACATACTTGGCCTGATCCTAAATCGACGATCTATGTATTTAATTTGAGGCAGATAATAACTTTTGCAATCAATGGTAAGGCGATATTCATCTTAGAGTACATTACAAAAAGGACACAATCTATGTTCAGTAGGAGTTGGATGTGGTCTGTTCCATCTAGTCTAGATCTTGAAGATTCCCCTATCCTTCGATGCCAGTTGTGAACGAACTAGATCTTGAAGATTCCCCTATCCTTCGATGCCAGTTGTGAACGAACTAGATCTTGAAGATTCCCCTATCCTTCGATGCCAGTTGTGAACGAACTAGATCTTGAAGATTCCCCTATCCTTCGATGCCAGTTGTGAACGAACTAGATCTTGAAGATTCCCCTATCCTTCGATGCCAGTTGTGAACGAACTAGTCAGCTAAATTTTGTATGACAGCTAATAATACGCTTTTTTAAATTGCAAACAGAATTTTTGATCCAAGCTTCTCCAAGTCCTCTGTCATTTGCTAATTGTAGTACCGAAAATCCCCAATTTTTCTTCACAGGATAACTTTCTAGATCAGTCAACATTGAAGTGTAGACATTATAAACACATTTCCTGTTATTAACACGAATGATTGTGGTCTAATACTTAAGCATACAATATTGCATATTTCTTTAGAGACATTATCTCCAATTCATCATAAGCAAAATCATTTGGGGTACATTTCCTCACTCCTGATACTTTTTTGGTACAAAATTTTAAGTGTGCATTTTCGGCAGCATAATTCAAGTGAGGACAACACTAATATCAAATAATTTAAATACCATTATGAGAGATGTGTCCCTAAATTTATGCATATAAATAAATGCTTTAGAAGCCTGTCCAGCAAATGTTTGTTGTGCTTCCTGTAATGTGCCATCCAAAGTAAAAATAGTGTCATGAAAAACAAATGTATCTAGTGCCAAATGTATAAATGAATTTATCACAATCCAGTATTATTTTACCCTTCAACATACCAGGGGGCCCCGGGTGGCCGAGTGGTCCAAGGCGCTCGCCTTAACAGATAACTGACATCTGACCTCTGTCTTCGTGGGTTCGAGTCGCGGGCTCGGCCAACGTGGGTATGTGAGAAAGCTTGCCAGTAGCTTCCCGTGGGTCGGTGGTTCTTCGCGGGATTTTCTCGGGTTCTTCCTCCACCAAATATACTGGCCGCCATGTATAGTCTATCATGTGCTGAAAAATGGCGTTAAACCCATAACAACCAACCAAATAAAAATGATATAACTGTTTGTATTTGCTTTTAGGTACCATTTAGTTACCAAGAGCATCCGAACCCTTTTGTAAACCCTCTTTTGTGTCGGAAAAATTGCTATATCATCTTTATAAAGAATCAAGAACAATTTCAATGTAATTAAATCTATCCCTGGAACCTCGTTTTGTGAAAATTCCATTTCTAAATCGTTAATAAACATAGCAAATAAGAAAGGTAATAGACATTCACTTTGCCGTACTTCACTTACACACATAAATTCATCAGACAAAGTATTATTGTACCTAACTCTGCTTTTAACATTTTCATATATAGAATGTATAATATTAAAAACAATTCCATCTAATCCCTAATTTCAGTACTTGGTACCATACTCTATCTCTTGCAACATAATCAAAGGCTTTTGTAAAATCAATCAAAGCGCAATATAGTTTCTTACATGAATTTAGACAAGGGGTCATTAAAACTACAATATAAAAATATTATCTACAATAGACATATTCTCTTTGAACCAAGACTGAGCTTCAATATAAACCTGATAATATTCTGCCCCTCAATAAGTCTATTATTTAGAATACAGGTTAAATATTTATTTAATACACTTAATAGAATGATGCCTCTATAATTTTCAAACCACATTAATTTACACTCTTTTATGAATAGTGATAACAATTCCGTCAGATCAACTTTCAGGAAAAAGTCATGCATAAAAAATACTATTAAAATTTACTAACAAATATGTCTACGATAGAACTTACAATGAACCTAAAATTCATTTATCAGTTTATCGGGTCCACTGCCCTTGCCACGTTTCAGTTCTCTAATGGCTTTACTTAGATATTCTTATGTAATATCTACATTATATTGTTCAAAAATAATTTCAAGATCCCCCCTTGCATATTCATTATAAAATTCAATAATATCATCATTTTCCACAAAATAAGGATCCTCCAGTATATCGTGCAAATTTGTCAACAGATTTTTCATATACATTTTGGAGCGCTTACAAGTTAAGACTATCGTCACGATATATAGTCAGGTGGTCATCATATGAGGTCAGATGGAAGAAAATATTCCCTAAGAGTCGGGGGATAGTCGTTATATATCGAAGCGTTAGGTTGAGTGTCCATATCGCAAGTAAGTTGACTGCATCGTATCGGTACTGACAGGGACGATATTAGCTTATACGTACAGCGAGTCTGTACACGATATATGGAATTATTAAAGACGAGCTTTACTCGGCCGTTAATGTATATAATTGTACATTAAAAATTGGACTGAAAATTGCTTTTTTCCTTCATTGATCGTTATGATTTAGTCAGAAACCAAAGGCCGTGATGCAAATGTGATATTCTATACCGTTTTGAATAAGATATCGTGAAATCTTTAGAAGTTGCATGACTCTGATGACGGTTTTCGCAATGATTTTACGTCTGTAATACTTGAATTAATTGTCATGCCAACGTTATATTGAGTGGTTTGTCTTTATAATCAACATTTGTAATGTTCTGATATATTGGTTCACATATTTCTTTATAAAGGTCAGTGACCTTGTGAATTATCATAGGCCTAAATGTCTTAAAAACAGTTTGTGACCGATACACATGTATATACAGGCAACTGAACTATATCCACTGAAATATTCATGTCAAGCACTATAACGTAGCACGTTTGAACCGATATTTCAGGGAAAACTACTGATTTGCTTTGGTATCCGAACACGAGGCTTATTTTTTATTTTTGTGGGGTTATTTTGTTTTTGTTTTTTTTTATGTCGACTGTGCGTATTTAATCATCAAAATTTAAACCAATAAGGCGCAACATCCAAAATTTTCAAACATCACATCCATAAGACATGCAATCATGTAAAGTTTTGTAAATTCAGCACTTTCTTTTGTGACTATTGTTTGTCTTGTTTGACTATGTTTTGCAAATGCGTTCGCCGAAGACTCAGTGAGAGTCGAAAGCCCTTAGGGCAGAAGCGCTTAGGTCAGATAAAACTAATTTTTTGAAAACGATATATATATATATATATATATATATATATATATATATATATATATATATATATATATATATATCTATATATATATATAACCATTGTTGGACGAAGAATGTCATGCATTCTAGGTACACGCTCACAGTAAACAGGAAACTTATTGTAAACTAAATATAGTTTCGCAAAATCAACCCATTATGATATTAATTTTTTTTGGGCGGTATAATAAGCCCTTTGAAATTAAGAATCAAGTCACATCAATTAAAGATTACAAATGCTGGTAGATACACCAACAATATACAGATAGAAGAGATAGGAAATACATTTTGAAACCTCAGTACTGAAGATGCAAAGTATATTTTGTATTTTAAATTACCCTTTGACTCTAATATGTATTGGACAAGATGTAGAAAATACTGTTTGTATGTTCCAAACTTGAATATAGAAGAACCGTATACTTGGGTCTTCATTCAGGAAACTATTTGGTTAAGAAACTTTGTTGAACTTAATCATAAACTGTTTTAACCTTCAAAAATGTTAAATGTTTGCATCTGCCTGAGAATCCATTATTGAAAAATAATATCAATATTGTACATATGCAGATGCATATTGGATACATTTGATGTAATCATTTAATATTTACTTATTGCATGGCACACAGTTTATATGTTGACTTTTCTGTCTTCTTCATCATTGCCTTTGTTTTCATGTCAATCATTGCCTATTGAGGACCATTATTTGGAAACAAAACATTCTTATCTTTTCGTATCTAAACTGTGTCTCACAGTGTAACTCCCTTCCAGGCTGTGCCTCACAGTGTAACTCCCTTCCAGACTGTGTCTCACAGTGTAACTCCCTTCCAGACTGTCTCACAGTGTAACTCCCTTCCAGACTGTGATGTAACCACATAAAAATTTTGACTAAACCAAAATAGCAAAACAAGAGATCCTGCTTAAATTTCATAACATGACGACTGACTGAAAGACAAGAAAAGGCACGACAGACTATGTCACGGCTATATTTAACTGCAGGGATTTATTATTGATGGATACAGGCTTGAGATTAGAGGACATTACTCACTGCTATCTTTCAAAGTTTCATACAGCTGAAACAATGTCGTTTTAAAAGTTAATGTAAAGTAGAACGCATTAATAATTTTTTTTATGTATGATTATCACTTTTTAAAAAATAAAACTAATGGTATAACATAGGTAGTCATTTTGTTGTCTCTTTTATTAGATGGTTTAGTCATTGTTTTATTTACCATGTGTTATGTGTCGGTCCGAATTTAATTAAGTACAACATTTCAAACCTTATAATTTAAACGTTTTCAAGACAATCATACCCCTCGCATTCTTTATAAACCATTTTGCATGTGGAAAGTTGATCGTTTGGAATATGAATAATAATGTTGAAGGTCTAATTGGTCTCAAACTCTTTTCCTGAACATCTTAGCTCATTAATGTAATAAACTGGATATTCAGAGCTAAAGTAAAATTTATATTTCAGTAGTGTTAATGGCCATACAATATAGATACAATTCTGAAATAGGAAAAAAAAAACAACTGAGAAAAGGTTATCGCTGGAGGTTAAGTTGACAATATTTAGCTTATCCGGTGGAAGATGAATTAGTTGTATGCATCGTTTCTTCTAGTTTTGTGCGAGTCTTTTTATACAACTGCCTTGAGGAGTACTCATTCATTCTCTACCCAAATCAACTTCCTTCCATCCTCCCCCTCCCCCACCCCTTTATAAACATATCTAACAACGCATGCAGACCAAATGTATATGTTGGTGTTTCCCCTATGATCTAACAAGGGCATCGTAAATATACTTCAAAAATTGCACATTAAACGCGTATTTCATGATCAGAAGGTTGCCTTTTTATAGGGAATTGTTATTATTATTACTATTATTATTATTATTATTATTATTATTTCTCTTGTACAATTAGGAAATGTGCAAGGGGAGTATTTGACATCAACAATTCTTCATATGTAGTCCATCCAAAACATTGCAGGATTAAAATCCTTGAAACAGTTTTTCTCAGTATTAATTTTTCTTCTGAAAGTAAATCTAATACATGGGTAGTTATTGTCACAAAGTAAAAATCTTACCAATAATACCAATAAAAATCAATAATTACTGTGAATATAGGTGACATATAAGAAATTTCCTAATTTTATTAGGCCTTATATTTCTTCTTAGTTCATTGGACGTACCTTTCAAAACGAATGTTGTACCCAGTGAGTAGTCTCTGGTGTGTCCTTGGATTTTGTATTTATTTAGAGAATATAATAAAACTGCTAAAAGGACTGTACAGGTTTCTTAATCAATTTTCAGCTTTAATTTGGAGCAATGAATGTCTTTAAATTATTAACTGACAACTATAAAAACCTTTCAGAATTTCTTTGTTAAAAACACATTTTTTTCTTTTACTTCTTACATGCTCAGATTTCATGCATTGCTATCTCACGTTACTTGTAGTTTCTTGGATGAATGGACAATAATTGGTATGGTATTTAGAATGAACAAAATAGACCGTACCCAGCCATAGGCTGCAAAGACAATTCACTTTGGAAAAGATAATCTCGTTAGTTATATCTGCTCATGTGCTTGTCAAAATATTAGCTGATGAGTCAAACTCTGCCGTGAGCAGTCTGTTCAAAGAAAACAAAATACCACCTTTATGCATCACCGGATGGTGTTAATCAGTAGTGACAAGCTAAAAAAAAAGGACAAGATGCAAAACATCCGCACACTAATCACGTGACCCGCTCAATTGCAACCTACGACAAACTACCCGAGAAATACGACGATACTATCGGGACTCGATGCTCCTGACGACGATTTATCACAGAATTTTCTGCCTTGCAAAGTTATCATTGCCACCTTCAGAAAGCACAGACTTTAAGTAAAGGTGGATATATAATATTAGTAAAAATTTCTAAATCTGGGATAATCAAATTTACATTTCTGTCAGAATATTTCGCAGTTGTGGCAAGTCCGAGGAACCGCATACAGTACATATGATCATGCAAGTATCGAGCAGAAAAATCACAAAAGTTTATTGTATATGTCTCGATCTTTAATTCTAAAATGTATTAAGGTTGGGATTAAATTTGTGCGTTTACTGCATTTTTATTTTATGTATGTATTTATTTATTTATCTTATTGAGTACTTCATATTTATTTATTTATAATAAAAGTAGCTTAATAATCTCGAGGCATAAGATATATCAGTCATTTAAATATTCACTTACCATTGTCTAAAGCTATACGTGGTTTATGAAGAAATATTAGTTGAAGACACCGTATTCCACTCGAATCGGCTTATTAACTCTTATTGCCTCAGACTAAACGTGTATGTGCTGATTTGTCAGTTTCTTGTTAAACATCAAACAAGCTACTACGTCAAAAAAATAACCCTAATTCACATGTTTATCAAGCGAATCAACAAAATAAATGTACCATTGTCAATGTATTGTTTCTAAGCGATTGTCCGACAAAAATAACGGATAATTCCGCGGCTGGAGGTGCGTCACTTAAACGTATGCAGATTGTGTTTGCCTCTGGTTAATGAATGACCTAAGTTTTGGGTACATATATATTTTGCCGCGTACGATCATAAAAAATTATGAAATTAAATTGAGCACATAAATGACCGTTTACATTCGCGACGAACAAAAACGGACATTTTACAACCGAAAAAGGGCAAATTGTTGGAAAGAAAAAAACTGGCGCCAAGTAAGACGGCATGGCGAGGGACAAAACGAACTGGTGCTGGGAAACAAACGGCATGGCGCTAGTAGTATAGTGCGACGGTAAAAGGGGAATACGATGTTAAACAGGGTAACAAGTTTATAGGGATATAAAAGGAATTTAACATTAGGCCGCCACGTTGACATTTATATCACTTGAGGGACAAGGGGGCGTCCTATGTTAAACAGGATAAAAAGATTATAGGAACAAACGGGAATATAACATTAGGCCACCATGTTGAAATTTATATTCTTTGAGGGACAATGGCAGATTATAGGGACAAACCGGAATTTAACATTAGGCCGCCATTATGAATGTATATCACTTTAGAGCCACACTACACCGTCAAAATTGCCGTTGGAGTACCCAGCACTCAGTTATCTACTATACAGGACCCAAACTATACCATCAACACGCGGTCTGGTTGCATGGTATGCCATCACATTCGTCTTCGTTTAACTTTTGGTAAGGTATGTTATATCTTTTCTGTGTGGAATTCATCTTACTCGGTGAACGTTAATACTCAAAATGATATTTATATCTTCGAACTTTTTATATTGGAGAACGGTACTGTATCCACTGCAGATGCAGCCCAACATGGAGTCTACATTTCAGCCATATTATACTCCACTTGAACTTTTCAGCAATGGTACACCGTAGAAACGCTAATCGGCATATATATATATATATATATATATATATATATATATATATATATATATATATATATATATATATATATATATATTGAAAGTGACGTCACGCGTCAGCTGTTGCTATTGCAACAGTAAAAGTCAGTTTTTATCACTAAAATTATGCTACTGCTATAGTAAAAGTCAGTTATTTTTTCTCACTAAAAATATGGTACTAAAACAGTAAGTCTTTTTTTCCCCACTAAAACTGTACTACTACAACAGTAAAGTAAGTTTTCTTCGCTAAAATGTGTAATACTGGAACAGTCAATGTTAGTTCTTCACTAAATTGTGTGCTATTGCAACAGTAAAAGTCAATAAATTGTTGCACCATGAAGGAGAAAACATGAATTTGTTGTTGTTGTTTTTTTTGTTTTTTTTTTAAAGTAAATTTGTTGTAACAAATTACTGACTTTAACTGTTTCAGCAGCACACAATTTAGTGAAGACTCTATGTTGAGGTGCGTCTACAGTGGATACTTCTTATACTCGGAATGATATCATGACTACTGCTGCTGCAGTAGCGAGTATTCTTCCTGAAGAGGATGACTTCAATTTGACTTTGTGCGATTTCTTATCTTCTTTGCAAAAATTTTGCTGGTAATACCACCTTCACCTCCTTCTCCATCTTTACCAGTCTATGATGATTTCAGAAAGAAACAGAAGGAAGAGTTAGATACTTTTTTAGCAACGCAAAAAGAAGAACATACATTTGTTTAACAACAAGAAGAGGAAAAGAGAAAGCAACAAAAGGAGAAGAGAAAAACTTTAAACAGTGAACAGAGAGAGTGAAAAAAAAAACTGTTAGTGTGTTGCAAGATAGTTTGGCAGAGTTGAAACACTTGAGAAAATGTATCAAACTTATTCGGAGAAACCCAAGAGAAAGTGACCTACACTGACACCTAAACCCTCCACTACACAGATGTCAGCAGCCGCAGCAACCACTTCTGCTACTACTACCACAGCAGAAGTAGGACTTAAGCGTGGAATAGGTGTAAGGCGGTTGCAGTCAGGTGTGGGGTATTGATCACTCCAACGGCGTGTTGATGGTATAGTGTGGGTATTGATCACTCCAACGGCGTGTTGATGGTATAGTGTGGGTATTGATCACTCCAACGGTGTGTTGATGGTATAGTGTGGGTATTGATCACTCCAACGGCGTGTTGATGGTATAGTGTGGGTATTGATCACTCCAACGGCGTGTTGATGGTATAGTGTGGGTATTGATCACTCCAACGGCGTGTTGATGGTATAGTGTGGGTATTGATCACTCCAACGGCGTGTTGATGGTATAGTGTGGGTATTGATCACTCCAACGGCGTGTTGATGGTATAGTGTGGGTATTGATCACTCCAACGGCGTGTTGATGGTATAGTGTGGGTGCACATTGGATCTTTAAACCTCCTCCCCATTTGCGGACGCCCATGAACTTACATACGCAGAATACTTTTCTGACATAAACTTTAACCTCATTTCTTTCTTAAAGTGATACCTGGTGATTTACAAATAAATCTACATCTGTATAGTTTCAGTAACAACGTGAATGAATTGAGCACAGCATCAGTTTGTCTCCCATACATAGAAGAAAATGTTTCTTTGAAACTGAAATTTTATGGAGATCATTGCACTCCTTCTTTTGGACAGTCCCAAAATAATGGAATTATTCCACGAAGAACACACTTTTTTTGGAATTTTACCAACTTTACCAAACGAACAATATGTTGGTCAAATTTTATGCAAAATTTTAGTTTGAAACCACCTAAGTTTGGGACACTTAAATCACCTTGTGTGGCAGGGCTTGGTTTGGTTTGGTGTTTTACGGCACAGCAACACAACTAGGTTATTTAGTGCATAGCCATTTGGAGTAAAGTGCTTTGCACAAGGACACACCACGGTAGCTGACCCAAGCTGATCCGATGGTAGGAATCGAACTCGCACCCTTTTAGTCGCGAGTCCGGCACGCTAAGCAGAGCCACCGCGGCTCTCGTGTGGCATGGTAAGGTAATTATTCAATTCATCCTCATCTAAATCACTAAATTTTACATTCCATTTTCTTTATGAACATGGTTCGTAATTGCTATGATGTTTCATATATTGTTTTACAGCTCTCTGCAGCTCTTATAATCAGTAAAATATGAGTGTAAAAATGGGTGTCGAATATCTGAGCTAATGCTTAGATCAAAATGTATTACTGTATTTTTTTATTTTCATTTTTTTTTTTTTTTTTTTTTTTTTTTTTTTTTTTTTTTTTTTTTTTTTTTTTTAGAATTTAGTAGACCTGAAAAAGTTCTAAAATGTTTGTATGAAATATAAAATTACTTATAAAGCTTTCCAATTAAATCCATGAACCATCTTCATTTACAAAGTCATGTATGTATAAAACTCCTTTTACAACCCAATACTTCTACATTACGTTAGAATTTCCAATTCTAATATTGGGACTCATCCACATTTGTGTTTGTAGCAACTCCTCTTTACTTTACAAAATTTATTTTGGTCTATATGTCTTTCTTTAATGAAAATCTATTTAAAACATTTTTTTAAAAATTGTCTATATGTGAAGCACAGGCAGCTAAAATATTCTTCCACTTTGGCTTCGAGTTATTCTTCAAACCTAAGATACCTTAAGGCCGTTTGTGAACATATTGATAACCATCATTTTTATGCCACCTTCAGTGTAATCCTTAGTAATGACTTTTCTTTTAATTATATCTCTTTCCCCACCCCAAACAAATTTATAAAAAAGAGAATCTAGCTCCTTAAGTACATTATGAGGAGGAGTGTTTAAACTCAATAATAAATGAGTACGTTTTGACAGTGCCAAGCTTTGAATAACTAATTGTACCAAATGGTGTGAATAATCTTTTGTACCATTTAAAAAGATTTAGTATAATAATTTAATGTCACCATTTTATTTAAATCTGTAGAACTATGTATACCCAGTTAAGTAAATTCAGATAAATATAAATTATATTCTAAACAGTACCTGGCATTACTTCCTGTTTTACTACCAATCGAGACTGCTTTAGTTTTCTTTTTTAAATGTTTGTGCTAAGGCCTGAACATTTAGAAGATTGATATACCAGGTCCAAAGCCGATTTAAACGACTTTTCATACCAATCAAGACTGGATACTGTGTCATATGCATATTGTGAAAAAAATATAGTCTCTATTATTAATTTTTATTATTTATATTAATTCCCTCTTCATCTGAACTTTTCATAATCATATAAGATAATATCTCTGCACACAGAATGAAAATGTAAGGACAGAGGGGATCTCCTTATCTCCTCTTTTAATATCAAACCATGATGAGCATTGCCAATAACATTTACACACGATTTTATTTTATTGTAAATTATTTTGTATCCACTTGGTAAACTCTTCTCGAAATGTTAAGAAAATTTAAAACATAATTAATTAAGGGCCATGCAAGTTAGAAGCTTCTTCAAAATCAATTAAGGGCCATGCAATTTAGACAGAAGCTTTTTCAAATTCAATTAAGGGCCTTGCAAGTTAGACAGAAGCTTTTTCAAAATCAATCATGAGAAGAAGTCCAGGTTTGTTATTTTCTTTCTTTAAAAAATAAGATGGTATAAATTAAGGATATTTTCCCCTTTGTATCTTCCGTTAATAAAACCAGTTTCATCATTATTAACTATTGTGGGAAATTTTATTTTAATTTATTTGCAATACATGCTGATGAAATTGTATACGATACATTTAATAACAAAATCGGTATCCTATTCCTCAAATACTGTTTAGGTTGAACATCTTTTGGAAGACAAGTTATAATACCTTCTTTTTGAATGGATGACAGAGTTTTAATGAATAATTAATTGCTTTGACAAAATAAGGGTTAATATATTTCCAACACAGCTTGGAAAACTCTACCGTAAATCCATCAAATCCTGGGCTTGTGTTATTTGCCATATTTTTTAGAGCTGCAGTTGTGTCAGCTAAGGCTATACGGCTGTTCATTGAGTCTTTCTGCTTACCAACTAGTCTGGGAATATCCGGATAGATCAGGAGACACCCGAGATCAACTGGATCTACGTTATGAAAGGAATATAATTTCTGATAGTATTATTTTGTTTTCTTTCTTCCATAATTTCTCCATGGTTATTGGTATAAGTTCCATTTAAATAAATTAGGCGTCATTTGACTGATGTAATTCCTATTTTCCAAAATTACAGAAATATTTTGTTACCCGTTCTCCCTGCTCAATCCATTTTCCTCGTGATCTTATTCCCACACCTTCCATTTATTCCTGCCAATTTCTTCCAACGATTTTTTTTTCTTTTGTTTGTTTGTTTGTTTGTTCTCTGAAGTGTGTAATTGACCAGCTTGATCACTTTCTTCCAAAAGATTAATTTCAATGATAAATTTTTTCTCCAGTTGATCTTGACGTTCTTTTATAAATGAACAATATGGAATTGGTTTCCCTCTATTTTCTAAAAGTAACATTTCAAAAAGTTGATCATTTATGATAAAATTCATATCTGAAATTGGAGTTTCCTCAAAATAAAATATCTAATTAGGGCAAATATATTGACTTTTACAAATGATGTATAAAATCAGTATCTCTTAGCAATGAATTATTAAATTTCTAAATTGTTTTATGCTTTTCAGTTTTCTAAAGAGAAAGCTATCTTTACAAGGAAGCGATCAGTCTGATAACCATGTTCTATGACTGAAAATAATGAAAATATTTTCACAAGTAAGAAAAAAGTCCAGTCTTGTTTGCTTGCTTAGTTGGATTGTTTTGTCCATGTAAATATTCAAGTTCCAATATTTCTCTCTCGCCAAATATAAATAAAATTACATTCCACAGGCACAGCAAGAACTACATTTCTGGCCCTGGGATTATTTATGGGGTTATAATTACAGCTTTCATAATATGGATCCATAACTAAATCGAAGTCACTGCCAATAACCACATAATCATTACTAAAGTTATGAATATCAATTTTTCCTTTGTGTAAAAGTTTGGATTGTCCCGGTTAGGGACATAAATATTAACAAGTGTGAATCCAGTGGCGGCGTGAGGGTTTGAGGCGCCTGGGGGCAAGTTCTTTAATGGCGCCCCTACTTTGCCACAGAGAACAGTTTTTATGTCAGTTGCCAACCTTCAACCCCCCCCCCATCTAAGCCCTGAAACCGGGGGCTTATAGGGGGACAATTCCCCCACCCCACCCCACCCCCATCGTGCCGCCACTGGGTGAATCTATAGTTTTGTGCGGATAAATCGAGGAGAAATATATTACATTGTTATCATGCTTGGTGAATTGAAAGTCATTATTTAGCAAAATAGCTACTCCTCTTTAATTAGATGAGAAAGAATTAAATCCAAATTCATACCCCCAAGTTGGTCTTATGTAGTACTCCCACTTTTGAATAAAATGGGTATCTTCTAATAGGAAAATAGAATATCTCTTCTGCTTTAAATAATTAAATGCACATCTGACAACTTTGATACAATCAGGTTCCAAATTATTGCAACTCTAACAAGAGTGTTGAAGCACAATGTTTTTTTTTTTTTTTATGCAGAGATCAAGTATAGTTGTTAGGGGAGCACAATTAGGAACATCCAAGAACGTGTACTTGGTGTTGGGCAAAAAATCCAAACAGGTCGTCCTATGCATTTAACAATAGAACGTCATGTCTGGAAAATCCCAGGAAGTGTTATTTGCTCTGGAGTTACCCCCCTCCCCCAACACACACACACACACACTTCCACCCATCCACTTTCTATGCACATATGTTGGACAGACAGTGAGACAGGGAGTAAGACATTTAGGCTATGTTAATTTTCTGCATATGTTTCCAGGTAAGAATTTTGTACGTATTTTGTTTGTTATACAAATGTATTATTTTACATTTGTTGGGTGACTTTAGTAGCATCAGGAACAAGGTGGGTACCGAGACAAGAATTGTGATTAGCAGTATTAATTTAAAATAAAATATTTTGCTTATGAATAATCCTCAGGCTTCGAACGGTTGTGTGTGATTTTTACTCTGATTATTTTATTGTTCTTTAGTTTTGCAAACATCCTACTGTCGATGATCCACGCCAACTCCACCACTTTAAGTGCCTTAACTTTCTCCAGGAATTCTGATTTTTGTATTATAACGTCTTCCTTGATCACTATTCCAGACCCTTTCAGCTTTTCCTTTTTAGAATCACATCCAGCTTGTTCCTCCTCGACCCAAAATGACAAATAATGGGTCTACTTGCTTCAGCGTCAAACTGTCCCAGGCAATATGCAATGCTAATATAGGTTTCTGTCACCTGCATCTTTACTTTGTTTCTCGGTAGACGGTCTCCACACAGGTTTCTACAGATTCGTTTTTCTGTCTGTCATCAATGCCGTATGTTATTATATTGTTTTTCTTTTGTGTATTGTTCAAGGGCCTCAAGAGACTTATTATTGGCATGCTGGCCCCTAATTTATGCCTTAGTCAGCATTGTGCTGAAGTTCTAACATCTGGAGCCTCTCTTTAAATTTTTCACTTTCTGTCTGCGATTCAAAGAGTTTGCCTCTCAGTATCTCAAACTCTTCACTGATTTTCTGTACCTTCTTCTAGATGTCCCCAGTGATCCTCTTTGAGACTTGATCAATGCGAGTAGATTTAAGGGTAGCTTCAGTTAAGAGGCATTTCAATTGTTTATCAATATAATCTCTGGTAAGCACATTTTTCAAGACATTCAGCCAACTTTTCCAACTTTTTTTCTAGTCTCCATTCTATCTGCCTTTGTGGTCAAAAACATCCCCGCTCTCCAGGAATAACCACTGCCTGACAAACTGCCTGAGAGAAGTTTGATGAGGGGATACCCTGTAATGAACATCAATACACACAGATTGTGGACTCATCGCTCGTAATTTTTTACTGCTTCTCAAACTGTGAGCAAGTTTGTCTCCTTGTCCCGGTATGTTTAGTAAGTTTTTGCATTAAGAAAAGCAAGGTGGAAGTATGTCTGCTGCATTCGAGGCAAATTGGTCACCATGCACCAAATGATATTTGGTGCTACCTAGTGAGATACATGCAGTCTGATAAATCAGCCCCCAAACATGTGCTGATGTGGTGGTTTGGGGACGTGAATTCACCTATCATAAAAACCTGCAATGATTGTAGACAGATGTCCGCAACATACGAGTACAAAAATGGGATGATTATGTAACATTGTAACCAGAACACTGTCAATTGATCCACCCATTTTGTAATTTGATTCTTTGTTGAACCGTGATAACAGTTACATGACGAAATATCCATCATCTGACAGTCATATGACAAATCTACAGAATGTGTGAAGTTGCATCTAATTAGTTGCTTGATATTGATGGAACAGTCGATTATCTGCCAATGTTGCCAGATAATGCGAAAGGTGACAATAGGTATTGTTGTGTTATTCCACGTGGATTTACAAGTTACAAGGCCCTTCAATTTATTGTAACTCAAGAGACACAAGAAATATCTCTAGTGTCTAAAAGCAATCGATATGAGCACTCCTGTTGTGAACAAATCTGTCTGCAATAATTGCAGGGTTTATGAATAAGTGAGATCATACCCATGAAGCACCCAACATATCAGCACAGGTTCGGGGGCTGAATTATCTAACTAAGATGCAGTGAGTGGGTCTTACTTGAGCATGATGTAATATAGTTACCCTATTTATGGAACTGGGGTTGTAACTTTACATTTCTTGCGACTACATGCCTCCGACTTCTGATATTTTCTCTCTGTGAAGATATATACAACAATGAATATAGAACGTCATTACAATGAGCAAATTCTAAGAAATGATCAGACAGACTAATATAGTTTAGTCTTTAATACAGGTAAAACATTTGCATGAATAAATGAGGTTCCCCATGGGGTATATATGAGATTCAATAAGAACATAACACACTAATGGTTTATCTACATTTACTTTGTAAAATTTTACACCTGTTGCATACTGATCATAACTTTCTCTAGAAAGAACTTGCTCAACTGAAGCACATTTATGCAAGTCATCCACTTCTTCAGAAATGTTTCAACTTCAAAATACTTAAAATACTGTATTTTTCTATTAAATAAATGCTGTTTAAAGCTTGTTAAAATGTGATATATGAGGATGGGAATTACAATACTTGCACTTATAAATGTAATAGTTTGCATGCAATAAGATAAAATTGAATACATCATCTACTTCTTGCCTATTGTATATACCAAACAACACCTTTCTTTCGATAAATTGCAATTTTGTATACGAGTACATTTAGTAGTAATCAGTGACACAAAGTGTGCCCCAAATCTCTGAACTATATTACATTTCCCCAAAAATATAGCATATGGATTCAGAAAACAGACCACAAAAAAACATGTATTATTATCTATTATACAAATTTTATATAAAAATATGTGTGTAGCAATAATTCTGGGCAGAATCATTATCTGGAACCACCTTATTTGTGGACAGTTTGTTTATCTGAATTTAAGTGAGAACATTTCTTGCCCATTATCATTTTCTATTTGACCAAATTCTCTGTACAACTTGCCTCTTAATGTAGGAATTTCCCCAACTTTGATCAATTTCTTGTAAATACTGTTTCAACCCTTTTTGTCCGCTACAATATAAAGTAGTTTAGAGCTGATACACGAATCTGCGAGTTTTTCTGTTTGTCTGATACCAACTTTTGTCCGATATTCAATTATTTATCTTATTAAGCCTTGATATACTAACTATTTGTCTGAATTGAAAAAAAGAGTTGAAACTGATTCATATTAAACCACAGTCCACTAGCATCCACTAAGTCGTTAATGCTTCTAATTCCATGTTCAAACCAATTCTTAAAAAAAACCCAAAAAACAATGCTTCTAATTCCATGTTCAAACCAATTCTTATAAAAAACAAAAAACAAAACAAAACTAAAAAAAAAAAAAAAAAGATTGACCACCTACTCTAATATTGTAATTATGCCATGCAGGACTGTCTAAAAACAGTAAGTGTATCAACTGAAAAAGTATTTTCAAAATTGATCTATGTGTAAAAAAGCATCTCTCCAAAAAATATTAAGTAACCTAAAAAAATTTCTTCAGATTTTCTACCCCAAACAAGTGGAAATTAGTGATATTTTGGCAAGATGCCTCGAAAATGTGTTTCCATTTTGTAGATGTAGTTGTAAGTCATCTAATCCAAGCGATCTTTAATGCTTCTACGAATGCAAATGCATCTATCATTCTTAAACCTCCCAAGTCATAATCATTAATAACTCCTTTTCTTCTGATTTTATCAATTGAATTATTCCACATAAGTTTATAAAATATATTGTTAATTTCGATTCAAATTTTCTTTGATGGTGATGGTAAGGACAGAAGTAGATGGCTTATTTAAGATAATGCTAAAATTTCTACAACTGTGATTCCACCAAATGGTTCAAGAGCTCTCTTTGACCACTGGTTTAATAATTTTTTATTTCTTTAATTTTATTTTCACAATTATTATTTCTACCATTTTTTCAAGCTTAGTTGAAAATTTTACACCTAGTAATGTAAACTCACTGTCTCCACAATTTATGTGATAACTCGGACAAAATCTATCCTCACTTCCAACTTTACTTCCAAATCAGATAACCTTAGTCTTATCAATACTGACGCTAAGTTCAGAAATTTTAGAATAGTAAAATAAAGATCAAGGGCTGACTTTAAGGATTTACTATTCAAATCCAGGGTACAAAAAGGTATTATCTGCATACTGAGAGATCAAATATTCTCTATTATTAATTTGTATTCCTTTAAATCATAATCCCTGTAAGCAACGTTTATGCGTCATCAGGTTGTACCCTACTTCCAAGCTCTGCAAGTTCAACATCATTTATGATACACCAAAGCGGATGGTTTTACAGAAAAGGAAAAAAATGTAGTTCTACAATGATACCAAACATAATTTTTGCTGGCCTTAAAAAGTACAGAGAAAAAAACATAATTTTTTAGACCCGATTTATTTAGGCAGAAAAATACCTGTTTCGGAACACTAGTTTGTGTCCAGATTTTAGACTTTATGGCCTTAGATCTAAAGCAGACCAGTCCGAACTGAACACGGACTGATGAAACTTTGCAAAAAGTAGGATAAGTTTGAGATATGGAGTAAAAAGGGGCCAGGACATGAAAATCATGGGTCCAATAAAAAAAATAAAAAGAAAAAAAGAAGTCCACTTATTCACCCTTCTGCACATAATAACCAATTGAAAACATCATCTTTTATACACCTAGGCATCCGGCTGAACGAAATTTCTTGGAAAAAGATGTGTTTGGATGCATTCATAAGTAACCCCCAAAATGCATTTCCTACCCCCACTGCAGGTACAAATGAAAATAATCTTCAGGGGACAATGAGCTAATGTTTGTACTATCTCTTACAATGTGTGCCAGTATCTCTGCACAAAGGATGTATATATATATATATATATATATATATATATATATATATATATATATATATATATATATATATATATATATATATGGAGATAAGGGGTCTCCTTGCCTACATCCTCTTTGTTTGTAAAACCAAGAAGAGATGTAGCTATTTACTGTCACACAAGATTTTATATTATTATAAAAAGTTGATATCCAGTTTTTAATAGAATTTCCAAAATTGGAAAAAGATAAGACGTTCTCAATGTAGGACCAAGTAAATGAACCAAAGGCCTTCTCAAAGTCGATTAATAAATCCGGAATTTTGTGTTTTTCAATGTAAAACATTAAATCATACAAGGTTCTAACATTTTCCCCAATATATATACCTTTAATAAAACCAGTCTGATCCTCCTTTATAAGGTGAGGTAAGATGCTTTTCACTCTATTTGCTATACAAGCAGAGGCCATTTTATATGAAACATTCACTAATGTTATTGGTCTCCAGTTCTTAACATACTGCTTTGGTTTGTTGCCTTTTGGTATACAAGTAATTATTCCCTCTTTCTGTGTGTTTGAAAGTTCCCCTATACTGTAACCATAGTTTATGGATCTGACAAGAAAATGACATAAATCTTTCAAAATAAACTTTAAAAGCTCAGTAGTATAACTATCTGAACCTGGACTTTTATTGTTTGCCATCTGTTTCAAACATCCTAATGCTTCCTCACAAAATATAGGACCTTCTAATGATAGTTTCTGTAAGCTATCTAGTTTTGGAATATCCACATTCATATTATTAAAAAGACCCATTTAAATTGATGGAATCTACTTCCCTGTATTTATACAAATGCTCAAAATATTTCATAGTTTCTTGTACAATTTCCTTTTGAGTTAATGTCTGTGACCCATCATCCCTTATTAACATAGGCATCATTTTACTAACATAATTTCTGTTCTCAAGGGTTCAGACATACCTTGTAACCTTTTCTCCTTTGTCAACCCATTTTGCTCTAGAATGGATCATAACCCCATTCACTTTGTTTCTCCTGTATTCCATCAACTCTTCCTTTTTCCTTCTCAGTTCAAGAGAATTTTTTAAAGTTTCACAATCTTTTTCTAATTCCTTAATTTCCTTTAGAACTATGCTTCTCTTTTAATGTTCTCTTTTATCTTGTATGTGACATAAGAAATAGTTTCACCCCTTATTTCTAATAATAATAATGTTTAAAAAAATAATTGATCATTTATCATAAATGGTACTTGACATTCATTATGTGAAATCTCAAGTGGGTTTTCAGCATATTTTTCTACAACATCATGTACAGTTTACATATTCTGCATCTTTCAATAAAGAATTATTAAACTTCCAAAAATCTTTTCGCTTTTAATAATCACCATAGAGCGATCTGTTCTGTACCCAGGTTCAGTCAAGCTTCCTTTACATCCACTAATAGATGTTCTGATGTAAAAAAAAATAAATAATCTAACCTGGCTTGCTTTAAAGGGTTTGTTTTTCTCCAAGTATACCTGTGAGCATCCATATTTAATTCCCTCCGAATATCAATCAAATCAAATTCATGACATAGATCAAGGACTTTTTCCCTTGCCTTGGGAGTATTGATATTTAAATAATTATAAGTGTCTATAGTAGGATTCATGGTACGATTAAAGTCACCTGCTAAAATTATATTTTCACTATGTACATGAGTAATATCCCTTGCTATCTCTTCACAGAAGACTGGCGTATCTTTGTTTGGACCATATATATTTATTAAAGTCATTCTGCGGTTCTGAATACTAATATTTAAAATGAGCTTAGTACCCTGATTATCACCTTTAATACTATGTACTTTGAATTCAAAATTATTAATTGGTAAAATAGCAACACCCCTAGGATTAGATATATTTGAACTAAAGAAACATTCATATCCCCATGTGGTCCTAATATATTTTTCATATTCTTAACAAAATATGTATCTTGTACAAAATATATGAAAAATGTTTTTGCTTTCAAAAATTGAGAACATCTCTTCTCTTCTTAGGGTCCCCCTGTCCTCTACACTTTATTATACAGATCTGAATACCTTCCATTTTGCTACTTCATGAAAATTGTAACTACAGATGTACCTGACCAATGCAAGCACTAATTGTGCAGAGATTCTGTTACACAAAATAAGGGAAAGTTGTTTACATTTTGCCAATGTCTTCTGTTTAAGGTATGAATATCAAAGCAATTAAAGGTCAAATAATGTTGGTTTATTATTAATGTACAGTATTTCAGTAATCCATAATGGCTAGCCAGTCAAGGCACAGCATAGTGAAGACATTTTTTTAATATTTTGTATGGAGTAAGGGAGATAACTCCATATAGTACCTCTCTACAAGTTTATTTCTGTGTATATTTGAAAATATTAAAGCTTCTAACTGATACTTTAATAAAGTATATTCTTTACAGAGTACATTCATATATATTACTAATTTGCAAACTTCATACAATACAAACAAAATCATTGCATGCCAAACAACGCCATTTTTCAGCACTGGTACGTCGTGCAGACAATGAGTGGAGACGTGTTCCAGTATAAAATAGAAGGGTGACCTGCCAGAGACTTCAGACTTACTCCTGACCTCTAAGATGGCTCCCAAACGTGCACACCGCCACCACCACCAAAAGAAGAAAACCAAAAAAGGACTTCCACCTCGTTTGGCTAAACATTGGGACATCTTGTCTGTCCTGACCAAATCCAATCCTCCCATGCGAAAACAACTCATTCAAACAGCCCCTAAAGAAATCATCGATACCGTGTGTGAATGTTGTTTGAACGTCTTGAAAGGAACGGTACCTTTGTCCAAGATACAGAAACAGAAATTAGGCAAACATCGGAACGTTCTTCGCCAAATGGTGAAAAAGAAAATACCTCTCCAACAAAAGAAAACAAATGTTGGTGCAACGAGGAGGATTTCTACCCATGCTGATAGGACCGTTGTTAAAAATAGCGGCTCCTTTGTTAGGAACGATTGCTGGACCGCTTTTAGGAGGAGTCGTGCGATAAAAAAAAAGAAGATAAAAAGGACACCCTTCTCTGGAAAGACCACACATTTTTGTACCTTTGGATGAAATGGAAGGACGAAAACTGACTTTAGTACCTTACAAACGATGGATGGAATTTCATCGTTGGAACGAACAACGGATACCTCATTTACCACCCAATCCTAATCTCAACGACATGTCACAGTTACAACAAGAATTACAAGCGCTGATGGATCGAAGCGATTTGTCAGAAACAGAAAAATCGCAACGGTACCGTCAACTCTTACAACTTCTGCAACTCTTTCACCAAAAAGCTGTAGACGAAACAGCTCCACCCACTCTGAGAGATTTGAAAACCCTGATGAAAAGTGAACCTAAAGTCACCGCCACCACCAAAACAGACACCGCCACGGGGATGACAAAAGAAGAAGACGACGAGCCTCGAGAAGTGTTTCAAACTCCGTCTGCTGGTATCTCTAGTAAAATTGCCGCGTCCTTGTTGACACCCTCACCTACCCCTCATCGAGAAAAAATGAAAGATTGGGTTCATAAGAGTATGTCCACTCCTTCAGCAGAAGAAAAAAAGAAAGACAGCAAGACTGAAGTGTAAAAAGAGACCAAGAAAAAACCTACCATCATTACCCTTCTTCACTACCCACTCCTCCTGTGGCTCGTCAAACGCGTCAAGCCACTTCGTCCAAACCTCACGACACCCAAAGTAGTAGCATCGAACAGTGGGTGACTTATTGATCAATCATGGAGAAACTTTTAGCCAGCATTTATTACAATCCTGGCCATGCTGCTGGTTACGGAGGAGTTCAAAAATTGTATCGAGCTGCTAAAAGTAAATTGAAAAGTGTACGTTTGCCAGAAGTACGACGATGGTTACACGAACAATCAACGTACACGTTACACAAACCCATTCGACGAAAATTTTCTAGAAGTCCAACCCAAGTGGAAGGCATCGATCATCAATGGCAAGCCGATTTAGCCGACGTCTCTCATTTGGCAGCCTACAATCGTGGTCACAAATATTTGTTTTGTGTCATCGACGTGTTTTCCAAATTTGCTTGGGTCGTGCCTTTGACTTCTAAAAGCAGTGCCGAATTGGTACGTGCCTTAAAACTGGTGTTAAAACAAAGTGGTCGTCACCCTTTACGATGGCAAACCGACAAAGGCACCGAATTTCTAAACCAAGCTTTTCAAAAAGAATTGAAACAAAGACAATTTCTTTTTTTTCCACCGAAAATCCTGAAACCAAAGCCAGTGTCGTGGAACGTTTTCAAAGAACTTTGAAAGAACGCATGTGGAAATATTTTACACATCAACATACTCTCAAGTACATCGACGTGTTACCACGTTTGGTCAAAGCGTACAATCAATCGTACCATCGAAGCATCGGATGTGCCCCCGAAGAAGTCAGCCTTGAAAACGAAGTGACAGTGTTTGATCGATTGTTTGGTACACCCCAGAGGAGACCCCAGAAGAAAACCTTGATAGAGTTAAAGACGGGAGATTGGGTTCGCATCGGAAAAACCAAACGCACTTTTGACAAAGGTTATTTACCCAACTGGACCACCGAATTGTTTCGTGTCACTACACCCGTGCGTGGACGCAAGCCTTCCGTCTATAAATTGGAAGACATGCACGGTGAAGTACTCAAAGGAACATTTTACTTGCCTGAGTTACAACGAGTGACCAAAAGAGAATACGCCTTGTACGACATCGAAAGCATTCTCGAACAAAAAACACGCAAAGTGGGCAAACGTCGAGTAGAAGAAGTCAAAGTACGTTGGAAAAGGATAGCCTCCTAGTTTTGATTCTTGGATTGCCGCTTCCCAAGTCATCGACTATAAAAAGAAGAAGTAACTCAACATGCCATTCAACACAGCAGCCACGACCTCGACTTATTCGCAGAGTTCTTCTCTTCAAGAATTACAAAAACAACCGCTCTGGGTGTGGTGTGGTGAACGTGTGCCTAAAAATCAAATCGTCTTTTTCTGCCAAATTTTTCTGGTGTATTGTGTCATCGGAGCAGCTATTGCCAATTTGAGTTTGCAACAAGGGGACAAACAATTGTGGACCATTCTACTCAGCAGTTGCATCGGTTATCTTTTACCCAGTCCCTCTTTGAAATTTACGACGACGATGGACAACAGTCAGCACAACAACAGCAGCCAACACCACGGTAGTACGACCAACGCCAGTCCACCTTCTTCCAGTCACCATAAAACCAGTCCTCTTTTGGAACCATTTGAACATCATTCTCCTGTCCACTCGAGTGACTCCTCGGAGAGCAAAACTTTGGACCTACTATGAATGACCAATTTTATTTAACTTTACCCAGTGACAGTTCCATGGATGTGTTTCCCAACAACAAATTATGTTGTTTCACAGCCAAATTACCTCAGGCCATCAAATTGGATCACGTAGCTAATTGGGAAGTGGCTTTGGTAGAAATCATTCATCCTACACAAATCCAAAACATCAACGAAGGTCAAAACACTTTCATCGTGGAAATCTTGAACCCAAAAATGCAAGATGAGTTGGAAAAAAATGATCCTAAAATGTGGGAATCAAAGAAAAGGGTAGTAGATAATCCGAACTCTCCTGTCTTGTCGCAGTATACCATGAGAATTCCTCCAGGGTATTATTTTACTTCTGAACATTTGGTGGACACGATTGCAACCATGTTCACAGCCCAATTTGGCCCAGCCTTAATCAGTGCCCAAAAATGGGTACGAATCGCTTACCATTCTGTGTCACGCCGTTTCCTCTTGCAATTTTTAAAAAGAGAAGGGGAACTCATTGGTGAGAAAGACAAAGGCTTACCCGTGGAGGAGAAAAGACCCTTAACCATCGAATTTTCTTCTGGATTGTATGCTATTTTGGGTGGAAATAAAAAGTATACTAATCTATCAGTCGCAAGCAACGTAGAATTCGGACATGCTTTTAAAACCCCTATCGAATTGAACGTTGAACTGAATTTAATGTTTGTGTACTCCGATGTGGTGGATTACAACGTGGTGGGACACACAGCCGCTCCGTTACTGAGAGTCATTCCTTTCAAAGTGGATTCTGCTGCTGGTGCGTACGAAGAAGATGGTGGAAACACCTATCACGTTCACTGTGAATTTGTACACCCTCATTATCTTCCAGTCAGTAAATCGTATTTTGACACTGTCAACATTAGTATAAAAGGAGATTTGGGACAAAGTGTGCCATTCATTGACAAAGGAAAAGTCACGGTGAAACTACATTTTTGAAAAAGGTTCTCCAACGCATTGTAACATCCCAAAAAATGTATCCAGTGTACCGAGGAGTGGCTCGACAACGAGGACATGGTTTAGGAGATATGTTAAGATCGGCTTTTCGGACGGTAGCCCCTATTTTGAAACCTATGGTGACTCGAGGATTGCATGCCTTAAAAGATGCCGCTTTGACACAAGGAAAAGAATTTCTGCAAAACGTCCTCATCGACAAACAAAATCCCAAAGAAGCCTTTATGAGAGCAGGCAAAAATGTGTTGATGCACACTGGCAAAGATCTTTTGGGGCTCCGAGAGAGTCCTATAAATTCACTTCACGCTTCTGGCCTTGGCATTACTTCTTCCTCCACTTCACAGCAAGGACAAGGCAGAAAGAGAATTAGACGTGTTTGATTACTAAGCCTCTGAAAAAAATGATGCACCGAGATTCTTGCGAATGTACCAAGTCAGAACTAGATCTGTTTACCATGCCTCCCACCATGATGACGATGCAAGAATCCCAATGGGTGGAATTTCATCCTGTATCGTCTTTGACGGATTCAGCTCCTATCGAATTTGAAATCAAAGGACAAACCGAAGATTACATCGATCTGAATAACAGCTACTTGTACCTGAAACTCAAAGTGCAAACGTCGGGCAACGCCGCCAATTCTTCAGACGATGCCCAAGTGGCACCTGTCAATAATTTCATGCATTCCTTGTTCAGCGGAGTAGATTTGTACTTGAATAACAAACTGGTCAGCAGCAGTATGGATACTTACCCTTACCGTGCTTACTTGGAAAATCTCTTGACGTACGGAAAAGAAGCCAAGAACACTAATCTGGATGCTTCGGTGGTCTGGAAACCTGATACTTCGGGAAAGTTCGACGCCTTGGATGTATTGCCAAAGGCGGCGGGTGATGGTGGTAATCCTCCAGCAGTAATAAAAGCAGACTCACCAAATGTGGGATTTGACGACCGTCGACAGAAAATCAAAGGAGGGCTCAGTTTAGAACTGATGGATCGTTTGCATTTGGACATGTGGTTGCAAGAGAAGTATTTGTTAAACGAAGTAGATGTACGCCTGAGACTGAATCGCAGTAGTGCCGCTTTCCATTTGATGGCTCATTCCCCCGACTGGAAAACCAAAATCGAAGAAGCCAGACTTTACGTGCGTCGTGTAGAAGTCTTACCTAAAGTAGCCAACGACATCAGTCAAACTTTGAGCAGAACCACCGCCAAGTATCCTGTGCGAAGCGTGGAAGTGAAACATTTACCATTGCTAAGAATGCCCAATCCATAGTCGAAGATCACGTCTTCCAAGGACAGCTTCCCAAACGTTTGCTGATTGGCATGGTCAGTAATAAAGCCTTCAACGGAGTCCACAATCAAAATCTGTTCGAGTTTCCACACTTTTTCGTCAAAAAGATAGAAGTCAGTCGAGATGGCAAGACATTGTGTACCAGACCTTTTGAACCTGACTTTGGTATCAAGGCCAACCCCAAGAAAATTTACTTGTGATCTTACTTGAGACTGTATGAAGCCACAGGACAGTTAGGTACCAACACCAGCCACTGCATTTCGTACGAGGATTATGAAGGATGGTATGCGTTGTTGGGGTTTGATTTCACTCCTGACCAAGGCAGCGACGAAGGACATTTCCACCCTATAAAATCAGGCCCACTTCGTGTGGAACTTCAGTTTGCAGAACAACTACCAGAGACAGTGAACGTCGTCTTGTATGCAGAATATGATAATACTCTAGAGATCAATAGTTTGAGAGAAGTGATTCTAGACTATTAGAAGAAAAAAGAAAAAGATGCAACACGTAGAACCTATGGAGATAGATGATGAGGGATGTTGTGAACCACAGCAGTCACAAACTACCACTGATGATGACGATGTTTTTCATTCAGAAACGAAAGAAGAAGAGAACAATAGTGTTCCCCAGTTTGCTGGATTTATTTCTCGATGGCCTGAACAAGAAAAACATTTAGTCTCCTGTTATGCTTAGGAATTGATTGAAAGAATTAACACCCTGACCCGAGAACATTGTCATGGATGTCAAATCGATCATCCCAGTCAGAAACAACACGACAAATGTATGATGATGACGGCCGAAGAAAAATTGGACGAATATTTGGAGTACGCCTGGTCTCAGATCTCGGAAGAAAAGGTGTTGAGACAATGGTATAAAGACTTGCAGGATTCTTCTTCACCTCCACTCACTCCTCTGGAGATTAAACGCATCGAAGCTCTCTTGCAACAGAGTACAGAGACTATCTGCAGTGAATCGTCGTGGACTTACTTGACAGATCAATTCAAGTTTACAGTCAAGTGTGAATTGATGACTTATTATTTCCTGTGAGAAAAAAAATGGATACCAGGGAACTTCATTACCTGTTGACTCGCAGTTCCTACACTTCTTCTTGGAATCCTGTGGTGTGTGCTAAAGATGAACTACCCCATCGCAAACCTAATGACGTTCATGCCTATGTCATCAATACCGACGACAGTCATCGACCAGGAACCCATTGGGTAGCCGTGTACTTTCCCAACGATCACAGTGGTGGTGTGGAATATTTTGATTCTTATGGATTACCTCCTTTGGAAGACGACATCATTGACTTTATGAGAAGAAATGCCATCTCTACTCGATTCAATAATGCCCGATTACAAGGATCGGATTCTATGGTGTGTGGACAATATTGTGTACATTTTCTTCATCAACGCAGTCTCGGATATTCCTTAGAACATTTAGTGACTTGTTTTGATAGGGACTATGCTCGAAACGATGCTAAAATAGAACGATGGTTTTGTGAACATTATGGTTATCTCTTGTCTTTAGCTCAGAAACGTAGTGTGCATCAGAATGATGTAGAACAGTGGAAGTACAGTTTGCCTTCCCAACGTTGTCAACCCTGTAAATACGTTCCTGTTTAATCTTGTTCGTTGTTTACCTTTTTATGTTTTAGAGAAGTTCTTCTTGTTCATTAAAAATGTTGAGTTTTGAAAAAAAAAAAATGGTGTTTATTGAATTAGCAAAAATGAACAATGGATAGACTCTATCTCTCTTTCTATCAATCTGAGCTCACCAACTCTGTTCATTTCTCACTATCGATCTGAACTCCATGTTTTCCATCGCGTCCGCGCTTCCAGCATATAAAGCGGTGCGTTGGGCAGTGCAGTCACTCTCGTTGACTCGTCAAGATCTCAACACTTCAAGAAGATGGCAGCCAAGATAAGCAAGTTGAACGAAGCCATGGTGAACATGCAGAGGGTGAAGCATCATTTGCTTCAGAACAACCCGGAGAGAAAGACGATGATCTTCCTACACGGCTCAAGATCTGGTGGAAGAAGTCCTAAGAGAAGAAATCATCAGGGACAGAACAGAATGGGAGGAGAGACAAAGACTGCAGAAACAGCAACAGCAGCAAAGACAACAACAACAACAACAGCAGCAGCAGCTCCAACTCTTGCAGTCGATGAAAGTACTAGACGGAGAAGTCAGCTGTAAGATAGATTGTGATGAGTTTGCCTTCTCTTTTACCAGAAAGAGAGCTTGTCCAACAGCAGCCACGAGACCTGTGGCCAAACGTGGCCGCCCTGCTGCGGCTGCCGCTACTGCTACTAGAAGTTAAAAAAACATAACTTCTTAACCCCAATGGCCCTTTTCAGGGCCAGCCAGATCTCTAGAAAAGATAACTACTCTTACATTGCCATATGTGTTTGAATGATTGTGTGTTTGTGTTTTACCCACTTCAAAAAAATACCCTTTCTCAAAAAAATGTTTGTATAGAGTGTGTTTGTGGTGTGTGTTTGATTAAAAAATAAAATAATAAATGGTGTGGTGTGCGTTTGTGTTTTGATAAAAAAAAAATTGAAAAGGTGTTTCTTTTAGGTCCGCGTACTGGGTCTGTGTTTTGGGGTAGGGGTCATGGAGTGCAGAATCCGCGAAGCCTAGAATGACGTCATAGGGATGATGTCAGACGCAGGTAGTGTGGGTGATGTTTTTTTGTTTGGAAAGGGATGTTTTCCTTCAAGTCCGCGCTTCTAGTATATTAAAACAACGCCTTCCCTAGTCGAGCTACCCCGTTGATTCATCAACATGAACAAAACAGAAATCATTCGACAGATCAGAGTGCATCTAGAGGTGGCGTGGCACCTCCTCCATGAAGTGGAGAAGAGGGAGGAGGAGGAGAGGGAGAAGAAGGAGCCCATCAGGCCGCATCAGATGATGACGGAGGATTGGGAGTCTGAAGCAACCCATCCTCCGTCGGCATTGAACAACTCCAACAAACGCTGCATGAGTGCAGCAACATGGAGAGGGAGCTGTCCTGCTTGTCGGGCCAAACCAGGGAGGTGCCCGCACCTCTAGATGCACCAAACAAAACCCAAACGGCCCTTTTCAGGGCCACTCATTGATCAAGAAAAGATTAATTTTCATGATTGCCATATGTGTATGTTTGTGTGTTTGTATTCCTCACTCCTAAACAAATTCCATTCCCTGGTATGTGTTTGTGTTGTGTGTGTTTGTAAAGTGTGTTTGATTAAAAAATAAAAAATAAAAAAGGGATGGTGTGTTTGTGTGTTTGATTTTAAAAAATAAAAAAAGGATTGTGTGGTGTGTGTTTTTGATTAAAAATATATATAAAATGGATTGTGTGGTGTGTGTTTTGATTAAGAAATAAAAAATAAAAAAGGATGGTGTGGTGTGTGTTTGTTTGTGTTTGATAACATTTTATCTTTGGAAAAAAAGGGATGATTTCCTTCACGTCCGTGCTTCCAGCATATAAAGCGGCGGCTTCCGCAGTCGCACCATTCACAATTCAACTGAACTATGAATACTATTGAACTATTGCAGGAAGCCTGGGATGTAATGGTAGGCGTAGAGTCCTTGCTGGAAAGGATGGAGTGTTGGTGGAGATATCCTGCCACCAAGCCATACGTCACCAGCCAACTAGCTGCTCTGAACTCAGCGAAGAGGTTGGTGAACGATGTCTTGGTGGAGGAAATCCAAAAGACTTCCTCGGCTCCTTGTCGAGTGGGGTTCATTAAAACGAGCCTTGACTTACTGAATGGGGTGGAATACTTTCTTCACCAAGTCCAGGAAGATGAATGGCTGTATCCACCCCCCAGTAGCACCAGGCTCGAAGAGGTAAACCTTCACATCGTCATATTATTGTTAAAACAAGTTTTGGAGAAGGAAGTAGCCCACATTAAAATCCTGTGGGCTCTAGAAAGATCTAAGAAGGAGCAGGCCCAGAAAGAGAAGGAATTGCAAGGCTGAACTTGAACTGGATGAAAATCCAGGACAAGTCCAGACGTATGGAACATCCTGACTGGCTGTCTGATTCTTCACCACCACCACTCCAAAAGAAAAAAAAGACTTACACCTTCCTAGGCTTCCTGACCCAATGTTGGAGGAAAAAGTAATCCTCTCCAACGGCCCTTTTCAGGGCCACCCATTTTTCAAGAAAAGATTAATTTGTTCCATGATTGCCCTACTTGTAGTTTTTTTTTTTTTATCAAACACACATGTTCATTTTCCTGTACGGGCCCAGAGAGGCCCATCCTGTTCCAGTCCCGTTTTGGGCCTCTACAGGCCCACCATGTTCAATTCCCGTACGGGTCTATAAATTTTGGGCCTATAATTTTTTTGACCTTTTTAACATGGAGGTCCCATAGGGGCCCCAACACCCCATATAACTACTTACACATTCTGAAACATATGATTAACATATTCATGATTAAGAATCAGTCTTGCATCATAAGTTTGTGTTTTGCAGTGTTCACAAAATACCCCATCGATTTTGAAAATGCAGTTAGTTACAAACTAGAGTGAGGGAGTACAAACAACCCAATTCATTAAACCCAATTCCCCGAACAGAGACTCTCCGATAAGGTCTACATCATCAGACAATGACAGTTATAAGATATATGTAATGGGTCATCGGGCTTTGGACACTGGTAACCAGGTGATGTTCCAAAAGACGCTTACTGAGTTTCTGTCACTAGGCCACGCACAGTGATCTCCAGGCACCGGGTGCCGATCACCGATCACCGGATGTTGATAATCTGGTATGGTCTATGGTGCCGATCTTCCATTTTCTGTCTCAGGTCACCGATCATGGAGCACTGAGTGCCAGTCACAGAAAAATGAACCACCAAGCGCCAAGCACTTATCAAAATATGCCAGGCATGGACATCGGTCTTTGGACCAGGTACCGAATTTTATCAACTGGTCTAAAGGAAGGGATCGGTTCAGTAACACCCCCTTTCTCTCTGTTTCATTTCAGTCTCAATAGGAAACTGGCTTCGAGTGTTGAGAACCAGTCTGACGAAAGGGATTGGGTCGATAGCGCCCCCTTTCCAATGTTCCCATTCAACCCCTACAGAGCTTGGGGACTCTCCCCACTCGGTTGTGAGTCAGCCATGTCTCCTTTTCCAACCATGCCACCATGGATTGCTTTGCTATGGCTCCATGGATTGGCAGACCAGGCACACTCTAGATTCTTCCCGCATCCACTGGCCTTATTTTCAAGGGAAGGGGAGAGGCACAGCCACTCAGGGAGAGAGGATCAGAAGGCTAGTCCTGTCTAATCCAGAAAGTGGAGAGAAGATGATGAACCCTAAGTCAAGAAGTCCTCTTCTCCCAGGAGGGAGAGAAGATGAAATAGTCCTGGATTGCCCTAAGACTGAAAACAAAACAACAAACCATCGATTTGTAAACATGGAAACGAATTTCCAGAAGAAGAAAAAACATCACACCTGGTCCTTCGCATCAGTTGGGATGGCCTTCTTTGTCCCAGAGACCGGGTGAGGTGACAGAGAAGGAGGAGATGTGGACTTGGATAAGGCAGTAAATGAGGTTAACCACCAAATCTACGTCCAAAGCCTTTGGGATCTTCAGAGGCTAGGATCCTATCTATATGTAGTTGGTCCTACATCAAAATTGCGTCAATCAGACCTCCAACATGGCAGCTATGAAAGCCTTGTTATTATTACTCCTCGTAAAGGAGTGGTCATATCAAGTGTATAATGGGATACTCTGGGGACAATGGGAATTTAACATTAGGCCGCCATTTTTAGGATTTATATGGACAGATGTTAAAAATTGTCCATAGGATTAACATGTAGGGGTCTCTCTGAGGACAAGACGGGAGCTCCTATGTTCAAAATGTGCCTAGGTTTAACATGTGTGGGTCTCTTTAGGAACAAGATGGGAAATATAATGTTGAAACTATACCTGCTATCCAACGCGGTATTTGGAGTGACTAACACTTAGTGATCTACTATCCAGCACCCAGTTTTTTTTATCTTCAATACCCAGTCATGTACCACCCATCACCCTCACACTTACTATCTACCTCCCCCCCCCCCCATTTACTATCCAACATGTAGTTTTCGAGTGACCAACACCCACTCATCTACTAACCAATGCATAGGAGTGCTTACACATAGACATACTTACACACTACTATACATAGAGTGAAAGAAGAGAAAAGAGTAAGAGTGTTTACACACATACACCGACATAACCTTCTATAGACATTAAACACCATGGAGAGAAGAACAAACTCACACTTAAGGACAGGCATTCTTTTACGTTTACAATCAGAAGTGTGTTGAAACATATCAGTTGTCAAATGCTGTATGGGACCAAGTGGGATTTATCATTTGTAATACTTGTTGTCGTTTTTGACGTCCAAGAATAATTCTGTCCGTAAATGGGCTACCCGCTGTCGCTTAATAAACATTGGCAACAAGTTTTGTTGCAATACCAATGCTTTATGAGGCAGATTTGTTTCTTCAGTTTGTACCAAATTTACGTTTTCCCACCTTTCATATAGTATACCAGTGTCAGTTCATTTCATGATTTATTTTTTTTAAATTTTGCTTTTTATTTTATTTTATCGTACGCTGAGTGAAATCTTACCTATGAGCTGTTGATTTTAGAGGTAACTTAATTTGCCACACTGTCAAACTAAGTGAGAGTTTGGCGTGAAGCTTATGTTATCTTTAAGGTTGTGACATTTTTCTGTTTGTGTTTTTTTAAAACGACAAAACTTACATTAACGCTACGCATCGTACATGGAGTGTTTGCACTCGTTAGGAAAAGACTGTTTTCTGTCTGTAAAAATGCAGAGTGACTCTTGTCCTATGGAAAGAAATTATATATAAGATTTTGTATAGCAATAGTTGTGACCTTTTTTTACCTTTACATTACACTTTGGATAGAATTTTATGTGCCAAACAAAATATTGAGAGAGAGAGAGAGAGAGAGAGAGAGAGAGAGAGAGAGAGAGAGAGAGAGAGAGAGAGAGAGAGAGAGAGAGAGAGAGAAAGAGAGGGAAAACAGTCAACACCCTTTCTTCTAAATCAGCATTTTGTCAATAAGCCCTGCTAACTCGAACATCACAAAAAAATGAAGAGGGATGATTAAAGGTAGACCCTTCTCTTACTGCACAACTAACAAACAAAATTGTACACTTGTTGCGCCAAGAAGAAAACTTGAACTGTTTTTTTAAATGTAAATATGTTTTTGTTGTACCATAAAAGAAAAAAAACATGAACTTTGTCTTTCCTTTTAATGTAAATATTTTTTCTTGCACCGTGAAAAATTGAATATATAAAATGTCTTGTGTCATTTATAGAATGTCCGAATTCCAAACACATCTTGATAGTTAATGATGCATCCTCCGTTCTCAAAGTGATTGACGAAAGATCAGATCGTCAAAGTTGGGAGGCACTGTATCTCTGCCATCCTTTTAACATGCTAAGTGCTCGACGGAGT